>CM065590.1:148295545-148541741 GCA_033119425.1 Bufotes viridis | reverse complement strand
GAACCCTCTCCAGCTCTGCTATGTCTGCCTTGTTTACAGGAGCCCAGAACTGTACACAGTACTCCATGTGTGGTCTGACTAGTGATTTGTAAAGTGGTAGGACTATGTTCTCATCACGGGCATCTATGCCCCTTTGATGCAACCCATTATCTTATTGTCCTTGACAGTATCGGCCTGACACTGGTTTTTGCAGCTTAATTTTCTGTTTATTAAAATTCCTAGATCCTTTTCCATGTCAGTGTTACCGAGTGTTTTACCATTTAATATGTACGGTTGACTTGCATTATTCCTTCCCATGTGCATAACTTTACATTTGTCAGTGTTAAACCTTATCTGCCATTTCTCTGCCCAAGCCTCCAATCTATCCAGATCCCTCTGTAGCAGAAAACTGTCCTCTTCAGTGTTAATTACTTTACACAGTTTAGTGTCATCTGCAAAAATAGATATTTTACTGTGCAGGCCTTCTACAAGATCATTAATAAATATATTGAAGAGAATAGGGCCCAATACTGACCCCTGAGGTACCCCACTAGTGACAGTGACCCAATCTGAGTATCTACCGTTAATAACCACCCTCTGTTTTCTGTCACTCAGCCAGTTACTTACCCACATACAGACATTTTCTCCCAGTCCGAGCATCCTCATTTTATATACTAACTTTTTATGAGGTACAGTGTAAAATGCTTTGGAGAAGTCCAGATATACGACATCCATTGATTCGCCGCTGTCAAGTCTAGAACTTACCTCCCCACAGAAGCTAATTAAATTCGTTTGGCATGACCGATCCCTCATGAAGCCATGCTGATATGGCGTTATTTGCTTATTTTCATTGAGATACTCCAAAATAGCATCTCTTAGAAACCCTTCAAACAGTTTACCAACAATAGGTGTTAAACTTACCGGCCTATAATTTCCAGGCTCTGTTTTTGGACCCTTTTGAATATTGGCACCACATTTGCTATGCGCCAATCCTGTGGAACATTCCTTGTCAGTATAGAGTCCGTAAATATCAGAAATAAAGGTCTGGCTATGACATTACTTAATTCCCTTAGGATACAGAAGTGTATGCCATCCGGTCCTGGCGATTTGTCTATTTTAATCTCTTTAAGTCGCTGTTGTACTTCTTCCTGGGTCAGACAGGGCACTTTTAATGGGAAATTTACTTTACATTCTGCATTTCATCTGATAGTTTATTTTCCTCAGTGAATATAGTGGAGAAAAAAATGTTTAATACTTTTGCTTTATCCTTGTCGCTCTCTGCAACACCCCCATATAGTTATGTTTTGGTATGTATTTCACCCCTTCAGCTATAAAGTCAATCTGTTCTACCAGTAAACGGCCCTCTTCCAAAAGTAATTGTGTCATTGCCTCTACCCCTTGCGAATGGTCGATTATTGTGTACAATGATTGGACATCTAATGTACATAGTGTCCACTTGGGGTCATACTCTAATGTTTCGAGTATTCTAATAATTTCTGTGGTGTCCTTCAGGTAAGTAGGGTTTTTTTCACAGTAGGCTGGAGTAATTTATCGATATAACATGATAAATTTGAGGAAATAGACCCTATGCCTGAGACAATTGGGCGACCCGGTGGGTCAATGGGATTTTTATGTAACTTTGTTATACAATAAAATATGGGAATTTTTTGATGTGTAATAGTAATATATTTAAATTCTTGTTCAGTTAGAATATGTTTTTCCAATCCCATTTGACATAATTCCACTAGTTTTCGTTGACATTGCTCTATTGGGTTGTTCTGGATTTTTCTATAAGTGTGAGTGTCCCCCAATTGTCTCTGGCATTCCTCCTCATATTTAATCCGATCTAGAATAACAATAGCCCCACCTTTATCGGCCGGGAGTATCACTATATTTTCTTGCATCTGCAGGTGTTTGATTGCCTCTCTCTCCTTTCTTGTTAGATTATCATGTTTTCCCTTTTATTGTTCATTTGTCGTATATCACATTTCACATTAGTTTTAAACGTTATCATTTCCTGACTCAATTCTTGGCGAGGATATTTCATGGAACTCGGTTTTAACTCGGTGTGTTGGTATTTTCTATCTGATTCTGAGATAATTTGATGTTCAATGGGATTTTTAATAAAATATTTTTTAAGGCAAAGTTGCCGCATGAACTTCTCTACTCCTATAAAAACATCAAATTTATTCATTCGATTAGAAGGAGCAAATTTTAGACCTTTATTCAAAAGTGTGATTTGTGCCAAGGATAATTCCACTTTACTTAAATTAACTATTGCACTAGTGTCCTGTGTTAATACCTGTGTCTTTTTTGTCCTGTGTCTCCCTCCCCTTCTAATCTTCTTCTTTCTCCTGATACCTGATTGTGCTGTCTCCTCCGTGTATGTTGGTCCTGATTCTCCTGTGCCCATGTATAAGGTATTGGTTTGGATATGTGTTCCTGTGAGGGATGTGTGTGCTCTCTCTTAGATTGTACTGATGTGAATTGTGCCTCCCCCTTGGTAAAATGTTTTGGGTGTGCTCATGTGGCGGCGTAGACTGGGGATCTCTGTGTCCTCCCCATTGGTTTTGACCTGTAATGTGGAGGTGCCCCATCTAAAAGACTCCTCTGTGAAAGCTTCATATCTATTTCTCACTGGGATATTATATTCATTTGATCTCTCTACTTGTGTGTGAGATTCTTGTTCATGTGAACCGGTCTTTTTTGCTCCTTAGTATAGTTTCTTTTCCCATCATCGCTAGTTGAGTAATTGATTTTTTTCTTTTCCTAATCATTATCTCCTGTTCTACTTTATCTAAACTTTTGCAGATTTATAACTGCCAGTTGTTGTATTCGTCATTTTTAGGTAGTTGATCTATTTTTCCTTTTAATTTCTCTAATTTACCATCTATTTCCTCCAACATCTGTATTCTTCGTTTGATAATCAATTGTATCAGAGACAAGATTGCTCTTTCAACAGATTATTCCACTCTTTCTCAATTTCCTCATTACACAAGTCATAGGCTGGTATTTTGTTTATTAGCAAGCCTTTGGGGACATTTTCCTAGTAACAAATTCCTGTAGACTCCTGATTTCCCATCTTTGTTTCAACTGCTTGATCATCAGTGTTTCAATTTCCCTAAACACAGTTGTCATGGATTCCATAGGTGTATTATGGATATATTCCGTATTTACAAATGAATACGTTTCAACCATTTTCTCTTTATTCTCTGCATAATTTCAGATATCCATCACTATTGATCAGTGAGCTCACACTTCGGGAAAAAGGAAAAGATTGGCAATTAATAGGTACAGTGTGGCTCCACTGATCACAGGGATGGGTGGGTGCTCCAACGTAAGTAATTCCCTTTACCAAAATTGAATTCAAACCACAGTATAGTTAGGCACTCCTTACCTGGATTATGTAAGAGAAAATCATACAGTAGTAGGTACCTTTCAATAAAATAACATATTTAATGGTAAAATCAAACACGGCTACTCCGAACATACAAGTTTCAAGTCCGTAACAGTGAGTACCAATATCTGAGTAAAATTGAGCACATCAGTATCGTACCAATTGCTAATAGCTTGGATTAATGTTATGGGCGCTAAATACATCTGGCGCAAACTATTTCAGACCTGCAATATTACAGACTTTACCTAAGCTAAATTGTGGATCCACACATGCAATCATACATTCCAGCTCAATCTGAAGATTGAACACCAGAACATTCATTTGGTCATATGGACGATTTATTTATATACATATTTATTTTAGTTGTATATTTGTTAAGTGTTTGATTTTACCATTAAATATGTTATTTTATTGAAAGGTACCTACTACTGTATGATTTTCTATTACATAATCCAGGTAAGGAGTGCCTAACTATACTTTGGTTTGAATTCAATTTTTGGTAAAGGGGAATTTAGAGCACCCACCCATTCCTGTGATCAGTGGAGCCACACTGTACCTATTAATTGCCAATCAGATAACTCCTTTACTTTTACAATTAAAGAATTCTCTAATTGACACAATTTGATTTGTGGCAGAGCAGGTAATTGATCTCGATATATGATGTGGTCAATGTGGAAATTAGGACATGAATAATACTCTTGAATAATACTGGCCTGAATGAAAGACTGACTTCCGTGATTAAAATACTTAGTATCTTATAAGCCGGAGATGCGGGAAGCATCCAAAAGTAATATGGTGACATTCATTGTCGTCACATATTGGTGTTCTTTTGGTTTTTGAAATTACATTATATCTAATATAATTCTATAGAGGTCAGTCATAGGTGACCTATGCATTGCATTGATAGGTATTCCTCCTGGATTGTTTTAATTTTCATGTGATATCTGGCAAATCATGGGTCTATATGTTCCATTATTGCCTTCTATACATCAACTAGGAGCTAATACCTGGTGTGGAAAAATGATAACAAAAGGGGTGTGTCTATAGATTGGTCACCACTGCTGCACACGATGGTGGTATCCTGCCTATATAGTGGAATGCTATCTCAGCGTTAAATGTATTCCATAGGCAGTTTACGCCACGAGAGGAGCCGGACCGTAAGTGTGGAATGTGTTCCACCTGATGCTTTCCACATTACTGGAAGTATTAGGGTTCTTTCACACGAGCGGATGCCGTGTGGGGAATCTGCTGCGTGAAAGAGAGCCAAGCTCCGTTCAGGACAGCAGAGACACAGAGTATTAACATGATTGATAATGCTCCGTGCCTCTCTGTGATCTTTTACTACAAAATCACAGTGATAACTTTATCTTACTGTGATTTTGTAGTAAAAGTTCACAGAGAGGATTGGATTATTATCAATCATATTAATGCTCCGTGTCTCTGTTGTCCAGAGCGGGCTTGGCACTCTTTCATGCAGCGGATTCACACGAGCATCCACTGCGTGTGAAAGAGCCATTATCGTGAGACGAGCCCATCTGCTGCATTCCACGCTGCCGGAAGTATGGGTATTCAATCACCTTTGTACTCCGCTGTATAGCGCCGGAAACCTACGCTGCGTTCCATTACATCAAAAGGAGCAGCTATCTCCTAAGTATCGCTCCACCGAACCTGAAATATTTATTCCAGCGGGAGGAAGCCCTATGGCATCTGGCTATTTAAATCCGGGATTCTGTGACTTATTTCTCTGCACCATCTTGTAACCACACTGTAGTTGGCCACATATGGGGAGATCATCCATGTGAGTATTTTCAGAACCATTATTTGATCCTTTAGGCCCCTTTCACACGGGCGAGTTTTCCGCGCGGGTGCAATGCGTGATGTGAATGCATTGTACCCACACTGAATCCTGACCTATTCATTTCAATGGGTCTGTGTACATGAGCGTTTTTTTCACGCATCACTTGTGCGTTGCGTGAAAATCGCAGCATGTTCTATATTCTGCGTTTTCACGCAGCCCTAGCCCCATAGAAGTGAATGGGCTGCGTGAAAACGCATTGCATCCGCAAGCAAGTGCGGGTGCGTTGCGTTTTTCACTGATGGTTGCTAGGAGATGTTGTTTGTAAACCTTCAGTTTTTTATCACGCGCGTGAAAAACGCATCAAAACGCAATGCACCCGCGCGGAAAAAAATGAACAACTGAACGCAATCGCAGGCAAAACTGAATGGCTTTGCCTGTGAAATCGCACAGTTTTCACTGAACGCATCCGCAACGCATCCGGACCTAATCCGGACACGCTCGTGTGAAAGAGGCCTTAGTATTTGTACTTTTTGACCCATATTCCTCCTAAGGCCTCTTTCACACGAGCGTCACGGATTTGATCCGGATGTGTTTAGGGTGCATTCAGGAAAAATGTTGCGATTTTGCTTGAGAGTGCTGTTTGTATGCGATTGCGTCGCGTTCTTGTGTTTTTCCCGCGCGTGTGACATGCGGATGGCATGCGTTTTTCTCGCAGCGTGAAAAAAACTGATCCATCCACTACATTCACCTGTGACAGTGAACACATATAAATACCCCCAGCATGCATTGTTTTGTTAGACAGCTCCATTTGTTTGGGGAGTTTTTGTCGTCTGGTTGGTGTGTGATCGGATTTTCCTTTGCAGGATGTCCACTTTCACCCTGTCCACGTGTTCTTGCACTGGCTGGTGTTCCGCTGTTTTGGAGAGCAACCAGCAATAATTGAGGAGGAACCGCGGAGGAAGCGGATGTGGGTGTATCCCATAATTTCGCAGCGGGCCAGCAAAGGTCAATTTGTTGGCTTGTACACTGACCTCCATGCGCACCCTCCGAAGTTCTTCAATTATTGCCGCATGTCAGTGGCTACGTTTGATCAGCTGTTGGGGGAGTTGAGGCCTGCCTTGACTTTCCAGGACACCAACATGCGGCGGAGTGTGTCACCTGAAGAACGTCTTATTATTACTTTAAGGTAAGACGATATGTTATCAGACTCGTACATGAATGACCCACTGTTTGCCAATACATAGCTTTTTGTTCTATGGACTGTCTTTTCTGAACTGTACCTTTTATGTATAAGTACTTAACAGTATTAATCAGGGATTTTAGATTGTACATTTTTATTAATAAAGTGTGTGTGCATTTGGCCTGGCCATTTTGGATTAAGTCAGTTGGTGTACTACCAAGTAATTGTTTAGTCACACCAGATTTCAGTCCCGCAGCGGTTAATGAATGAAATCCTGGTTATTATGATGAGGAGACGTCACTTGTGTGTTGTAATTTTTTTAAAGCTAAATGAAATTCTTTTCATGAAAGTATCTAGGAATAGAAAGCTTAGACAGTCCAAAAGTTTGAATGGGGCCTATTTGAAATGCAACTTGCCATAGACATTGCAATTAGATAATGTAAAGTAATGCAGTAGATGTATAAACGTTTTTTTGTTGTTTTTTTTGAAGATATCTGGCGATAGGATATTCTTTTTCAGCATTACATTTTGAGTTTCGAATGGGCACTTCCACAATCGCTGGCGTGGTACGAACTACATGTGCTGCCATTTGGTTGAGACTGAAGGCTTCAGTGCTGCCACATCCAACCAGGCAGCAGTGGCTTGATATAGCCTAGGGCTTCCTGGAGAGGGCTAAATTCCCAAATTGTATTGTGCCCTTGACGGGAAGCACATACGGGTTAAGAAGCCACCCAACTCAGGGTCCCAATACTATAATTATAAGCAGTTTTACTCTGTAGTTTTGTTGGCCTTGGATGACACAAACTACAGGTTTATAATTGTAAACATTGGGTCCTATGGAAGTACTGCAGATGCTCACATCTTCAGAGCTTCCAGGATGGGTCGTTGGCTTAAGTCCAACCAACTGGACGTACTACAGCCAGCAAACCTTCCTAGCTCTACTGGCCCACCAGCGCCTTATGTGGTTGTAGGGGACGAGGGTTTTGCCATTTCTAGCCACCTCATGCGGCTCTTTCCTAAGCGAGGGTTGGATGCCAAGAGGCGCACTTTTAATTATCGTTTAAGTAGAGCCAGAAGGTTTGTGGATTGCGCCTTTGGTATTTTCTCACATAAGTGGCGGGTTTTCCTGTCGCCCATACAGCTGGCCCCCCAAAATGTCAATGTGGTGATCAAGGCGTGTGTAGTGCTGCATAACTATGTACGCACCTATGAGGCCACACCTGATGAAGATGCCCAAGTTGCGAGTCCACCATCAGGAAGCGACACTATCCAACTTGGACGAACTGGACTTGCTGGACTCAGAGTGAGAGAGTTATTTTCAGGTTATTTTATGTCCCCTATTGGTTCTTTCCCTTATCACCAGTAGTGTTCGACTAATGTTATTTTTGTTATTTGGGGCCAGTATTTTTAATGAACCTGGATGGTTATTTATTAGTTAGTTTTTGGATTAGGGACTCACAATATAATGAGGACCCTTGACGTGGGTTGCGGGCTTACATATTTTGCTAATCTACCTTTTTGGCGACATGTTATGTGAAATATGTACTAATACCTCATTACTAGCAAGTATCAATGGTTTATGCAAATTAAGGTATAATTTAACTGCTTTAACAATTGTTGGCTAGCCATGATTATCATATAATAAAAATTATCAATGCATGTGTGATGATGTAGACATGTGAAGTGTAATGTTTGGATTAATATTGTATGTGTTGGTGCAAACTAAATATTATGATGCTTCGTATATAATAAAGTTACATCACAATACAAGTAGGCAAAATAAAAGTATGCTTATTCACATATTAAAGATAGTCTCTTCATTTTTTTTTTTTTTAACAACTTTTCAAAAATAAAACAGATGTTGTCAAACATTAAACAAATTATAAATTGACATACCGCGCAGATGGCGAGGGGGAACCCTGATACTGGGAATGGTGCTTGAGCCGGCTGGGTGGGGGGAGTACTGGGATGGCCCAGGTTGGGAGGTCGAAGAGGGGATATGATAGCCATATGTGGATTGGCCCTGGTAAGGTGGCCCACATGGGGGCACAGGTGGGACATAATCATCCCTTTGAGGATGGTATTGTGGGGGAGCCGGTGGAAGTGGCCTTGGTTGGGGGCCAAACATGTTGCCATGGAGGCTTAAGTTTTCAAGGGCACGAAACATTTGTGTCGGATCATTGGGGGAAGTAGATTGCTCCAGAACAATCTCGATGGCCCGTCTGGTTTCGGAGCAATCTTTGGGGAGGCAGCTGGCGCAAAAAATACGCAACATTCCGGCTAAAGAGATCATGGTGATCCTCCTGCCGAGCTTGAGACAAATAATCAAGAACCTGGGTGTTGACACTTGTCTCGGCAGGAGGCACTGGCCGTCTTCTTGGCCGGATGGGTTGAGCCAAAGTTGGTGGGGATTCGCCACCAGTTGCAGGTGGTGGCCTGGCTTCAGATGTACTGGGTCCTGCCCCAAGCTTCATTTGGTTGGTTGGATCTTCCTCGCAAGCACTGGAGAGTAGCGCAGAAGAATCTTCCCCTTCCTCCTCTAGGTTGTCCTCCGTTCTGAGCAATCCACAAAATAAACATTTATTACTATATTAACACTATTTAGGAGTTACAAGATTACAGTCAACTTTTACATTCTTGTGCGGTTTTGGCTATTCACATTTTAATAACCAATCCACACTTTGGTCCTGGGAAGGATTGCAGATAGTGATGTCGCGAACATAAACTTTTCCGTTTGCGAACGGCGAACGCGAACTTCCGCAAATGTTCGCGAAAGAGTGAACCGGGCGAACCGCCATAGACTTCAATAGGCAGGCCACAGGGACTCTTTCTGGCCACAATAGTAATGGAGATGTTGTTTCAAGGGGACTAACATCTGGACTGTGGCATGCCGGAGGGGGATCAATGGCAAAACTCCCATGGAAAATTACGTAGTGGACGCAGAGTCGGGTTTTAATCCATAAAGGGCATAAATCAACTAACATTCCTAAGTTGTTTGGAATAACATGCTTTAAAACATCCAGTGTGTGTATACGATCAGGTATGATGTTGTATTGATCAGGTAGTGTAAGGGTTACGCCCGCTTCACAGACATTAATAGACCAAACTCCCCTTTTAATGCACCGAAAACAACCGCAAACAGTCCATTTGCACAACCGCAAACTCCACATTTGCACAACCGCAAACTCCCCATTTGCACAAGGTTGGATACCAAGCTAGCCATGTCCCGGTGATGTCATTGAAGGTTTCTTCCTCCACCCAGCCAGGTACAACACCAAGGGTTCCCGAAAGGTGAATTGAATTGATTTTTCGAACAGGGAGATGGTTAAAAAAAAACGCTGGCTCCCTCCTCTTTGTTTTAATCCACGGTCACTGCGTCTGTGCCGTGCAATTTACTGTCACACCCGATATGAGTGGTATTTTCTGTAGTACTATTCTCATCAGTTTAATCCCTGTTACATCCCCTATCAGGACGTGTATTGAATGGATTTTAGATAAGTGGAACTACGCGTGCTAGGTACTGTGCCATCCGGTATGAGTGTTGGGCACTAGCAGAGGGCACACTACAGTCTGTGGGCCTGACACACACACACTGGCCGGCAGGCAACTGAAATTAGATTAAAGTGTACAGATAAAGTGCCTTGTTTTAGGTAACGTCCTGTGCCATCCGGTATGATTGATGGGCAGCACTGGCAGAGGGCACACTACAGTCTGTGGGCCTGACACACACACACTGGCCGGTAGGCAACTGAAATCAGATTGAAGTGTACAGATAAAGTGCCTTATTTTAAGGCAAAGTTCAGTGCCACACAGTATGATTGATGGGCAGCACTGGCAGAGGGCACACTACAGTCTGTGGGCCTGACACACACACACTGGCCGGCAGGCAACTGAAATTAGATTAAAGTGTACAGATAAAGTGCCTTGTTTTAGGTAACGTCCTGTGCCATCCGGTATGATTGATGGGCAGCACTGGCAGAGGGCACACTACAGTCTGTGGGCCTGACACACACACACTGGCCGGTAGGCAACTGAAATCAGATTAAAGTGTACAGATAAAGTGCCTTATTTTAAGGCAAAGTTCAGTGCCACACAGTATGATTGATGGGCAGCACTGGCAGAGGGCACACTACAGTCTGTGGGCCTGACACACACACACTGGCTAGCAGGCAACTGAAATTAGATTAAAGTGAACAGATAAAGTGCCTTATTGTAGGCAAAGTCCAGTGCCGCACGGTATGATTGATGGGCAGCACTGGCAGAGGGCACACTACAGTCTGTGGGCCTGACACACACACACTGGCCGGCAGGCAACTGAAATTAGACTAAAGCGTACAGATAAAGTGCCTTATTTTAAGGCAAAGTTCAGTTACCGTATTTTTCGCTTTATAAGACGCACCTAGGTTTTTGAGGAGGAAAATAAGAGAAAAAATATTTTGAACCAAAAGGTGTGCTTTTGGTGGGTTTTGAACTAATGGTAGTCTGTGGATGACACTGTTATGGGGAATCTGTGTATGACACACGGGGATCTGGGGATGACGCACTGTTATGGGGGAATCTATGGATGTCATTGTTATGAGGGATCTATTGATGACACTGGTATGGGGAAATGATTATAACCCCCATCATAAATAATACACTGATGTACCGGTACTGCAGGTACTATACATTGGTGTATTTTTAAGGATGAGGGGAGTTATAGTCACATTAAATATGAACACTGTCCTGGGACTGTACCCTGGACTGTATTAGCTTACGGTAACTGATATAACTATCGTATAACCCCCCTCATCAATAGGAATCCACCCATATACTGCAGTATATGGGTGGATTCCTATGGATGAGGGGGGTGTGGGGAGTCGCTCTGGTAGACAGCGGTGCGGGTGCAGTTTAGAGGCAAAACAAGGAGTCCAGATTGTGCATCAAACAGTGTTTTATTCACACTTGCACACCAGAAATGAAAACAGTCTCTTGGTGACAGTTCACACACAACAGAAATCATGTGGCAAAACCAAAAACAGGCCAACACAGGGTCCAGTCACCTTGGGTGGTTTAAGTGCGGGTTCACACCTAGCAGTCGGTTCAGCCGCAGGCGATTCCTCCTTCAGGTTGCAGGGAAACACCACCTTGCTGAGCTCCGTCCTCCAGCACAGAGAACTCCTCAGCCCTGTTAGCAGGCTCCAGGATAATCACACCCTCAGACACAGCTGCTGGCTGCGTTATATACCCAGCCCAAAACATGGACTGGACCGTGGGGAGCAGCCACCCACCCTACTCTTTAGCTGCTCCCAGTAAGAGCCGGCCCGGATCGGCTTTGCAGCCATGCTATTTAACAGAGCAGCACTAGCTGCTGCAGACCAAAAACCCGGCTCTTACCTCACCGAGGCCAGCAACCTCGGTGACACGTACCTGCTATCAAATACAACACCTTGCACTCTCTTACACACCCCCTTTGTTCAACCCTGAGGGGTGAACACACGTGAGGCAGTGGACGCGGGACAGGGCATCTGCGTTGCCCTGCAAGCGGCCTGCCCTGTGTTCCACAGAGAATTTGAAATTCTGAAGAGATAGGAACCACCTGGTGACCCGAGCATTCCTCTCCTTGGCCTGACTCATCCATTTGAGGGGGAATGGTCGGTCACCAGACGGAACCTCCTCCCTAACAAGTAGTAGCGGAGAGATTCGAGTGCCCACTTGATAGCCAGGCACTCCCTCTCCACTATACTGTATCTGGACTCGGCGGGATTGAGCTTACGGCTCAGGAAGACAACGGGATGTTCTTCCCCGTTGACCTCCTGAGACAGTACCGCACCGAGGCCTACCTCCGAGGCGTCGGTCTGTACGACAAACTCCTTGTTGAAGTCGGGTGTCACCAAAACCGGGGACCCACACAGGGCCGACTTCAACGCGGCGAAAGCCTCCTCCGCCTTCTCACTCCAGCTAACCCTCCCAGACTTTCGCCCCTTCAACAGGTCTGTCAACGGCGCTGCTATTGTGGCAAAGTGGGGCACAAACCTCATGTAGTAACCTACAATCCCCAGGAACGACTTTACCTGCCTGGTGGTGACCGGTCGGGGCCAGTTACGAATGGCCTCTACCTTGGTTACCTGAGGTTTGATGACTCCCGCCCAATTACATATCCCAGATATTTTGTCTCCTCTAACCCTATGGAGCACTTCTTTGGGTTAGCGGTCAGTCCGACTTTCCTCAGGGCATCCACTACCGCCTGCACCTTGGGTAAATGGCTTTCCCAGTCGGTGCTGTGGATGACTACATCATCTAAGTAGGCCGAGGCGTACCGACGATGTGGTCGCAGCACTATGTCCATTAACCTTTGGAAAGTGGCGGGGCGCCATGCAGGCCAAAGGGTAACACCTTGTAGTGATACAGGCCCTGCGGGGTAACAAATGCGGTTTTTCCTTAGCCGACTCCGTTAAGGGTACCTGCCAGTACCCTTTGGTGAGGTCTAGCACAGAAAAATAACGGGCTTGCCCTAAACTCTCAACAAGCTCGTCTACCCGGGGCATGGGATACGCATCAAACTTGGACACTTCATTTAACTTGCGAAAATCGTTGCAGAACCGCAGCGTCCCATCCGGCTTAGGTATTAGGACTATGGGACTGGCCCACTCACTCTTCGACTCCTCAATGACATCGAGCTTCAACATTAACTGTACTTCCTCCGCGATGGCCCGTCGCCGAGCCTCGGGTACCCGGTATGGTTTTAACCGGATCTTGGCCTGAGGCTCAGTGGCGATGTCATGTTGGATGAGAGACGTGCGGCCAGGGAGGTCCGAGAACACATCCGTGTTCCGACTGATGAACTCCTGACTTCCTGAACTTGTTTGGAAGACAGGCTGTCTGCAATTTTACCGTGGTTACTGCTTCACAGGCCTCGAACTGTGGGGCTGGACACTTTCACCTAGAAGCCCTGGCCGGGGGCTGTGGTCGTCGGCCGTGTCCCTATCTTTCCAAGGCTTAAGTAAATTCACGTGGTACACCTGCTCCGGCTTGCGCCGCCCTGGCTGGTGTACTTTGTAATTTACTTCCCCTACCTTCTCGATCACCTCATAGGGGCCCTGCCACCTAGCTAGGAATTTGCTGTCAAGGGTGGGTACCAGAACCAACACTCGATCTCCCGGATTGAAGCCCCGTACCCGAGCCTGACGATTATACACCCTACTCTGGGCTTGTTGTGCTGCCTCCATATGCTCCCGGACCAGCGGCAACACCCTTTCTATCCGTTCCTGCATCTGGGTGACATACTCAATGACACTTTTGTGGGGGACAGGCTGTTGTTCCCATGCTTCCTTGGCGATATCCAACAGGCCCCGAGGGTGTCTGCCATAAAGCAGTTCGAAGGGCGAGAACCCAGTAGAGGCCTGGGGTACCTCTCGCACTGCGAACATGAGATAGGGCAGAAGCAGATCCCAGTCCTTCCCATCTCTAGACACCACCCTCTTTAACATATTTTTAGAGTTTGGTTAAACCTCTCCAACCAGACCGTCTGTTTGCGGATGGTAAACGGACGTCCGTAGCTGCTTTATACGCAACAATTTACACAGTTCCCTCATTACTTTGGACATAAAAGGGGTCCCTTGGTCTGTCAGAACCTCTTTTGGCAGGCCCACACGGGAAAACATCTCCATTAACTCTTTGGCAATGAGCTTAGCTGAGGTATGTCGCAGAGGCACCGCCTCCGGATACCGAGTGGCATAGTCGAGAACTACCAGAATGTGTTGGTGGCCCCTGGCAGACTTTGGTACAGGCCCAATTAAATCCATAGCGATTCGCTCGAACGGTACTTCAATAATTGGCAGAGGTACCAGAGGACTACGGAAATGTGGCTGGGGGCTAGTTATCTGACAGGTCGGACAGGACTTACAATAATTCTCTACCTCCTTGAACACACTGGGCCAATAAAACCGCTGCAGTATGCGGTCCTGGGTTTTCTGCCACCCCAGGTGTCCCCAAGAACATGTTGGTGGGCAAGCTCCATGACAAGCTTGCGATACGCTGTGGGCACCACCAACTGTTCAACAGGTTCACCTCGGACTTGGTTCACCCGATACAACATATCCTGTAGAACAATAAATCGTGGGAACATTAATTCAGCCCCTGGTTTCTGGGGTTTACCATCAATTTCCAGCACATTCTCCCAGGCCCTGGTTAGGGTTTGGTCCCGGTGTTGTGCGGTCCCAAAATTTTCCCCGGAGACATTGAGGTCTGCCAACTCAGGCCCCGGTGGCAAGTCCTCCGTGTCTCCCACCATTACACTCAGTGGGGTTGTCTCCCCCTCTACCGCTGGAGCAGTGGTCACCCCTACCGCCGGCCCTTCAGACTCGGGCTCCCAGGGTTCTGGCCTTCCAGCGGTATCAGGCCACTCTACTAGGGTCACCCCTGTCTCGGGTCCCTCAGATACCTTTATTGCCGGCCACAGCGCCGGAAAACCGAGGAAGTCCCTCCCAAGTATTAGTTCATGTGGGAGTTTAGTAGCGACAGCCACCTCGTGGGTCCACCTACCAGCCGCTGTGGACAAAGTCACTAGTGCAGTGGGGTAGTCTTTCAGGTCTCCGTGGATGCATAGGACCCCGACTTTACGGCCAGTATACTCCACAGGCCGTACAAGGGCAGCCCTTACCAGGGAGACTAAACTCCCGGAGTCCAGCAGAGCCACCGCCAGCGAATCTCCCACCTCTACCTGACACAGGTGGTTATGGTCTTGCACCTCACGGGTGCCAGTTGCGCACAGCTTCCGTGCATACAAGGAGTGGCGACCCCGTAGTTCACCTCCATCGGCTCATCCCGATGCGGACAGTCGGCCCTGATGTGGCCTGGCTCCTGACACCTCCAGCATACCACGGGAGGCGGACTCGCAGGGGTATATTCCGTGCAGGCCGCTCTGTCGCGGACGTCGGAACTGGGGCAGAGGCCTCCGGGGTTTGACTGACCCCTTCCCAGCAAGACTCCCCTGCAGGTTTCTGGTGGCCTCGTACCGCTCCACCAGGTCGACCATCTCCAGGGCATTGGTGGGCGATACCTGGCCGATCCAGTGCTGGAGAGGGTAAGGCAAGGCCCTCCAGAAGACATCGGCTAACAGACGGTCGAGCATAGCAGTGGGAGTCAGTATGTCTGGCTGCAGCCATTTTTGCAACCGTTGTAGCAAGTCATAGTATTGTGGCCTGGCGGGTTCAGCCGGGTTAAACTCCCACTGATGCACCCGCTGGGCCCGGACCAAAACATTCACCCCCAGTCTTGCCAGGATCTCACCTTTCACAGTCGGGTAGTCAGCTGCTTGGTCACCTGGGAGGTCAAAAAATACTTGCTGGGGTCCAGACGCCAGGAACGGAGCGACGACCTCTGCCCACTGGTCACGGGGTAACTTTTCCCTCACGGCCACCTTTTCAAAGACCGCCAGATAGGTCTCAACGTCGTCCGAGGGGTCATTTTTGGGATCGCCGCACGGACCGCTTTCCGGGCATCATGGACATGGTGGGACGCTCCTGCAGCTTGTAAAGCCATCACCTGCTGAAGTAGTAGCTGGTTGGTCTCCTGCTGCTGCTTGTTGGCCTCCCGCTGCTGCAAGTTAGCCTCCACAAGGGCTTTTACAACCGCCTCCATTTTGTCAGGGATCACAGGCTGTAACTTTGCCGGCCTAATATAGGACATCCACTTTTGCTCAGCAAAAACAAAGTTCGGCGTTCACGCCAGCCTCACTGCGCATGCCCGCATCCGACACCAAATGTGGGGAGTCGCTCTGGTAGACAGCGGTGCGGGTGCAGTTTAGAGGCAAAACAAGGAGTCCAGATTGTGCATCAAACAGTGTTTTATTCACACTTGCACACCAGAAATGAAAACAGTCTCTTGGTGACAGTTCACACACAACAGAAATCATGTGGCAAAACCAAAAACAGGCCAACACAGGGTCCAGTCACCTTGGGTGGTTTAAGTGCGGGTTCACACCTAGCAGTCGGTTCAGCCGCAGGCGATTCCTCCTTCAGGTTGCAGGAAACACCACCTTGCTGAGCTCCGTCCTCCAGCACAGAGAACTCCTCAGCCCTGTTAGCAGGCTCCAGGATAATCACACCCTCAGACACAGCTGCTGGCTGCGTTATATACCCAGCCCAAAACATGGACTGGACCGTGGGAGCAGCCACCCACCCTACTCTTTAGCTGCTCCCAGTAAGAGCCGGCCCGGATCGGCTTTGCAGCCATGCTATTTAACAGAGCAGCACTAGCTGCTGCAGACCAAAAACCCCGGCTCTTACCTCACCGAGGCCAGCAACCTCGGTGACACGTACCTGCTATCAAATACAACACCTTGCACTCTCTTACAGGGGTTATAGTCATATTTAATATAGACAGATGCCAATTACAGAACAGTACCTGGACACTGTTTATATAATGGTAAATATGACTATAACCCCACTCATCCATAGGAATCCACCCATATACTGCAGTACATGGGTGCATTCCTATGAATGAGGGGGGTTATAGTCATATTTAATATAGACACATGCCAATTACATAACAGTGTTTATTTTAAATATGACTATAACCCCCCACATCCATAGGAATACACCCATGTACTGCAGTACATGGGTGGATTTCTATGGATGAGGGGGGTTATAGTCATATTTGGCAATTTTTTTTTTTATTAGGGTACCCTATATTGCCATGAGCTATTCTCACCATGGGACTTAGGCAGCAATCTACGGTACCTGGACAGGAGGGAGGTCATGTGGTGCGAACAATGTGTGGAGCTGATTGGTGGAGGCAGGGGGAGCAGGACTCGCTGACCACCAATTAGCACAGAGGAGGGGATCCTACTGCAGGGGTGAGTGGAAGGACTTGCAGGCTCTACAGTGCTTTCAGGGAAGCCGCCAGCCTGCCCAATGATAGTGTTGTGTAGGGCGCATGATTGAATGAAATAGAAGCGCAGGCTGCCGGCATCACTTAGCATTCAATGAAGCCGCCAGCCCGCTCAAGGTGCTGTTTAATGCCGCAATGTATGAGCAGTCGGTTTCACTGAAGGTTAAGTGCTGCCAGCCTGTGCTAATTTATTTACTCCCGTCCGGACCGCCCACCGAGTACAATCAAAGAGAGCGGAGCATGACAGAACGGCAAGCACATTCCGTCTGCCTGCCCGCAAGTACACTGCGCCCGCCGCCCTTCTGCAGTTTCATGGCAGCTCAGGAGCTGTTAGCGAGAGCTTCTGAGCTGCAGCACGTTACACATTTGGGCCACTTTCCTTTTATAAGACGCACTGACTTTTTTCCTCCACTTTGGACGGGGAAAAAGTGCGTCTTATAAAGCGAAAAATACAGTATATGCACCCAAAAATAGTGCCAATCAAACCGTCAACTCATCCCGCAAAAAATGATACCCCACATAGGACAATCGCTCAAAAATGGAGACATTAAAACATGATTTTTTTTTGTTTCAAAATGATATTATCGTGTAAAACTTAAATAAATAATAAAAAAGGATACATATTAGGTATCACTGCATCCGTAACAACCTGCTCTATAAAAATAACACACGACCTAACCCCTCAGGTGTACACAGTAAAAAAAATATATAAATACCGTGTCAAAAGTCATTTTTGTCACCTTACATCACAAAAAGTGTAATAGCAAGCGACCAAAATGTCATATGCACCCCAAGATAGTGCCAATCAAACCGTCATCTCATCCCGCAAAAAATGAGCCCCTACATAAGACAGTCGCCCAAAAAATAAAAATATGGCTTTCAGAATGTGGAGACACTAAAAAATAATTTTTAAAGGGAGTCTTTCACCCCCCAAACCCCAATTTTCACTACTTACATCATTCTTTGGTAAACAGTCCCCCCATTATATAGCCACTTACCCCATAATTTTTAAACTTAGGGATGTTGAGAAAACGACGTTTATAAGACCTGTCAATCAATAGTGAAGGAGCCCAGGGGCGGCGTCATACCGGCCGGAGCCCAGGCCGCGCGCTCATCATACTTTTCTACCACGCCCCCTTTCACCCAGACGGCCCGCCCATTGTGATGCACTCGGCCTCCTGCAGAACTGGCCAAATCCCGCGCCTGCGCCGTGGATCGGGCAGTCCGCACCTGCGCACTGGATTCCCGATTGCTGGCGCAAGCATCGGGCTACCCTGTGCGCAGGACCCCCCTCGGCATTGTCACAGGATGCCTGCTGAAATCATTCGTGCGCAGCGGTGATCGGAACTTCTCAGGGCGTACATGTACGCCCTTGGTCCTTAAGTACCAGGACGCAAGGGCGTACATGTACGCCCTTCGTCCTTAAGGGGTTAAAGCCGTCATGACATCTGTCTGGACAAGACACATTATTCTTTTCTCTGATTTATACCCCTTATAAAATTTTTACATGCCGCTAATAAAACATATAAATTGTACAGTAATGGTCGCACACAGTACTAACTGCATCTTGTATTTCATTGCGGCTTTATAAATAAATGTTGTTCTTTTATAACATTTGATAAGCATTTGATAAGCTTATGATATAAAAGCCACGCCACTTTGATATGAATTTATATCAATTTATACAGTTTAATAATCTTCATTTTGATTAAAATCATATTTTGATAAGAGTTTTTGATTTTTGATTTTGATAAAAATTCATTTTTGATTAAAATCAGATTTTCTGATGTGCAGTGCTAGCACAAAGTTACTTATCCAAGGACAGGCATAAGATACCAAGACATAAAACACTTCAAAAGGTAAGCTCCATTTGTCTGTTATGTTTTAAAATATATACAATCAATCGATGTGGAACCGCACTCGCCAGATCATATGGTCCACCGGAATGCAACAGCCAACCTGGAGCCCCAGATCCATACAGGCTCCTATGCAGACGATTCAGGAAGAGATGATGGAGGCAGCATGTCCGGTTGAAAAAACCCGTTTATTTTGGGAACTGCTCACATGAAATACGTGAATATAAAAAGTTGCTACGTTTCGGCTATCACATAGCCTTTGTCAAGCACAATGTGAATTATACATACAAGTGTTTATAAAGTAAAGACTCCACCTCCACATGGAGATGTGTCCAATCATTGTTTCTCATTGTTAATCATTCACATACAGGGTTAACATTACACATCTAATCCGTGTCCCGCTCAGCAGCTGCTTTATATAAAACTTAAAGAGGACCTTTCATGACTTCTAAAGATATCAACTAAGGATGCTCACATGTAGAGCGGCACCCAGGGATCTCCCTGCACTTACTATTATCCCTGGGCGCCGCTCCGTTCTCCCGGTATAGGCTCCGGTATCTGTGCTCACTAAGTTATAGTGGGCGGAGCCTGCCCTTCATCTCCTTCTCCCAGGCTGCAGCGCTGGCCAATCGCAGCGCAGAGCTCATAGCCTGGGAGAAAAAAAACTCCCAGGCTATGAGCTCTGCGCTGCGACTGGCCAGCGCTACAGCCGGGGAGAAGGAGATGAAGGGCAGGCTCCGCCTACTATAACCAATTCCACCAAGTCCCCGTCTACTATAACTTTGTGAGCGTCGATACCGGAGCCTATACCGGGAGAATGGAGCGGCGCCCAGGGATAATAGTAAGTGCAGGGAGATCCCTGGGCGCTGCTCTACATGTGAGCATCCTTAGTTGATATCTTTAGAAGTCATGAAAGGTCCTCTTTAAGGTCAATCATACATACTGTTCTCACCTGATCAAATATAAATGTAGAGGGAAAATACGGTGTCATGATGCACACACTTATCCGCGCGTCTGGTAATCACCAGTGCGCATGTCAGAGAAGGGAGAGGGAGGGTCACGACCACGTGATCACAATGATCACACATAGCAACGCGTCCTGCATCCAAGGGGCGTGATAGAGAGAGGCAACACCCATACACAAATGGTCAATCACATGATCACAGACATACTCATCCTTGCGATCATGTGACTTAAACAGCATAGTGCAGTGTTTAAATGCGTTAAATAAATCACAGGGTTGTCTAAACTCTCAGTCATCTGCCCCTATATATAATATGGGGCCAAACAGCCCCACAATCATGAAAAAACAAAAGTGTCAGCATATATGGACCTCATCAACATAAGCTGCTGTTCACACTAATGCATCCTAGAATCGCATCGCTGAAAAGGTAAATTAAACCCCATCTCAAATTATCGCATATAGAGAGTGCATCATGGGACCGCAGCACCCACCACAACCTAAAGTGCTGACTGTGCGAATGATAATGTATCCCACCCCAATCTGTACAAAAACATGATAATAATGCATAAAAACACATCACTGAGTACAATTCAGCAGATTACTTCATAAATAAATTATATTGACCCCACACTGAATTCAATATTAAGCCCATATGGTTGAAGGGCTTTCAGCTCAAATATCCATCTGAGTTCTTTCTTTCTTAGGAGACGTTCCCTATCTCCCCCTCGGCTCATGCTACCCACTGGCAGAGCCTACAAAATTAAAGAGTTTTTTACGTGCAGATCACGTGATATTGTTTACATGATCACCTGCCCCTGTGGACTCATCTACATTGGTGAGACCACTATGGAGGCACGTGAGCGAATAAATTCACATAAGAGCAACATAAGGAGGGGTCTCATTGACAAACCAGTGGCCAAACATTTTGTGGAGCGTGGGCACTCTGTCAACCAGCTACGCTTTCGGATCAGTGACTCAGTGGGTAGCATGAGCCGAGGGGGAGATAGGGAACGTCTCCTAAGAAAGAAAGAACTCAGATGGATATTTGAGCTGAAAGCCCTTCAACCATATGGGCTTAATATTGAATTCAGTGTGGGGTCAATATAATTTATTTATGATGTAATCTGCTGAATTGTACTCAGTGATGTGTTTTTATGCATTATTATCATGTTTTTGTACAGATTGGGGGTGGGATATATTATCATTCGCACAGTCAGCACTTTAGGTTGTGGTGGGTGCTGCGGTCCCATGATGCACTCTCTACAGGGAGTGCAGAATTATTAGGCAAGTTGTATTTTTGAGAATTAATTTTATTATTGAACAACAACCATGTTCTCAATGAACCCAAAAAACTCATTAATATCAAAGCTGAATATTTTTGAAGTAGTTTTTAGTTTTAGCTATTTTAGGGGGATATCTGTGTGTGCAGGTGACTATTACTGTGCATAATTATTAGGCAAGTTGTATTTTTGAGGATTCATTTTATTATTGAACAACCATGTTCTCAATGAACCCAAAAAACTCATTAATATCAAAGCTGAATATTTTTGGAAGTAGTTTTTAGTTTGTTTTTAGTTTTAGCTATTTTAGGGGGATATCTGTGTGTGCAGGTGACTATTACTGTGCATAATTATTAGGCAACTTAACAAAAAACAAATATATACCCATTTCAATTATTTATTTTTACCAGTGAAACCAATATAACATCTCAACATTCACAAATATACATTTCTGACATTCAAAAACAAAACAAAAACAAATCAGTGACCAATATAGCCACCTTTCTTTGCAAGGACACTCAAAAGCCTGCCATCCTTGGATTCTGTCAGTGTTTTGATCTGTTCACCATCAACATTGCGTGCAGCAGCAACCACAGCCTCCCAGACACTGTTCAGAGAGGTGTACTGTTTTCCCTCCTTGTAAATCTCACATTTGATGATGGACCACAGGTTCTCAATGGGGTTCAGATCAGGTGAACAAGGAGGCCATGTCATTAGATTTTCTTCTTTTATACCCTTTCTTGCCAGCCACGCTGTGGAGTACTTGGACACGTGTGATGGAGCATTGTCCTGCATGAAAATCATGTTTTTCTTGAAGGATGCAGACTTCTTCCTGTACCACTGCTTGAACAAGGTGTCTTCCAGAAACTGGCAGTAGGACTGGGAGTTGAGCTTGACTCCATCCTCAACCCAAAAAGGCCCCACAAGCTCAGCTTTGATGATAGCAGCCCAAACCAGTACTCCACCTCCACCTTGCTGGCGTCTGAATCGGACTGGAGCTCTCTGCCCTTTACCAATCCAGCCACGGGCCCATCCATCTGGCCCATCAACACTCACTCTCATTTCATAAGTCCATAAAACCTTAGAAAAATCAGTCTTGAGATATTTCTTGCTCAGTCTTGACGTTTCAGCTTGTGTGTCTTGTTCAGTGGTGGTCGTCTTTCAGCCTTTCTTACCTTGGCCATGTCTCTGAGTATTGCACACCTTGTGCTTTTGGGCACTCCAGTGATGTTGCAGCTCTGAAATATGGCCAAACTGGTGGCAAGTGGCATCTTGGCAGCTGCACGCTTGACTTTTCTCAGTTCATGGGCAGTTATTTTGCGCCTTGGTTTTTCCACACGCTTCTTGCGATCCCTGTTGACTATTTTGAATGAAACGCTTGATTGTTCGATGATCACGCTTCAGAAGCTTTGCAATTTTAAGAGTGCTGCATCCCTCTGCAAGATATCTCACTATTTTTGACTTTTCTGAGCCTGTCAAATCCTTCTTTTGACCCATTTTGCCAAAGGAAAGGAAGTTGCCTAATAATTATGCACACCTGATATAGGGTGTTGATGTCATTAGACCACACCCCTTCTCATTACAGAGATGCACATCACCTAATATGCTTAATTGGTAGTAGGCTTTCGAGCCTATACAGCTTGGAGTAAGACAACATGCACAAAGAGGATGATCTGGTCAAAATACTCATTTGCCTAATAATTCTGCACTCCCTGTATATGCGATAATTTGAGATGGGGTTTAATTTACCATTTTAGCGATGCGATTCTAGGATGCATTAGTGTGAACAGCAGCTTATGTTGATGAGGTCCATATATGCTGACACTTTTGTTTTTTCATGATTGTGGGGCTGTTTGGCCCCATATTATATATAGGGGCAGATGACTGAGAGTTTAGACAACCCTGTGATTTATTTAACGCATTTAAACACTGCACTATGCTGTTTAAGTCACATGATCGCAAGGATGAGTATGTCTGTGATCATATGATTGACCATTTGTGTATGGGTGTTGCCTCTCTCTATCACGCCCCTTGGATGCAGGACGCGTTGCTATGTGTGATCATGTGATCATTGTGATCACGTGGTCGCGACCCTCCCTCTCCCTTCTCTGACATGCGCACTGGTGATTACCAGACGCGTGGATGAGTGTGCATCATGACACTGTATTTTCCCTCTACATTTATATTTGATCAGGTGAGAACACTATGTATGATTGACCTTAAGTTTTATATAAAGCAGCTGCTGAGCGGGACACGGATTGGATGTGTAATGTTAACCCTGTATGTGAATGATTAACAATGAGAAACAATGATTGGACACATCTCCATGTGGAGGTGGAGTCTTCACTTTATAAACACTTGTATGTATAATTCACATTGTGCTTGACAAAGGCTATGTGATAGCCGAAACGTAGCAACTTTTTATATTCACGTATTTCATGTGAGCAGTTCCCAAAATAAAGGGATTTTTCAACCGGACATGCTGCCTCCATCATGTTTTAAAATATTACACTATTTATTGAATATTACTTATGTTATCTGTATCTATGTAACTGTGC
Source organism: Bufotes viridis (assembly GCA_033119425.1). Taxonomy (NCBI): domain Eukaryota; kingdom Metazoa; phylum Chordata; class Amphibia; order Anura; family Bufonidae; genus Bufotes; species Bufotes viridis. The sequence goes on along the minus strand of CM065590.1, from coordinate 148,517,857 downwards.
TTATTTATAGGGTTCTATGCTCTAAATGTCTTCCTTTTACAGCATACAAATGTTGCTATATTTTAATTAACAATATACAATTTGTTTAGATGGATTCTTACCAAAATTTATGGGGAGATGACACTATCCCCGACATGCAGCTTCTTATCGCGGCTGACGATTTTTATAAGTCGTACATAAGCGGTGGTGGAGTACAATTGCTTTCAGACGAGGAGCACAGTATGGCTATAGCTCATAATGACATTTCAAAAGAACCTGATTACAATCCGACGACTCCGTGCCTGGTCGGTAAGTATAATCATCTTATGCTTTTATTACAAATATAGTTTTATCGCTAGTTATATTGCATACACGTTTATTAAAGACGATCAAATCTGAGATATTTTAAGAATTGTGAACGGAGCCGTTGATACTGAAAATACAGAATATTCAAACATTGCAGTTTCTGGCAACGATTCTGATGATCTAAAAAGAATGATCGGGCGCGAGTTATCGATCTCACAACTCCAGGGCGCCCTGAAATTAAACAGACGACCCTGCTAGCCAGAACACTTAAGGCTCGATCGACGTCTTTGATGTTGTCGGTTTTAAACATTATCTATATTGCTAATACACGTTTTTTAAACTCAGCACTGAAAAGAAAAGTGTATACAATCGCAAGCGGGGGAAAGAGCGTAAGGACCAAAGCGCATTGTTGCTGTAATATATTTTAAACATGGTCTATAAGTCTAATACTTTTTTAAAATACAGCGCTGAAAAGAAAAATGGCCAAAGCTTCTTCGTTCCCAGAACCACCAGAGCCGTGCACCAGCGCCCGCGACAGTTGGCGGTCTGAAAAAACAGCAGTGCCGATTATCCGCTGTCCTGATGCCCGTAAGTTAATATTACGCGGAGAGCTGTTTTAATTAGCATGCTTGAAGTTCTTAATACTTACATCTTAATGCTTGTCTTTAAATTTTTAATAAATGGCGTAATGACATATCTATCTTTCTATCTATCTATCTATCTATCTATCTATCTATCTATCTATCTATCTATCTATCTATCTATCTATCTATCTATCTTTCGCGGAGAGCTGTTTTAATTAGCACACTTGAAATTCTTAATAACTATATCTTAATGTTTGTCTTTAAATTTCAGCCAAAAGAAAAGAAAACAACAAAGCACGCAGCGTTAAAGAGAGACGACGATCAACCACAAAACATCGTCAGGAACCGAATACACCGATAGCTGGATTTCTAACAACGCCGCAGCCGGTTCTGCAGAGTGGTGAGCCAACTAGCGTAATAAATTATATTACAGCTTTATGTGACATAACACCAATACCCAATACGCAAGATGCAATACCTTGTAAAAAGTGCATCACATTTGATACGCCAAACACATGTAGCAACATACAACAGATAAGCGAACCCCAACAGCGATACGAGCCTCTTGTCCATTCCTGTTATTGCCGGGGTGGAGAGACGTACGACGCGTTGAGGGATATCGTGAAATGTAACGACAAAATGGCATGCGATGTATTTAAAATGTTACGTTAAAGACTCTACATCTCTAGCGTTTAACAGCCCCAACAAAATTACTGTGGGGCGAATACACGCTACGCGTAACAAATACACAAACGACACTAACAGACCTTCAAATACTCAATTAAATCGTATTCAGTCAGGCGACCCACAAATAGACGACAGGCCCTATTACACGGATGTTACAGTCGAACCCCCTGAACCACAAAACATTAGATCCGTTTATCTATAACGTGTTTACCATCAACAGCGTGACTTAGCGAATTTTAATAGTACCATGTACACGGAACACTTCAGATTCGCTAACCTTGAATCAATTCGCTCATTTGTTGACGCTCTTGATGCAATACACGCTTCTATACAGACATTGTTAGAAAGGGTTTTACGGGACGCCGAGCCAGGTGATTTCATACAATTGCGTTTAGATGGCGGCGAAACGTTTGATTTGATTTTTTTCAAATAGGTATTCTAGAGATGGATTTAGAGCCGAAACATTTTTGGACAATATCGCTAGCGCTTTACAGAGTAACGCGGAGTGCATAGCCGGTAATTCACTTAAACTAGTTGTCATCATTGTCAGGTGTCGACGTGGTGGGTCCAGAAGGCATTTGGGTGGTATCGCGTATAGTCGGATTATTGATTGTAAAAAAAAAACATTTATACGATTTTAATATTTACGATAATAACGTCTGCCTGGCCGCTAGTGTTTACGCTATTTTGGAGGGTGATGCTTTGAGCGACGTCGCAATGTTAGAGAAAGCTCGACAATTGCATAGAGACTTACAAATACCCGAGGGTTATTTGGTGTCTTTTACTGACGTTGCTGAATTTGAACAAAAATTAAACATCACAATTAAAATTTTGTACCACAATAGGGGTCAGTGGCGTTATTATCACACAGCCCGCACCGCTAAAGAAAGACCGTTTATATATTGCACCATGAAAAGCATTATTATGGCATAAAAAATCTAAAAGCTTTTATCGGTTTCGATTATTTTTGCGACGTTTGTTGCACTGTATACAAACATAAATATCGACACGGGTGTATGCAGTTTTGTAAAGCGTGCCAGAGACCGAATTGTGTTGAGCAGTCTAATAACACACGGTGCCCAATATGTAGGACGTATTGACGTTCAGAGGACTGGTTCGAAACACATAGAAACCTGGCGCTTAGTGATAACGCTCTTTTTAAGAAAAAAACTTTTTGCGGTTTTTGTTACAGATATATAGACTGCGGCGATGATCACAAATGTAACTGTTTAAAATGCACCATCTGCAGCGGGCAGGTTGACAAATTTGATGACCATGTTTGTTACATGCAGCCATACAACCCCAAAAAAATGACTGACAAGTACATCTTTTACGATTTTGAATGCATGCAAGAAACAGGCTTGCATATACCCAATTTCATTTACACAACCACACTATATGGCCCAAACTCCTGGCATTTTAGCGGAAAATCCTGTACTCATGACTTTGTGCGATTTTTTGCCGACGGTAAGTTTTCGGATTACACGTTCATAGCTCACAACGCAGGACGCTACGACGTTTATTTTGTTTTACAGGAGTTGATTAATGAAAAATTTAAAATTAATATTATAAATCAAGGCGGTCGGTTAATGTGTGTGACCCTGAATGACCTAAAAATTAGATTCATAGACTCGCTGAATTTCATTTCTATGAAACTCAGCAAGATGCCCGAGGCTATGGGTTTTTCAGGCGCCAAGGGACACTTCCGGCATTTTTTCAACACGGCAGAAAATAAAAACTACATAGGCATCCTACCGGCCGCATGGTATTACGGCGTCGGTTACATGATGCCCGGTGAGAAAAAGAAATTCACGGTTTGGTACTAGAAACATAAATATGACACCTTTAATTTTCAGGAAGAGTTAAAAGCCTACTGTAAGCAGGATGTTGAGGTTTTGAGAAGGGCTTGTGAGTGTTACAGGGACACGATTATGGCCATGACGGAAAAAAAAGTTCTGCAATACATTAAACGTGAAAAGAAATACAGAACGGTCAGTAAATGTATTGATCCGTTCCAACTTATCACATTGGCAACCGTGTGCATGGCTATGTACCGGTTTAAATTTCTACCCAAAAATACCATAGCGATTGTCCCTGCAGATAATTACCACAAGACCCAGAAACGATTTTCAACACCCGCTATACAGTGGCTCATGTACACTGAACATGTTGAGGGCATTTCTATACAGCACGCGTTAAAGGACGGTGAAAAAAGGGTGGGTAAATATTTTTTGGACGGTTATGCGTTTGTTAACGGTAAACACACCGCTTTTGAATTTCAGGGCTGTTTTTATCACGGGTGTCCTGTGTGCTATAACGAACATGACAGCAACGAGCTTTCTAAATCATCCTACGGGCAGCTGTACCAATCTTTCCTAGTCAGGAAAAGCCGACTACAGCGACAAGGATTTACGGTCCGCGTCCTGTGGGAACACGAGTGGCGGGAAATGATTGCAAACGACTCGGGGGTCAAAGACTTTCTGATCAAAATGAAATTCCCGACTCCTTTGGTCCCTCATGACGTGCTTTATGGCGGTCGCACTAACGCCATTAAACTTTATCACAAGCTGCAGCCCGATGAAACAGTGCATTATTACGATTTCACCAGTCTGTACCCTTTTGTTAATAAAACTAAGACTTACCCTGTAGGACACCCAAAAATCATTTATGATCATTTTGGTTACATCAAAAAATACTTTGGCATTGCCAAAGTTAAAGTGTACCCACCCAGAGATTTATTTTTCACGGTGCTGCCTGTAAAGCTAAATAAAAAACTAATGTTTCCGCTATGCTACACATGTGCCTCGAACTGTCAGAAAGACATTTGCAGTCACACAGACGAAGAGCGTTCGCTGACCGGTACATGGTGCACCATAGAACTAGTTTTAGCTGTTGAAAAAGGTTACAGAATCGCCGAGATCTACGAGATCTGGCATTTTCCGAACACAACAGACGATCTGTTCGCCCCGTACATCAAATTACACCTCAGAGATAAACAGGAGGCTTCCGGTTATCCCAGTTGGTGTAAAACAGATCCTGAAAAAACGTCTTACATAGAGTCATTTTTAAAAAAAGAAGATGTCCGCTTGCGCTCTGATAAGATAGCTGTAAACCCAGCAAGAAGACAAATTTCAAAACTGTTCCTAAACTCTTTGTGGGGTAAGTTTGGACAGCGTTCTAACTTGTCACGTACCAGCATAGTCACGGACCCTGACGAACTTTTCAAATTAGCTTTTGTGCCGTACTACGACCTCTCCGAGGTTAATTTCATCGATGACGATATGGCCGTAGTCAATTGGCGCTATGTAAAAGAGCGCTACACACACAACAAAAACACAAACATTTTTATAGCCTGTTTTACAACCGCCTATGCCAGACTCGAATTATACAAGCTCCTAGACAGACTGCAAGAACATTGTCTTTATCACGACAGAATCCGTCATATTCGTGAGTAAGGGGTCTGAATAGACCCCACCCTTGGGTGATTTTCTCGGTGAACTAACTAGTGAAATACCCGACGACGCACACATTACAGAGTTTGTATTCTAACAGGTCCTTCGAATTCCGGAAAGAGTTTTTTTGTTAAAAAGTTATTAATACACGCGGACACGTTAATGTCGCACAAACCTGACAATGTCATTTGGTTTTACGCTTGTTGGCAGAAATTGTATGATGAACTAACCCGTTTGTTTAAAAATATCAGGTTTATCAAGGGGGTCCCGCAAAATTTTACAGACGCTGATCTATTTCCAACAGACAAGGTCAATTTGGCGGTTGTTGTTGATCTTATGGAGGTGGCTTGTGAAAATCTTGAAATACCAAACGCATTCACCAAATACGTGCACCACAGAAATTTGAGCATTATGTATCTCGTTCAAAACGTTTTTTGTCAGGGTAAGAAAAGCCGAACCATAAATTTAAACACTAAATACATGGTCCTTTTAAGAACCCTCGTGATAAATTACAGGTTATTACGTTGGCTCGTCAGATGTACCCCGGTAAAACAAGTTTCTTTTTAGAAGCTTTTGAAGATGCTACACAGAAGCCTTACGGCTATTTACTTGTAGATTTAAGGTCTGACACTCCTGAGGAGCTACGACTCAGAACCGGTCTGTTCCCACCAGATCTGCCGGTGGCTTATGTGTGCAAAAAGAAGCTCTAAAATGAGGCATTTCAAATCTTTACGGTTATTTTTGTTAGTGTCGCTGGTGCTGTAAAGATGTCGAGCAGCCTCCGGCATAATTGGGATCTTTCAAAAGCATTAGTCAAAACAAATCTGAAGGCCCGAAAATCAATATTACGTAATGCCAGTAATGATTTGATATCGGCTATTGGCGAGATCGCTCTCAACATCCTTAAAGGAAAGATCCCTCTTAAAGAGCGCCCAAAAAATATATTGAAAAAATGGCATAGGGCTATAAAGAAATTAAGCGATAAAAAGTACTTCATTAAAGGAAAGAAGCGCATTGTGAACCAGAGCGGCAGTTTTATAGGAGCTTTGCAATACCTTTAATCACTAGCCTGATAGCTAATACAGCCGATGGATCAGAATGCAATATGCCGAGAATATGTTCCTGGTCTCCAAAAATGAATTGGACAGGCTTAAAAAAACATCCGTAGTTGCAACAGATATACACCAAACCGCCATACGACGATTAGATGACGAGATTAGCGAAATACTACACAGAAATGACCTTTCAGATGATGAAAAAATTAAGAGATACACAGCAGTGTTACAGAGGTACATAATGCTCAACAAACAGTCCGGTAAAGAAATGTCGACTTTAACCCTGATTACACAGCCGCAAACCGATCAACAACAAATGTCAAATGCCGCCTCAATTAGCACAGATACTAAACAGATACTTGACAATATTAATACACGTTACAGAAAAAATGCCGAACTATTGTTAAGTAAACTGAACCGCTCAGGTAATAAGCCACCCTGGAACGCTATGGGTGAATTCATTTACAAAGAACAAACTGTACCCGGCTCCAACATTATTGACCTGATTCGAACAGCTACCCAGAGTTACGGCTTGCCTAAGATTAAACCACACGGTTGGGACTATTTTATGGAGACTATTGCACAGCTGAACTTCCCGTCAACGGTTATCGGTAATACAAGAACAAGAGAACTTTTCGATAATTTGAAAAAGCGGGTGCTAAGTGACCCCTTTGACGCAGCTCAAAGCCCTTTTACACTGCCGGTGTAAGACGCACTTTTTTTTCCCCAAAAAATGGGGGGGGGGGAGTGCCCCTTCGTCTTTTGGGGCGAATGCTGAAATTTTTACATCGCCATCTGCGATGTACGCGCGAGCGGGGAGGGACTGGGGGTAGGAGCTGGGGGCCGGCAATTGTGGAGGGGCAGGTGCAGTGACTGCACTATTGAAATATGTAATTCAATTAAAAGTTCCTGTTTATGCCCTCCACCCCTAATATTACCGACACACGGCAGCTTGTTGAAAGCAGGCGCGTCACTCACTGACGTCACATGCCTGCGCCGCCTGCTTCATTCATAAAGTAGGCGGCGCAGGCACATGATGTCAGTGAGTGACGCGCCGGCCGCCCGGACTGCCTGCTTTCAACAAGCTGCCATGTGTCGGTAATATTAGGGCTGGGGGGCATGGACAGGAACTTTTAATTGAATTAAATATTTTCTATTTCTATAGTGCAGCGGCCCCTCCGCAATTGCCGGCCCCCAGCTCCTCCTCCCAGCTCGCTCAGTTTTATGGGAGGAGGGGGTCTGTGGATGGCACTGTTATGGGATGGGGGATCTGTGGATGGCACTGTTATGGGGTGGGGAGGGTCTGTGGATGACACACATATATAACAGTGCCATCCACAGATCCCCTATAACAGTGCCATCCACAGATGCCCCCATACAGTGCCATCCACAGATGCCCCCATACAATGCCATCCACAGATGCCCCCATACAGTGCCATCCACAGATCCCCCATAACAGTGCCATCCACAGATCCCCCATAACAGTGCCAGTCCTGTTATGGGGGGGGGGGATCTGTGGGGCTGTAACAGTATCCTTTACAGATCCCCCCATAACAGTATCCCTCACAGATCCCACCCATAACAGTGTCAGTCATAGATCCCCCCATAACAGTGCGTCATCCACAGATCCCCCCATAACAGTGCGTCATCCCCAAATCCCCCATAACAGTGTGTCATCCCCAGATCCCCCATAACAGTGCGTAATCCTCAGATCCTTCATAACAGTGTGTCATCCACAGATCCCTCATAACAAATTTTCTTTGTATCAAACATTGTATAAACAGTGAGGACATGGCTTAAAACGCTGCTAAAATGACTGCAAATGCTGAAATATTGAGAAAACAGTACTACACGCCAAAAGCGGCCGGCTCTTATGGGGGCTTGGATTCCTTATTCAGAGAAGTACGGAAATTTTGAATAAGAAAAGACTCTGTAAAAAATTGGTTGGGCAACGAGGATACTTACACATTGTACAAACCTGTTAAAAAATTATCTACAAGAAACAAGGTTGTGGTGTCTGATATAGATGATCAATGGCAGGCAGATCTTGTGTCGATGATAGATTTTTCTAAAGAAAATAATGGTGTAAAATACCTGCTGACGGTCGTTCATATTCTATCTAAATATGCTTGGGTGTTGGGCCTTTCAAATAAGTCCGACGCTACAGTGGCTTCCGCTTTTGACCAGATATTTAAGTTAAGTGGACGAGCCCCCAGAAAGCTCCAGACTGATCGGGGCCGTGAGTTTATAAACAAACCTATGAGGCGTCTTTGTGAAACCTATAAAATACATCATTTTTTAACTACGAATGCTGTTAAGGCATCGTTGGTCGAACGTTTTAATAGAACGCTGAAAACGAAAATGTGGCGTTATCTTAGAGAACAAAACACGTACAGGTACATCGATAAGTTACAAGACCTGGTGTATAGTTATAACCACACATACCACAGAACTATAAGGCGTCGCCCCGTCGATGTGACAAAAGAGGACTCTTTAGCCGTTTGGAAAAATATCTATGGTTATTACGCTACTATTGAAGAAGTTAAACCGGTTTTAAATATAGGTGATCACGTCAGAATTGTGCGCTATAAGGGGGCTTTCACAAAGGGATATGAACAAACCTATACAGACGAGATATGTAAAATTTACGCTGCAAACACTAGGGGCCTCAGACCCCTTTATAAGTTGAAAGACCTGACCGACGAGTTCATTGAAGGCTCGTTCTACCCGGAGGAAGGCCAAAAAGTACACCTCGACAAGCTACAGGTTTACAGGATAGAAAAAATACTGAAAAAGAAGAAAGTTTGGGGAAAAACGTTGTGTTTTGTAAAGTGGACAGGATACCCCGACAAGTTTAACTCTTGGGTGCCTGAAAAAAGTTGATGAGTCTGTAAACTATGGAGGACGGATCGTTTTTAATCACGATGATGATTTTCAATAAACATGAATAATTATGAAATTGCCTGTGTTATTAAAGCTGATATTAACGCCCGGCGCATGTTTAAAGGGGAATTTCCGTGTGATTTATTACCGGGGGATAAAATCATCGACAGGCCCGCAGCCTACATTGTAAATACGGATAATTCGTATCAGTGGGGAAGCATTGGATTTTAATTATATTATACCTGAATGATGTATCTATTTTTTTTGAAAGTTATGGTTTATCACCCGCAAATGAAATATTTCCTGGCGAGTTTATAAAGTTTTTATATAAAAATTCTAAGACTATAAAGTATCAAAACAACAAGACGCCGTTAGCACGGTCTGCGGCCATTACTGTATCTATATCTACAATGTCTTGCTAAAGGAATGACTTCTGAAAACGTGTTAAAAATGTTCACTAACGACTTTTAGAAAAAATGACCGTATTGTGCGTTCATTTGTAACAAAACGCATGAAACGATTATGTATACGACGCTGTAATTACAATCAAACGTGTCTGTCCCTACAGGCTGTTGAAAAATGTACGGTCTCGTATTGTAAATAAGGAAAATTAATAAAGCTTTTAAAACGAATTAAATATGTCATTGTTTTGATTTTAATGCTATTATTATTAAAGCACCTATAAATTTGATATGAACACATATCAAAGTGGGGGTGGCTTTAACCACCTCAGCCCCCCTAGCTTAAACACCCTTACCCTGGGTTCAGACCTGAGCGTTCTAAAAACGCGCGTTTGCTGTAGCGTTTTGTCGCGCGTATTTCAGCGCGTTTTTGCAAATAGGAAGCTTGCAGAACGCTAGCGTTCTTGTGATTGACTACTGTGGTGTCAATCACAAAGCGCGTCAAACGCCCCAAAAGAAGCTCAAGTACTTGTTTATGCGTTGGGCGTTTACAGCGCGTTCAAACGCGCTGTAAAGCGCTCAAGTGTGAACCACTCCCATAGGGATGCATTGGTTTTAATCTGTTGAGCGTTTTACAGCGCGTTTGAACGCGCTGTAAAACGCTCAGGTGTGAACCCAGGGTTAATGACCAGGCCACTTTTTACAATTCTGCACTACACTACTTTCACCGTTTATTGCTCGGCCATACAACTTACCACCCAAATGAATTTTACCTCCTTTTCTTCTCACTAATAGAGCATTCATTTGGTGCTATTTCATTGCTGCTGACATTTTGACTTTTTTTGCTATTAATCAAAAATGACCAAAATTTTTGCAAAAAAATGAAATTTTTCACTTTCTGTTGTAAATTTTTTTTAAAAAAAACTACATTTCTATATAAATTTTTCGCAAAATTTATTGTTCTACATGTCTTTGATAAAAAAAAATCCAATAAGTGTATATTTATTGGTTTGGGTAAAAGTTATAGCGTTTACAAACTATGGTGCAAAAAAGTGAATTTCGGCATTTTGAAGCAGCTCTGACTTTCTGAGCACCTGTCATGTTTCTTCAGGTGCTAGAATGTCAGGATAGTATAAATACCCCCCAAAGGACACCATTTTAGAAAGAAGACACCCCAAAGTATTCGCGGAGGGGCATGGTGAGTTCATGTATGATTTTATTTTTTTTCACAAGTTAGTGCAAAATGACACTTTCTGAGGAAAAAAATATTAAATCTCCCACGGACTCACTATGCCCCTCAGTGAATACCTTGGGGTGTCTACTTTCCGAAATGGGGTCATTTGTGGGGGGTGTTTACTGTTCTGGCATTTTGGGCGGGGCTGAATTGTGAGCAACCCTGTAAAACCTAAAGGTACTCGTTGGAATTTGGGCCCCTTTGCGCACCCAGGCTGCAAAAAAGTGTTACTCATGTGGTATCGCCGTACTCAGGAGAAGTAGGGCAATGTGTTTTGGGGTGTATTTTTACATATACCTATGTTGGGTGAGAGAAATATCTCTGTAAACTGAAAACTTTGTAAAAAAAAATTAAAAAGTTGTCATTTACAGAGATATTTCTCACACCCAGCATAGGTATATATTATTAGATTCCAGACTTCTTCTCACGCTTTAGAGACCCCTAAAATGCCAGGGCAGTATAAATACCCCACAAGTGACCCCATTTTAGAAAGAAGACAACCCAAGGTATTCCGTGAGGGGTATGGTGAGTTCATGTAAAACTTTTTATTTTTTGTCACAAGTTAGTGGAATATGAGACTTTGTAAAAAAATAAATAAAAAAAAATATATATAAATTTCCGCTAACTTGTGCCAAAAAAAATAATAATTCTGTGAACTCGCCATGCCCCTCACGGAATACCTTGGGGTGTCTTCTTTCCAAAATGGGGTCACTTGTAGGGTATTTATACTGCCCTGGCATTTTAGGGTCCTAAAGCGTGAGAATCCAAATGCGTAAAAATGCCCTGTGAAATCCTAAGGTACTCATTGGAATTAGGGCCCTTGCGCATCTTGGCTGCAAAAGTGTCACTCATGTGGTATCGCCGTACTCAGGGAAGTAGGGCAATGTGTTTTGGGGTGTATTTTTACATATACCCATACTGTGTGTGAGAAATATCTCTGTAAACGACAACTTTTAATTTTTTTTTATACAAAGTTGTCAATTTACAGAGATATGTCTCTCACCCAGCATGTGTATATGTAAAAATACACCCCAAAACACATTGCCCTACTTCTCCTGAGTACGGCGATACCACATGTGTGACGCTTTTTTGCAGCCAAGATACACAAAGGGGCCAAAATTCCAATGAGTACCTTTAGGATTTCACAGGGCATTTTTACACATTTTTCTTCTCACGCTTTAGGGCCCCTAAAATGCCAGGGCAGTATAAATACCCCACATGTGACCCCATTTTGGAAAGAAGACACCCCAAGGTATTCCGTGAGGGGCATGGGGAGTTCATAGAATATTTTTTTTTTGGCACAAGTTAGCGGAAATTGATTTTTTATTGTTTTTTTTCTCACAAAGTCTCCCTTTCCGCTAACTTGTGACAAAAAGGGGTCATTTGTGGGGTGTGTTTACTGTTCTGGCATTTTGGGAGGGGCTAAATTGTGAGCAGCCATGTAAAACCTAAAGGTACTCGTTGGAATTTGGGCCCCTTTGCGCACCGAGGCTGCAAAAAAGTGTCACTCATGTGGTGTCGCCGTACTCAGGAGAAGTAGGGCAATGTGTTTTGCGGTGTATTTTTACATATACCCATACTGTGTGTGAGAAATATCTCTGTAAATTGACAACTTTGTATAAAAAAAATTAAAAAGTTGTCATTTACAGAGATATTTCTCACACCCAGCATAGGTATATATTATTAGATTCCAGACTTCTTCTCACGCTTTAGAGACCCCTAAAATGCCAGGACAGTATAAATACCCCACAAGTGACCCCATTTTAGAAAGAAGACAACCCAAGGTATTCCGTGAGGGGTATGGTGAGTTCATGTAAACTTTTATTTTTGTCACAAGTTAGTGGAATATGAGACTTTGTAAAAAATAAATAAAAAAAATATATATAATTTCCGCTAACTTGTGCCAAAAATAATAATTCTGTGAACTCGTCATGCCTCACGGAATACCTTGGGTGCCTTCTTTCAAAATGGGGTCACTTGTGGTAGTTATACTGCCCTGGCATTTTAGGGGTCCTAAAGCGTGAGAATCTAAATGCGTAAAATGCCCTGTGAAATCCTGCAGTACTCATTGGAATTAGGGCCCTTGCGATCTTGGCTGCAAAGTGTCACTCATGTAGTCGCCGCACTCAGGAGAAGTAGCAATGTGTTTGGGGTGTATTTTACATATACCCATACTGTGTGTGAGAAATATCTCTGTAAACGACAACTTTTAATTTTTTTTTATACAAAGTTGTCAATTTACAGAGATATGTCTCTCACCCAGCATGTGTATATGTAAAAATACACCCCAAAACACATTGCCCTACTTCTCCTGAGTACGGCGATACCACATGTGTGACGCTTTTTTGCAGCCAAGATACACAAAGGGGCCAAAATTCCAATGAGTACCTTTAGGATTTCACAGGGCATTTTTACACATTTTTCTTCTCACGCTTTAGGGCCCCTAAAATGCCAGGGCAGTATAAATACCCCACATGTGACCCCATTTTGGAAAGAAGACACCCCAAGGTATTCCGTGAGGGGCATGGGGAGTTCATAGAATATTTTTTTTGGCACAAGTTAGCGGAAATTGATTTTTATTGTTTTTTTCTCACAAAGTCTCCCTTTCCGCTAACTTGTGACAAAAAGGGGTCATTTGTGGGGTGTGTTTACTGTTCTGGCATTTTGGGAGGGGCTAAATTGTGAGCAGCCATGTAAAACCTAAAGGTACTCGTTGGAATTTGGGCCCCTTTGCGCACCGAGGCTGCAAAGTGTCACTCATATGGTGTCAGCCGATCAGGAGAAGTAAGGCAATGTGTTTCTGGTGTATTTTACATATACCCATACTGTGTGTGAGAAATATCTCTGTAAATTGACAACTTTGTATAAAAAAAATTAAAAAGTTGTCGTTTACAGCGATATTTCTCACACAAAGTATCGGTATATATAAAAATACACCCCAAAACTCATTGCCCTACTTCTCCTGAGTACGGCGATACCACATGAGTGACACTTTTTTGCGCAATGGGGCCCAAATGCTAATGAGTACCTTTAGGATTTCACAGGGTATTTTTACGCATTTGGATTCTCACGTTTTAGGACCCCTAAAATGCCAGGGCAGTATAAATACCCCACATGTGACCCCATTGTGGAAAGAAGACACCCCAAGGTATTCCGTGAGGGGCATGGCGAGTTCACAGAAAAAAAAAAATTGGGCAAAAGTTAGCGGAAATTGATATATATATATATATTTTTTTTTACAAAGTCTCATATTCCACTAACTTGTGACTAAAAATAAAATTTTACATGAACTCACCATACCCAGCATGGAATACCTTGGGGTGTCTTCTTTCTAAAATGGGGTCACATGTGAGGTGTTTGTACTGCTCTGGCATTTGAGTTTCTGCTATTCTCCTTATATTGAGAATACGGGTAATGAGATTTTTTTTTTTCCGTTCAGCCTCTGGACTGAAAAAAAAAAAATGAACGGCACAGATTTTTTATTTCGCATCGATCAATGTGGATAAAAAAATCTCTGCCAAAATCAGTGACTGCGGTGCAGTGGGCTGGGCGCTAACTACCTAACAAGTAGCTAACTAACTGGTGGTGATAAGGGACCCTTATGCCCCATTCACACGTCCGCAATTCTGTTTGCGGAACGGAATTGCGGACCCGTTCATTTCTATGGGGACAGACTTTGTCCCGCTCGGATCCGGAATTGCGGATCCGCATTTACGGGTGTGCACTTCTGTTCCGCAAAAATATAGAACATGTCCTATTCTTGTCCGCAATTGCGGACAAGAAAAGGCATTTTCTATATAGTTCTGGCAATGTGCGGATCTGCAAAATGCGGAAAACACATTGCCGGTGTCCGTGTTTTGCGGATCCGCAAAACACATATGGATGTCTGATTGGAGCCTTACATGGGTGTGATCAATGACAGGGGGGTGATCAGTGACAGGGGTGATCAGGGAATCTAGATGGGGTGATCAAGGGGTTAATAAGTGACAGGGGGGGGGTGTAGTGTGGTGCTTGGTGCTTCTTTACATAGCTACCTGGTCCTCTGGTGGTCGATCCCAGCAAATGGGACCACCAGAGGACCAGGTAGCAGCTATATCAGACGCTGTTAACAAAACAGCGTCTGATATACCTGTTTGATGCGATTTATTTTACTTCTACAGCCTGCCAGCGATTGATCATCGCTGGCAGGCTGTAGTATAACTGCCGAGCCGCAAGCCACTGTGAACGCGCGCGTGTGTTCACAGCAAATCTCGCGTCTCGCGAGATGACGCACGGATGCGTCCAGCCAGAGCAACAGGAACGCCGGCCGGACGCATCCGTGCGTTAGGCGGTCCTGAGGTGGTTAAGTAAACTGTAGACATTAGCCTGGAATCTGAGAAGTGTGTAGTAAGATGTCTTGACCTTTGCAGTAGATCGGATTGTCATCGGAGTCTGCGAAGTGTGTAGTAAGAGGTCATGCCCTTTGCAGTAGAAAGGGTTTGTCTTACGCTGGGTTCACACCTGAGTGTTTCTGAGACGCGCGTTTTTTCGTGCGTTTTAGTGCGCGTTTTTTCTAATAGTAAACGCGCGTTTTACGAGCGTTTGTGTGATTGACTGCAGTGTTGTCCAATGACCAAATATCCCTGTCTATATGAAGTTTGGCCAATCAGAGCTGGGGTTTGGCCTTTCCAGCATGTTGCAAATTCATAAACGCGCGTTTTCAGTATCAAAAACGCGCAAAATACAAGCGTTGCGCGTTCCCATTGAAGTCTATGGGCCAAAACGCATGACAAACGCCCCAAGAAAGCTCAAGTACTTGTTTATGCGCCGGGCGTTTTTCAGCGCGTCCGTACGCGCTGTAAAACTCGAAAATGTGAACCAGTCCCATAGGGAAGCATTGGTTTGCATCGGTTATGCGTTTTACAGCGTGTTCGAATGCGCTGTAAAACGCACAAGTGTGAACTGAGGGTTAAACAGATGTAAACTGTGGACATTAGCCGGAATCTGAGTAGTGTGTAGTAAGATGTCATATTCTTGTATTAGATTAATATCAAGCAATATAAATTTTATATCAAGCAATATAAAAGGGGTGGGGGTAGCTGTATAAAAGGGGGCGTGGTACCTGTCACTTTGCAGTTTGACGAAACATATACCCCCTTACTACTGACCCATTCAATTATATGGGGGCAGTCTGTCAGTGAAAAACGGACAAGATAGAGCATGTTCTATTTTTTGACGTCCGTTTTTCTCTGACAGTCAAAAAAACTGCAGCGTAAATAACCCCATACACTACCATTGGTCTTAAAACAGACGTGTGATGGCCGTTAAAATAAAATGTGCATCGCATGTCCGTTTTTCACTGTCGTGTGCATGTAGCCTTAGGGCTCTTTCACACGAGCGGATGCCGTGCGGGTAATCTGCTGCATGAAAGGAGAGCCAAGCCCCGTTCCGGACAGCGGAGACACGGAGTAGTAACATGATTGATAATTCTCCGTGCCTCTCTGCGATCTTTATACTACAAAATCACAGTGAGATAAAGTTACCGTCACCGTGATTTATAAGTGCAGGCACATTAGTAAATGTAGGCAATGCAAACACCTGATGCATTAGGGGAAGTTTTATGAAAACTGGCTTAGAGGAAAGGTGGTTTAGTTGCCCATAGCAACCAATCAGATTCCACCTTTCATTTTCCAGAACTCCTTTGGAAAATGTAAGATAGAATCTGATTGGTTGCTAGGGGCACCTACACTAGTTTTCCTTTACACCAGTTTTGAGAAATCTCCCTATTATTATATATAATGCTCCTGCCAAAAGTGAATTTAGTCTGATGCATAGAAATAGGCAGGAGAATGAGAGGAAGCACGCAGGATCTTTTCTGGGGTGAATGACCGCAGTATTCTGACCGGTCAGTGTGAACAGTGGAAAGGAACCAACTACATTCAGAACTGCGCCCATTGTCTTCATGGGTGTCACACTTTCTAAACTAGTGAATATGGTAATCCTGGTTTTAAAAGCGTGTCCGAACCGCACATCTTCCAGAGCCGATGTGCCTGGGTCTTTCAGGATTATGCCCCTTTCGTTTCCGTACAGCCCCCAGCCCATCCTATGGACATTTGTATACATGCAAATACGCAAAGAAAACGCGCTCCGTGCACGTAGTATGAAGCCGTGCGCCCTGGAAAGGATGTAATAAGAACCGGCTGAGCCTCCATTCACACTCCATCTCCCCAGTGCGTTCCCTCTTCCTCCCCCACATGTGCGCCCCTCCCCCTCTCCCTCCCCAGCCGCCCGCGCCCTCCCCTTCAGAGTCAGTCGCTCTGCTGGGTGACAACGTGCAGGATGTACACAGCGATGTTGTCGTGACTCGTGGCTCTGACAATATGAGACGCTCCCCGGCGACCAGCCCGAAGTCAGCCGCTTGTTGCTCGGGATATAGGAGTAAGCTTCCCAGCCATTGGCATCGAGTGGAGGAGAAGAGGAGCTGAGGAGAGGAGCCCGCACGCCCCATGTGAGTACTGTTCTGTCCGACTCTCTTGCTGTGAGGAGCCCCATGCCTGCAGCCCGCTGTGTATGGGGTGTGACACCCATAGGACCCAGTAGTGGTACCCAGCACTGACATGCTGTGCACCTCAGTGGATATATACATCGTGGTGGCTTCCTCCCAGCCCTAGAACTGTCCTCATGTTCTGTTTGGCAGGAACTAGCTGTGACCCACCCACCGTAGTCAACTTGGGGCCCCAACACAATGCATGGCCATTGAGGGGCACACCCCTTATTTCTGTGCACAAACTGTAGTATTTAGGGTTAAAAGCAAGCTCCCTTATTCTGACTAATTATGTAAGTATTGACAGATGTAGGGAAGAGGAGCCTGGAGGCTTAAAGGTGACCCCAGAGGGGTTACATGGTACTTAGATTTGTAGGATAGGTCTTCACTATGGATCAGTAGGAGTTGGATCTAGATGCACGCCTGTATACAAGGAAGAAGGGGCATGGCGCTCGGAGAAGTGTCGAAACGCTCTATAATACAGATTGCCAAGAGTCCCAGAGGTCAAACCGCCAGAATAAAGACAGGCCCCTCATGGCCTATGACATGTACCATATTTATAGAGCCGGTACTTTTTTATATGAAAACTGAATGTTGCCTGCGCTGGAAGTACTCAATACTGTGCATGCAGATGAAGACGGGTTGTCAGCAGAATCAATGCCAGGAGATATAGAAAACCGCCTTCGCCTGAGTACCATGTAAGCGCAATTTATAAGGAAATGAAACGTCAAAGCTGACCCCCTGAACTGAAGGGGTGCCTTATAGGTATTCCCATAATCTCTAGGTTAGTCAGAGAAGTTAATTTGCTTGCCTCATGACCAAGGGCGTACACAGATCTGACAGGGTCCCATAGTATAACGTACTATAGACCCTCTTCCCCCACGCCACCAAGTATACTCTCCCAGGCAATGCGGAATGCAGAGCTCAACGCCCCAGATTTCTGAAGAATTTCCTTTTTTTTTTTTTTTATTATGCAGAAGTTATTTTAATTTAAAAAAAATGGAATAAAAATGTCGCCCTTGGTCTTACCGACTATATCTGACTTCTATGTCAGGAAAAAGTTCGATAGGTGCTTAAAAATATGTCTGTCATTCTGAGCAGTATATTTCTCAATGTATTCATACAAGTCAACTGGCAGAATTACCTTGATAAGTCTATAGTTCTATGTCCCTCATACAGTGTATTTCTCTGTAGCCACCACTAGGGGGAGCTCGGTGAATGTAAACAGTTACCATTGACTGCAGTGGAAGAGCTAAAATCTCTTTTCACTGAGCTCCCCCTGGAGGTGGCTGCTTGAAAGTGCAGTGTCTTAAAAAAAAAAAAAAAAAGGGTCATCAGCATGTGGCTGGCATGTAAATGGATGGTAATAAAGTGGGCAGCAATATAAAAAGAAGGTGTCTACCTGTGACAAAAGGTACATCAAAGTAAACGAGAAGCCAGAATATACATAAGAAAGCATATGCAAAAGATAAAGGGGCAGAAATAAAAGGACACAAAGATTTGTGCTACATGCTAATGCTGACGTGCATGGACGAGCCACCTATACAGGAGACCAAAGGAAACAAAGCTTTGAATGTCCGGCACCGTCGGGAAGCAGAGGAACAGTTTGGAAACATTGTAGCGTAAAACCGTCGTCTTGCAGTATGACCCTACCCGCCCGCCTACAGAGGAGGCGGGGGAAAGCAGAGTTTAGAAAAAATTTTGGGGCGACGTGATGCTGGCGGGGACCTCAGGACTCCCACACAAGCTCAGACGCTCAATCGGACCAAGATGAAAGGTGTATTTATCAATGGGAATGGTTGGCTCAGAATAGGGGGGGGTAAAACTACTACTCTGTGAGAAACCACTGTCACATGACTGTTTTTAGAATCGGTTAAATGGGATGTCTGGGTTCATTTCTGATATTTCCTTCTCCACCCCACTCAGCCCCAGTGAGATGAGCGCCAGAACATTTCATGCTCCGATGCTCTCTTTTTCTTTAGATCCGGTGATGTACTGGTTTCTGCTAGGCAGAGGATTCTGCCTAGCAATGTTCCCGGTGATGTCACCAGCACTCATGGGCGGGCTAGGGCAGCGCTAAAACCCGTCCATCAGTGCCGGTGAAGTCACCAGCAACAGTGCTAGGCGGAAGCCTCTGCCTAGCAGAGACCCGGTACGTCACCGGATCTAGTAAAAAAAAAAAAAAAAAAAAGCCCTTGTCCTGCACGGTTCAGTGCAGGGTGGGAGAGCATCGGAGCAGGAAATGCTCTGATGCTCATGTCAGAGGGGGGGGGACAGAAGGGGATATATCCGGGTTCAGAGCCCCTTTACGGTCTATGGTGCTAGTCATTAGACATGTCTGATTTTTCACGGCCAGACAGACCCCATTGAAATCAGTGTGCCCAGTTTTATCACCCATATACGCAGGAGTACGCCTATCTATCTATGGATTCACGCACAGATACAAAATGTTCTCGACAAACTGACAGTTTATCTGTTTTTAACAGTAGTTTTTTTTTTCAGTGTTGTGTGAATGTAGCCTAAGGCAGCAGGGATTATAGAGGTGACCGTTCAATGACTTGGATGCTAAGCTCAGGTTGGTGATGTCTTGAAGTGGTTGTCTGGGATATCCTTAGAGTAGGTCATCAGTGGATGGGGGTCCTTCACTGGTCAGCTGACTGAAGAGGTCTCTGACCAGCGGTGGGTCCCATTTACCAGTGGCTGTGCCTGCTACTGCAGCTCAGCCTTATTCACTTGACTGTACATGCGACTCCTCTGTTCTTCTCCTGCATCCACCCATTAGTATGTGCCATGATTGTTCTCTCCTTTTGTCCTATGGTTTACTATGTACATGTGGCTCCTTGTGTGCTTTGATGTACCTTTTGACACATTCAGTTCGTCACTGCCCTCTTCATTACCATTACTTTACATATCAGTCATATGCTAGTTGTGCTTTTGTCTGTACAATTTCACATCTGCTTCTGTATCTGGTGGCCCCAGACCGATACCAATCCAGTATTGAAACCCGTAGCCATTGCTGTATAGTGTATTTGTTAATAAAGTTATTTCAGTTGTGCTCATCCCATTGCCTTCAGCGTCCACGCCCGCATCTAATGTGTATGAAGGCTGCTGATGGAGTTCAGTATGCCCCATCCGTTGTCCCCAGGATATAAACTGCTGCCAGACTTCTTTGACAGTAGCTTATAAAATGCACACTTACAGGGCTCCCGACAAAAAGGAAAGATGGCCACCTTCGGCAGCGCTGTAGACATCTCATCTGTGCCGGTCACCTCACCGTCTAGCATGGAGAGGATGAGGAGCAGCCGGGTATGTCACTGGCTCCCAACAGACCTTGCCCTGCGAGATGCAGCTCAAGGCAAGGAGGAGCGTCTGAGCTAGAAATGCTCCACTCATATGTAGGAAAAGAATGAAGACTATATCCAGACTCAGCCCGGACAATCCCTTTAAGTTATTGCCTTTAATTTGTACTGAGACTCCCTGAGGACATTAGGCCAGAAAATTCATGTAAGATTCTGGTTTTCCAGTCAGATGCCTGCTGCCTTGCTCTGGAAGTCTCACATGGCCACATGTCTTACAGTACAACTTTCATTTCGGGTAATTTTTCAGAATAAGCTGCCATGTGGATGTACATAAGAAACAGCAGTATATGACTTGTATCTGGCAGTGTTTCCCTCTGCAATCTATCTGTAATTCTATTTTGTTTGTTAAAAGGTGGAGGTAGCTAGTGTCTGCCTACACCAAACAGGCGGTCCTGCTTCCCTGCTCTGTAGGACACCCTCAGAAGCAATCATTGAAAATACTATACAGCAGTGTAGATGTTAATCCAGCAGTGAAGCGAGACAGGAAGGGCTCAATCTGATGACCATATGAATGGGTCTGCATCCGTTCTGCAATTTTGCGGACCGGTTCATTTCAATGGGGATGCAAAAGATGCGGACAGCACACGGTGTGCTGTCTGCATCCGCAGCCCCGCAAAAAAGATAGAGCATATCCTATTATTGTCCGCAATCGCAGACAAGAATAGTCATTTCTATCGTAGTGTGCCGGCCATGTGTGGTCCACAAAATGCGGACACGCGGCTGGTAAACACTACGGCTGTCTGAGCCCTAATTATAGACCACTTTCCCCGTGTCAATAGGGCAATATATCACTATGAGCATTGCCTCATATATTTTGTACCTGAAGTCCATTGTTTCTCCTGTATCTTGGCCATTGCTACGGGTGAAATAGCTCTTCCTTCAATCCCTACATGTTTAGTGCAAGCTTCTATCTTCTTGGTTTCTGTATCCAGAGCTGAGGGTAGCTGGAAACGGATTCACAGCTACACCCACTTAGTGGGGAGGGTCTGGGGTCTCTGCATGCCCTTCTGTATCCAGTTCTGCACTCTTCATACAGGCTATCTGTGCCTGCAGTTCGGACATAGACAGTTATGTTGCCAGGCTGATTCTCCTTATTCCCATATCTCTTAGTTCTTAGATCTCAATTCCCCTCCACAGCAGCGCCATAAAGCAGCAGTGAGACATCACTGAGCCTCCTGTCTGCCCTTGCGTGGTCCCAGCAGAGACCCCACTCACTCCATCTGTTTTTGTGTTGCGTTTTGGAAAGGGAGGCCATGTGTTGATGACCAGAATTCCTGTGGGTTGTGAATTCACTGATCCTCCAGAATGTAAATCATCAGGAAGATGGTGGCCTGCATCCCACTGCTGAATATCCAGCTGTGTGCATGGTTAGAGCAGGTGGCATGAAAGATTTGTGCCAGCCTCTGAACCTGGCATATTGGCTCAGCTTTTAGGAAGATCAGAGGACTGTAACGTAGAGGACAACGAGCCTGGCACTGAAGTGTGATAGAAGCAACCGAGAACTCTGCAGAACATATTAGGCAACTTTGTGTTATGTACAGTTCCCCTCCTGACGTCGCTGCGAGGAGGCGCCCGCCCACTTGGCCTTCCCTCCGTGAGATGAAAGTGGGCTTTATCTCCATCTGCAAACAACTAAGCGGCATAACTGGAATTGTTTTAGGGCTCATGCACAGAAACGTATTTTTTGTCTGTGTCTGTTCAGTTTTTTTTTGCGTCCAGTATGCTGAACTGTTCACATCGATGGGGCCGCAAAACAACAGAAATGACTCTGTGTGCGTTGCGTGTCCGCATGGCTGTACTGCAAAAAAATAAAACCTGTCCTGTTATTGTCCACATTACGGACAAGGATAGGACCGTTCTATTATGGGCCAGCTATTCTGTTCTGCAAAATGTGGAATGCACACGGCCGGTATCCGTGTTTTGCGGATCCGCAAACCAACGACGTGTGCATAAGCCCTTAGAGTGGGGAGTGTTATGGTAGGTTAATGAATTGTGGCTGAGTACCATGCTGCCATACAAGCCGTAGTTACATCCTATTAACGAATTACAACTGCATTGTTTCTTCTGTCTTCATTGTTAATGGTCACTTGGTAACCCTGAAAGGACTTTACAGCCATTATCAATGAAGAGATAGCCATCAGTGCGGTTGTAATTATTGGCCATATTGATTATATGCTTGCTCTGGTATAAAGAATACATGTATAACATTTTCTGAGATTGAAGCCATCTGTAATTGTGTGGAAACATATTTCCGTGAGGAATGTGGGAGTATCAGTCCAAAATAGCCCCAAGACCACCGCAGGATGAGGGAGTATTGGATGAAGATGGTAAAATGCAATGTTCTCTCAAATTCTAGGAAATGTTATTAACCTCTTAGGGACACAGGGCGTACAGGTACGACCTGTGTAGTTCCGGTCACCTCTGTGCGGGGTGGTCGGAACTGAGTGCCTGCCGAAATCATTCGGCAGGCACTCGGGGACAATGCCGAAGGGGGTCCTGTGAATCCTCCAATCCCCCACCCCACCCGCCCCCCGTAATGAGCGATCACAGCAAACCACAAGTCAATTCAGACCTGTGGTTTGCTGCGTTTCCGGGTTATTCGGGTCTCTGGTGACCCGATAACCCGGAATAGGATGGAGATCAGTGGTGTGATAATATACCACCAATCACCATTCTTCGATCCTGTGAGGTAATGGTGACATCACCTTACAGGATCGCTTCCTATTGGTTGCATGGGCGGGCGGGGATTAAACTCCCCCTGCTCTCCTCTCCTCCTCCATTCTGTGTCTGGAGCGAGGAGAGAGAGCAGCCTGCATATTCTGCACCCCAGCAGCCCAGACTCTTCCTGTGACCCTCCAAAGTGCCATCTGGCACTATCTGGTAGGTTAGGGAAAGCTTAGGGAAAGGTTTAGGTCAGGCAGAGAAACTTAGGGAGGGTTTAGAGTTAATTTTCATTTTCTTTTTTTAGCTGTTGCATCCCCCTTTGGGTGTCTAGGATCCACAGCACAACTGTGTGACCCTAGACTTGCCCCTAAACCACCCCCAAGAGTTAAGCTAAACGTCGTTTCGGCGCATCGCCGGATCCGACGTTTAGCTCTGCGCATGCGCAGCAGCAGTTCTGCTCGGGGCCCCAGTGTAAGCTGGGGCTCGGATTAGTTACCATAGCAGCCAGGACGCTACTGAAGTCCTGGCCGCCATGGTAAGTACTCCGCAGCAGTGTACTTACCTGCGCTGTGGCCTCCGGGCGCTCCTTCATGACGTCACTGGTCCCTGTGGCGCATTGATCTATACACCTGTGACGTCATGAAGGAGCACCCGGCGGCTGCAGCGCAGGTAAGTACACTGCTGCGGAGTACTTACCATGGCAGCCAAGACTTCAGTATCGTCCTGGCTGCCATGGTTACCTGAATAGGAAAGAAACGTCTGATGTGTCAGATCGGACGCAGGACTGCCAGGGGCGCACTCAGAGGATGATTCATGTAATTCAGTAGATTGTATTAGGTTAGACAACGCGTTTCGGGGTCATGTAACCCATTTATCAAGTCTTATAAATCCAGTGGGGTCCTATATCACGGCTGTAGAAGTGCGATGAATATATACACTATGCTATACATTCATACACTCATATTTCTATTGTGGCCTTTGATGGTGAATCTGAAACAAAGTCAGCACAAGCGCTGACACAACCGCAATGTTTCCTAGCACGTGGGAGGACGCCGACAAAGTCAGCGCTTGTGCTGACTTTGTTTCAGATTCACCATCAAAGGCCACAATAGAGATATGAGTGTATGAATGTATAGCATAGTGTATATATTCATCGCACTTCTACAGCCGTGATATAGGACCCCACTGGATTTATAAGACTTGATAAAGGGGTTACATAAAAATAGATAGATAGATAAAAAAAACTACATTTGTATATACATTTTTCTCTACATTTATTGTTCTAAATGTCTTTGATAAAAAAAAATGCAATAAGTGTATATTTATTGGTTTGGGTAAAAGTTATAGCGTTTACAAACTATAGTGCAAAAAAGTGAATTTCGGCATTTTGAAGCAGCTCTGACTTTCTGAGCACCTGTCATGTTTCTTCAGGTGCTAGAATGTCAGGATAGTATAAATACCCCCCCAAATGACACCATTTTAGATAGAAGACACCCCAAAGTATTCGCGGAGGGGCATGGTGAGTTCATGTATGATTTCATTTTTTTTCACAAGTTAGCGGAAAATGACACTTTCTGAGGAAAAAATAATAATAAAGTTTCCATTTCTGCTAACTTCTGGCAAAAAAAAAAATAAAATCTCCCACGGACTCACTATGCCCCTCAGTGAATACCTTGAGGTGTCTACTTTCCGAAATGGGGTCATTTGTGGGGTGTGTTTACTGTTCTAGCATTTTGGGCGGGGCTAAATTGTGAGCAGCCCTGTAAAGCCTAAAGGTACTTGTTGGACTTTACGCCCCTTTACGCACCTAGGCTGCAAAAAAGTGGCACACATGTGGTATCGCCGTACTCAGGAGAAGTAGGGCAATGTGTTTTGGGGTGTATTTTTACATATATTCATTCTGGGTGAGAGAAATATATCTGTAAATTGACAACTTTGTATAAAAAAATTGAAAAAGTTGTCATTTACAGAGATATTTCTCACACCCAGCATTGGTATATGTAAAAATACACCCCAAAACACATTGCCCTACTTCTTCTGAGTACGGCGATACCACATGAGTGACACTTTTTTGCAGCCAAGATGCGCAAAGGGGCCCAAATTCCAATGAGTACCTTTAGGATTTCACAGGGCATTTTTACGCATTTGGATTCCAAACGACTTCTCACGCATTAGGGGTCCCTAAAATGCCAGGGCAGTATAAACTCCCCACAAGTGACCCCATTTTAGAAAGAAGACACCCCAAGGTATTCCGTGAAGGGTATGGTGAGTTCATGTAAAATTTTTATTTTTTGTCACAAGTTAGTGGAATATGAGACTTTGTAAGAAAAGAAAAAAAAAATATAACAATTTCCGCTAACTTGTGCCAAAAAAAAAAAATCTTCTATGAACTCGCCATGCCCCTCACGGAATACTTTGGGGTGTCTTCTTTCTAAAATGGGGTCACATGTGAGGTGTTTGTACTGCCCTGGCATTTGAGGGTCTCCCCAATCATTACACGTATGGCCAGCATTAGGAGTTTCTGCTATTCTCCTTATATTGAGCATACTGGTAATGAGATTTTTTTTTTCCGTTCAGCCTCTGCGCTGAAAGAAAAAATGAACGGCACAGATTTCTTAATTCGCATCGATCAATGTGGATGAAAAAATCTCTGCCCAAAAAAGTGCAAAAAAAAAAAAAGGGGGGGGGAGGGGGACATAGGAGTGCTTGCGAAGAAAGGACCCATTCACACGTCCGCAAAAATGTCCGCATCTATTCCGCAGTTCTGCGGAATAAATGCGGACCCATTCAGTGTAAATTTGCTGAGCTGCAAAAGATAGAGCATGTCCTATTCTTGTCCTATTTTATATAGTTCTGGCAATGTGCAGATCCGCAAAATGCGGAAAGCACATTGCTGGTGTCCGTGCTTTGTGGATCCGCAGATCTGTGGATCCTAAAAACACATACGGACGTCTGAATGAGCCTTACAGGGGGGTGATTAGTGAGAGTGGGGGTGACATGGGGTGATCAGGGGTTAATCAGTGACAGGGGGGTGGAGGGGTTTGTGTAGTGATTGGTGCACTTACATATGTTTCCTCTGGTGGTCCCAAGTAAAAGGGACCACCAGAGGAGCAGGCAGCAGGCATATCAGACGCTGTTAACAAAACAGCGTCTAATAGGTGATTTTTATTTTATTTTTTTAAACTACTACAGCCTGCCAGCGCATGATCAGCGCTGGTAGGCTGTAGTTAAACTTCCTCCCGACGCGATCCTCTGAGCGCGCGCTCACAGGAAAACTCGCTTCTCGCGAGATGACGCGTCAACGAGGAATAACTGGGCTGCCGCGATCACGCTTATCTGCGTGCGGCAGTCCAGAGAAGGTTAAAGTTATTCAAACATAAAGTGACACTGGTCAGATTTGCAAAAAATGGTCTGGTCCTTAAGGTGAAAATGAGCCCGGTCCTTAAGGGGTTAAGAACGGACACAGATGGTTAGAATATATGTCCAAATCTGTCTTGGGAACCTGGCCTTTAGCTTCATATCTTGTCAGGGTGAGTATTGCCAATATGTGTCATGAGGAATTGTGTGACCTGTATTATCCAATTGTATTCCTTGGAAATGTCTTGTAAACTCCCTGTGCTCCTTGTTCTCCCAGAATTAAGGGGGTATAAAATAAAGGACTTTGGGGTGGACACTTCAGATCTCCGCAGGCATAATCTGGTGTTTTATGTCTGTGATGTATCGGCCGATTTTATTTATTTTCTACCTGACTTAAAGATTACTCCGACAAGCACAATTGCTCCATGTGGTTGTACCTAAAGATGAAAAGCGCTGCGCTGCGCTGCATCCTCCGGCTTGTGATCCGGGAATCCTGCTAATCTAGTTTATCTCCATTTTTCTCCAGAGCGTTTTCATATCTGGTGTGTATTTTACTATAACAGTATTCTTTTGGCTCACATAAAAATACCTATGTGGCTGTACTTATATTTTTATGCACTTATATAGCGCTGACATGTTCCACAGCTCTTTACAGACATTTTGTGTTCAGTCTTTGTCTTCGGTTCCTTGACTAAATTAGACTTTGTTTTGATTCCAAACTGTCATGGGATCCAACCTTAAATCCTAAGGGCATCTTTGCTATCAGACTTGTGAAAGTGTGCCAGCAGACCTTGTTCACAACGTATACGCTTTCTATATGTTCCTTCCTTCTTTCTGTCATAAGCTGGGATTATCTAAGACGCTGGTCTTGTAGCCCCTGTAGGCTCATTTGCCAGTGTCCTGTATACCCTTGTTGAAGAACAAATGGCAAATATGTGAGATGTTGCCTGTGCCGTTCGTTCTTCATCTATCTACTATGACCCACTGGATCGTGGGTCACCGGTGAGGCTGTTGCATCGTGTGATACATTGTATAAGGACCGTGTGGTGCTGCTTCTACACTTGATTTTCTACTGTATACCCTTGTTGTCTGCTTTTGTTGTTGGCCTACGCTGTCATATGTGAGCGTATAACGTTTCTTTGCTAGCCACATTTTGCAGACGACTTTATAAGCAAAGTGGACACTGTACGCTGTAAACCATACCCTTCCACTTGTATTTAGTGTTCAGTTCAAAGCATAGGGAGAATAGGCTTTACCTTCTAATAAATGAATCTTAAAACCAATAATCCTATCATAAATTTCAAATAGTTCACCAATGTAATTAATCAAATAATTGGCTCTTAGTGTTTGATACAAATTATAGGCAATTGTTTAGTGTTGCTGTAATTCAGAAGTTGAACGGAGCGGCATCACACTTGCGTGTCTGTTGCTTGATTCAAACCAGGGGTGGGGGTTTCAGGGGCAGGGGCAAAATCCTAGTGATCGGCGGGGGGGGGGGGGGACCCCTGCCGATCAGACACTTATCCCCTCTCCTGTGGATAAGTTGTTGTAATTGGACTGTTGTGTATGTACTGTCCCATTATGTAGTGTGTTACTGCAAGTAGGGTTGTTTCGGGTATCGAACTTTCGATACCCAATCTATGCTTTTCTCTGGTATCGAGCTCGATACCAGGATTAGTATTTTATCGATACTGGGCTGCGCTACTGCACAGCCCAGTATCAGAGAACGTGGCTGCGCCGCTCTCAGCGCGGCCATGTTCTTCTCAGCAGCACAGGGAGAAGGAGGCAGTCTCTCCCGCCCCCTGTGCTGCTTCCACCAATAGAGCAAGAGGGGCGGAGGAGGCGGGGTCACTGGCCACCAATGAGGAGTGACTTTTACTATACAGATGCAGGCAGAAGAAGCTCATTGCCGGCACCTGTCTGTGACCGGGCGCTGCGATCCGCGGCAGTTAACCCCTCAGGTGCCGCACCTAAGGGGTTAACTGCCGTGGATCGCAGCGCCCGGTCACAGGCAGGTGCCGGCAATGAGCTTCTTCTGCCTGCATCTGTATAGTAAAAGACACTCCTAAATGGTGGCAAGTCGCCCCTCCTCCCCAGTATTAGACATTGGCCAATGTCCCCCCCTTTCCCCATTATTAAATACATTGGTGGCCAGTGCGCCCCCCCATTCCTCCCTCCCCCCAGTATGAAAAGCATTAGTGGCAGTGGCCACAGAGTCCCCTCACTTCCTCCTCATTGGTGGTAGTGGCAGTGATCGGAGCCCCAGCAGTGTAATGCTGGGGCTCCGATCAGTTACCATGGCAACCAGGACGCTACTGAAGTCCTGGCTGCATAGTCTGCTCCCTGCTGCTGTGTGTACTGTGCACAGGGCAGCAGGGAGAGGGTGAGATCCTATTCACCCTGATAGAGCTCTATTAGGGTGAATAGGATGAAAAGATCCCAGGTTCTGGCCCCTAAGGGGGGAAATAGTTAATAAACTGTAAAAAAAAAAAAAGTAAAAAAAGCACACCAAAATATTAAGAATAAATCACCCCCTTTCCCAATTTTACATATAAAATATATAAACAATAAATAAAATATTACATATCGCTACGTCTCAAGTCCAAACTATTAAAAAAAATCCTCTTAAGCGGTGAACGCTGATAAAAGAAAAAAAAAAAGAAAGAAAAACTGCACAATTCGCCATTTTATTTTAGTCGCCTTGTCCCCCCAAAAAATAGGATCGGACTGTTGTATTTTGGCCAGACGTTCCATAAAATGAGGAATGCATGTGGCTTTTTTGGCATTTTTTATTTTTTTTTGCATGGTATCGAGTATCGCAATACTTTTTTATGGTATCGATACCGAATCAAAATTTTGGTACCGAAACAACTCTAACTGCAAGTGGTTAATTTATTTCCACTCACTCAATCCTGTACCCACCTTCCACTTCAGATGGCAAATCGAGCATAAATCACATCCCAAACACAGTCCAAATACACGCTGATGGCACCCGTCATTACAGCTAACAAGATGCCAAGTCCTCTGGCGCTTTTCAAACATCTATAGGTTATTAGAGCTGCAAGGACTGGAAAGTAATGTTTTAAAGGGGACCTGTCATTAAATAGTGACAGAAATGCTGATTTCAGCGGTGTGTCACTCATGAGCTAAAAGTAAGTGGTTGCCGAGAACCAGCATCATAACCATTGCAGCCCAGGCCTTGAAAAGAGTCAAATCTACCTGAGAAGAGTCCTGGTTATTCCTAATCTCCTGCACTCTCGCCCATCTGCTGATGACTGACAGTCCTCTCCTAGAGAGAAAGGGAGAAAACTAGGTAGAAGACTGCCAGTCATCAGCAGGTGGGAAGGAGAGCAGGAATTTATGAATAACCATGACTCTTCTCAGGTGTCCGTGACTCTTTTCCAGGCTCATATATAATAGAAGACAAGGGTGGCACTCACCGATATTTGCAGAGGTTGCTTTATTCCAACGTAGTAAAAGGTAGGGAGCAGACTTGCATACAAGTGTGCATCAGCAGAACGAGGCGACGGCCGTTTCGCACCTAAGTGCTTTGTCGGGCCTGTGATCAAGCGGTGATTTTTCACCTGCTTTTTAAGGTCTACTATGACGCACTTCCCTCTGTGCTGCCCAGGCATTGCGCGTCACAGAGGAGGGCTGCGTTACTATATGAAAGACATGTTACATTAAGATAATACAAATTAATTAGCAGCAATCAAATCATGAACAGAAAGCATTTACAAGAAGACTCCCATGTCGATCTTTTCATTGAGTCCCAACGGACCCATTGCGCCTGCACGCAAGATCCACTTACTCTCTCTCCTTAGCAATTCTTTATGTCCATCACCCCCTTGTGGTGAACTGCGTATTACCTCAATGCCAGCAAAACTTAACGTTTGATCACGCCCTGCATGTTCCTGTCTTATATGTTTGATAAGACGTGGACAACCCTTACCTGTGGTAAGTGAGTTAATGTGTTCCCTAATCCTTTCTTGGAGACATCTAATTGTTTTCCCTATATAAAATCTACCGAATGTACAAATTTAACAGATAGACAACGTATTTACTTTTGCAGGTTATGAGGGTATTGACCCTATCCTGATTTTTGCCAATGTACTCTGCTCCCTTTTTTAAAATGCAAACAGTGGGGGTCATTTACTAACAGATATACGACTCTTTTCCCTGCTCGAAGCAGGTCTAAAAAAGGGGACGTGGGGGGCAAGGGGCGGGCTGGCTGGCCCACCTCGTTTATAATTTTCTACGCCTGTTTTAGACTTTAGAAAATGGTCTAACTGTATGCAACCAAGAGAGCTGGCGTAGATTTAGGCTGCCGGTGGATGCGCCTAAGTTACGTAGAGGACGCCGCCTGTACATAACTTCGGTGCATCCACCACCAGTTCAAGCGGTATTAAGACATATTAAGTCATCTAAAGCGGCGGTCTTAAATGACTTATGACTCCCAGGGTTTTCAATAAAGGGTATTATCTTCCTGCCTAATAATTTCATAGTAATATTATACAATTTGCTTAGTCGTTAATAATTTTTGGAAATGTCTTTTTACAACAGTTTCATTTTCACTTTTACAGGTAAAGAGAGTTAACCCACAAGCAGGACTTGAAAGCAATATCCACTTGCATTTGAAATGGCTGGAAAAAGACACTTTGGCAGCACGGATCATGTGATGCACAATAAGTTACCCTGTTTGGAGTTGGCTTCACAGCGTTCTACAGCTGGTTTTGGGGTTGCATCTGCACAGGATTTGCAGACATGTCAGAACTTCATGGCCTATTCTATGCCCAATACTGATGGCCATGGATCATTCAATCCCTGGAGCACTACAGCTGCATATATGCAATATACAGACAGTGCCCGAAATGAGCATCTGCAAACTAGGGAAGCATCTGTAAAGTATCAAAGACCACATGTCGAACGACCGCATAATCCTTTGCAGCTGTCAGATTATTCAAGCAATCAGGTTCCAGTTCATCAGAGTTCCCCAGTACGTGGTTACCATATGGCATGTCCACGTGCATGCCCTTCAATTGCAATGCCCAGGCCTGTTTACAGGGGTCAAAGTAATTTTATGGATGTAGCATATGGTACAAGAGGTTTTCAATCTCCGTCTTCTCATCCCCTATGTCCACCTGCTGTGGAATGGACTTCTGCAAGATTTGCCCAACCGTCTTCTCCACTATATGACTCTGGGACAAAGAAGCATTTCTCCACCCCAACCACTTACCCTGAGGTAGCTGGGAGCCCATCTTCCCTGTCTCAAGGCTTACAGGAGCAAAACTATATTTACAGACACAGAGCTGATACGAGTCGTTCAGTAGGTGTTTCTTCAGCATATCCCCAAAAAGACATTTTCGCAGATGCCAATCACTCTGTCGCTCAACAAAATGTTCATCTTCTGTACGCTGAAGGCAATGTACCTTTAGGACAACAAAGAAGTTCCGCCTTCACCACGCCCTCTCCAAAACATAGTAATAATAAACCTAGTGCCTACCAAGGTAGCCTTGACCATCGACTGGGCAATTTTAACAGTAATGCAACAGACAGTATCCACCATAGATCCACACAATTATCTTGTAGTACGGACTTGAGAGAGTCACCACAAAGTTTAAGGGGGAGTTCAGTG
Source organism: Bufotes viridis (assembly GCA_033119425.1). Classification (NCBI taxonomy): domain Eukaryota; kingdom Metazoa; phylum Chordata; class Amphibia; order Anura; family Bufonidae; genus Bufotes; species Bufotes viridis. The sequence continues at coordinate 148,485,738 of CM065590.1, read as the reverse complement.
TATCCACAGCGAGAGCATCATATGAACTCCGGCTATGTGAATTCAGAGCTAAGAGCCCAAACATCTCACCATGATAGAACTTTACAACCAAGTGAAAGACCTTTCCAAGGAAACCCAGGTACACACAAGACCATTACAGAGATCCCAGTGTGCTCTGGTCAGATGAATAGATATGTATATGGTATGTCTAGCAGAGCAGACAAGCCATTGTGTGACTCTTCCCCAACAAATAGGCGTTTTCAAGAAAGGTCTGCCTATCAAGAACAAAGTGCACATGCCAGTTTTGATCAACAGGGTAGCAGTTCTATTACAACCCCAATTGTCTCCAGTCATGAATTTATTTCTGGTCATCATGCCAGTAGACGTTCAGTTGCATTAGAAACCTCTTCACTGTATAGCTTAATCCACGCTTTTGAAAACCGTCAAGTTACAGGCGCTCCAACAGTAGAAAACACTACAGAAAGTGATAGCAGTGTATCAAATGTAAATCTCAAACATGCAGAATCAACTGTTCCTAGTCCTTCCTCTGTATCCAGAGTTGACAGCCAATATCAAATGAGTCAGAACAATGTGAGATCAAGACATGCTGCAGCTACATTATTGCCCCCAAACTGTGAACTTCCAAGTAGCAGTATGGTTGATATTGCTGACTCAAAATCTGCATCTACTATCGGGGAGGATGTGTGTTTTGATAATCCAAATTCCCCACCAATGCCAGTTATTAATGATGTGTTTAGCCTTGCCCCATACCGTGCTTATTTGGAAGGAAATGCACCACATCCTTTTGCTACCAATCAGGAATCTGAAGTGGAAAACATAGCTTCTGCCTCAGCTTTCTTAGAGACTCCACTTACTGAAGACAGAACAGAAAAACTTGAAGGAAATTCTGGTATTGCTAGCATAGTCGATGATGAAAATGTTGAAAAAAATCGAAATGAGGAGCCTGTGCACACTGGTGAAGATGTAGTCGCTTTACAAAATACAGATGTGGAATCTGGTGTTCTAGACCTAAGTGTGAAAAAGTTACCTCAAACTGGTTCCTCTTCTTGCGGCCAGTCTGATTCTTCTTGCCAGGACAAGGGTACTCTGCGTAGTATTACTGCAGAAAATTGCCTGGGCAAAGCTGAAAAACAGATACAGGGTTTAGAGAGTAAAATGTCTTCAGACACTGGTAAAATGTACACCTTTGATCAGAAAAGCTTTTCCTCTCAAGCATCTAGCAAAATGCTTGAGTCAAGTGAAAAGAATTGCTCACTTGTCTCCCATGACAGACTGTCCTCAGGCCAAGAGAAAAGACTGTCCAGTGAAAAGTTAATCTGCCAGAGGCAGAAAAATATTTCTCGGGCCCCCAAGACCTTTTCTTGGCAGTTTCAGGAGTATTGCCAGCCTGTAGCTACAGAAACACAAAAGAACAATGCACAGGAAAACTCCAAGTCTTTGGCCCACAAAAGATTGTCCAATCGAAATCAGGAAGTTGGCCATCCCCAAGATACTGAGAGATTGCCCAGTCAGAATCAAAACAATGACCCATCTCAGATGACTGAATGCTTAACGCACCAACTTCAGAAGAATCGCCTCTCTCAAGTCTTTAAGAGCAGTTCCCATAACATTCAGGGCAGTGGTGTATCGCATTCCAACAAAGATCTGCCCCACCAACCTCAGGATAAATATTCTTCTCAGGTAGCTAAAAACTTTCAACAAAAAGACCTTTCCAGTAGTACAAGTCAGACCATACAGACTATACCTGCTCATACTACGGTACAACATCCCAGTCACTCAAACTTTTCAGTCTTTGTGAATACTATGCAAACTCAAACCACCATTGTGCCTGTTATGCTTGCTTCTCCTTCTACTGTTTACTTCACTAATAGTATAGCGCTGCATACCTCACAACCACCATCTATAAAGAGACCCGTGCAAACTTCAAGAAAAGCCCTTGAATCAAGCCAATCATTGTCTTCACCCTCGGGTTCAGAAAATGAAATTAACGGATTTCACAGTTCAAAATCATTCATGTTTCGGAAGTACAAAATGAAGAAGTTATCTTCGTCTGAGGAGGAGCCCTGTAGGGCCAGTACTGACTCTGTTTCCCAAAATGTGTCTAATCCATTTCCATCTGATACAGTGCAGTCTCTGCCTCCTAGTGCTCCTGAATCCTCCCCAGCTCTAGGGGAAGCTAATGTGTCTTTGGCAAGTGTAGGTGAACCTTCTCGAAGTAGTTCTGGTCACCAGTTCTCTGAACTTCACCGCTCTGTGCACAGAGCTATCACTAGTTCTGTTGCTAGATCTCATTCCAGCTTGCTTGAGGACTGGCTATCAAAAACCAAGGAGGAAGAGATAAGCAAGACTCCTGTGAAGACTAAGACTAGCTTTAGATCAAATGATCTATCCTCAGATTTGCCCGGAGAAGATATATGGCTTGCGTTTGATGGGGTTCGTTTACGTCTTCATAAGCTGCTATCCCAGTTGGAAACTTTCATGTTCACTCGGAAATGCCCTTTTCCTCATGTCATACGAGCAGGTGCAATCTTTATTCCTATCCATCTGGTTAAGGAAGTCTTGTTTGCAGAGTTGTCAGGTCCTGCTGTTGATAGAGTTTTGCAGAAGCACAAAGTAGAACTTCGTCCCACTACTTTATCTGAAGAAAAATCCCTCAGAGAGACCAAGCTGAAAGACTGCCCTTCCCGCATGTTAAAACTACTTGCCCTTAAACAGCTTCCTGACATTTATCCAGACTTGCTGTGTCATTTTTGCAGACACACAATACAGCAGGAGCTTGGTAAGTATAATTTCTCTGGTGTTGCTCTACAATTGCTTGTCTGCAAACTAACTGTTCAATTTCATTGGAAGGCAGTATCCTTTGCGCAATTTACAGTGTTTTGTTAGAAAAAATAGCTTAACGTATTGAGTAGTGATCCTTTTTTATTTCTTCCATTAAATTTGCCACCGAACGTTTGTATTTGCCTATTGTGGATACTTGGTACACCCACATAGAGGGGGGGGGGACTTTTAGCAAAATTTGCTTTAAAAATTATTCCATAGGAGGGTTAGAGCCCTTTAAAGCAGTTCTGTCACCAGGATCAACCCTATTAAACCAGACATCCTGGCTGGTATAGCTCATCATGCTGATTAAAGCAATGCCTTTCTTTTGTTTGTATGCAGAGATATCTGCGTTTTTAGTTATATGCAAATGAAGTTTGAGCACCAGGAGGTGTGGCTGAATCCTTTGAGCACTGCTTTGATTGACAGGCTAGACACATTGCGGGAAGAACTGTGTCCTATCATCTACATATCATATGCACTACGTACTATAGCTTAACCACACTGAGACCTGCTCAGAAAGCTAATAAATATATTACGGCTTAAAAGCACAATATATGATTATAGACACCAGTAATATGTGTTGGCTTATAAGCTTAGAAAAAACATGCATCTCTATGGGGTAATTCTATGGCTATAAGTGTATTGTTTTGCATGTAGAGACCCCAGGTTTGACTCCTTTTTTTTCTGTTATATTTTTTTTGTCATTTAACCAATAATAAAGGGCTATACTACAATAAATAATATAGAAGCTTATAATAACAATAGAAGGCCTTACTGTATTGAGAATGTTTTATGTATTTATTTTGTGCTTAGAAACCTAAAACTATTACTGGTTTATTCACAGGCACAATATATTATAAAGAAAACAGCAATATTTCTTAGCTTTTTAAGTCTAAAAACATTATTCTCAATATGATAAGTATATAGACTTTTATTATGGCTTAAATGTGGAAGGACGAAAAAAACCTGGAAGTCTCTCCTAGGATTTAAACCTGGGATCTCTACATGCAAAACAATGCACTTATCACAAAGCTATAGCATAACCACAGAGATGCATATTTTTTTTTCTATACTTATAAGCTGAATATGAATAAACAGTAATATTAGCTTGCTGAGCAGATCTCAGTGTGGTAAAACTATAGTAAATAGAGTATATAATATGTACATGCCGGGACACAGCTGTACCCTCAGCATGTCTAGCCCTGCCAATCAAGGGAGGGGGGGGGGCACAGTGCAGAGCACAGGGGGTGTTACAAAGCAGTGCACAAAAGATTCATCCCCGCCTCCTGGTGCTCCAACGTCTAATTTGCATATGAATATAAATGCTGATGGTTTAAATCAGCTTGATGATCCCAGCCACTATGTCTTGTTTAATAGGCGGTGGTGACACAACCGCTTTAACACAGGCCAATAATTGTAGCAATTATGAGGAACGAGCGTTCCTAGAAACTCGTTCTCGTTGCCTGCCCTGTGTTAAGGTACCGCTGATCACCCTGCGACAACGCATTGCTGATGTCGTCGCATCATATCTGAGCAGCACATTGTCCTGTGTAAATGGGGATCTACTGCCCAAACACAATGCTTCTCTACTGGGATTAGCGATCACTCGTCCCTATGCAGAGGAGACAAGGTTACTACTCCATGTAGATTCAATGCAAACCTCCTCTTGCAAGCAATTACCCAGAATGTGCGGTTCATTTCCTATAATTGCCTGCTGTGTCTTCCCCCTGTAAGGGGACCTTACAGAAGGCAACAAAATTTGAACTTTTTAAAGAACTAGAGAGAAGTCCAACTAAGGCTAGTTTCACACTAGCGGCAGGCTGTTCCGGCGGGTGAACAGCCTGCCCGATCCGAACTGCTGCTAGTGCACACATGCCGCCAGAGGTCCGCTCCGGCCCCATTGACTATAATGGGGGCGGGCCGGAGTTCCGGCAGCAGCACGGCAAACATGCCAAAAGGTAGCCTGAATAAAACTACGACATGTCAGGGGGGCTAGTCGGCACATCCCAGGTGCACAAAGGCAAAAACAAACAATGCAAGAGCACCCTGCAAACACTAATAATAATTTTAAATACAATAGTGCCATACTAACTATAGAAAATGTAAAATGCTAAATGTTATAAATGTGAGATTCTTGGCAAATATATTTTGTACAAATTTATTTCTGCCTGTCCGCCAGCATCAAGGTGATCTTTTTAGGTTCCTGTCCCTACACCTTTCTTTAGTATTCTTTAGCTTGTAGATCTACAGCAGATTGTTGGACCACCAAACATTTTGCTCAAATATCATCTTTTTATGTGTCTTGTAATTGCATTTTACAGAATACAGTTTTCATACCTTTAGAGAACTGACAACACTTGATAGTTTATGTAGCTATGGGTAAAGTCAGTTGTGTATAACAGCTATTTTAGACTGGGGAGTAGCTAATGTTCTTCATTATGAATACAACCTAAATGTTTAGTACATTTAAAGAGGACCTATAACCTTTCTTATGAAAAGATTCTTATGTTGCCTTTCCTTTAGTATGCATGCTAGAGGTTTTAAATTAATTGCTAGCTATTTAAAATGAAGGTCCACATGGGTGTTACCAGTTGGAGAGGTGTGACACTGTGGCAGCACTGGTTAGATAGTATCAGACTGTGCAGGGACACACTTCCAACTGATAACACCAATCTGCAAACTGGTAGAAATTCATTCATAACTTCTGGCAGGTATAGTAAAGGAATGACACAGCATAGCCATAAGAATAGATTCTCCAGAATTATTACATGGGGGATGCATGTAGTTACTAAAAAGAGATGTCTGAAGAGGCGACAGGTCCTCTTTAATAGCAGAGCATTGTAGTGTATATTGGCATGCTCGTATGTCCATATATAGTTTGCATTTGAGATATGCTGCTGATAAATTGGCGTTTACTCAATTACTGGCTGATAGTAGGACATCTTTAAACCAATCATCTGAAGCAAAGGTTCCCCCACCTGATCATTGCCGGTTTAAGAGGGTCTTAAGATCCTAAAGTAATTTAGGTGAGCAATTATGGATTTTATTAGCAAGGTTATGTCAGAATCAAGGTCACAGAAATGATGAATTTCACAAAGTTAGCTTCAGCGTTTTAGATATTTTGACTTGCAATTTTGTAAGGTTTTTAACTTTCATTAACAAATACATGTAAAGTCTCAAAACTTAGTGTTGACCCTTCTTTTTCAAGACTTCTTCATTTGCCCTGGCATGCTAGATATCAGCTTCTGGTTCACATCTTGACTTATTCTAAACCATTCTTGCCTAATTAGTGCTTGGAGTTTAAGGCAATTTCTATGTTTTTGTTTGTCCACTCACATTTTGAGTGTCCTGGCTTTGGACCCAACATTTCAATGTTTAGTTCACCAAGCCTCTTAGTTACAACTTTTTCCTTGGGGCATGGTGCTCCATCATGCTGGAGAAAGCATTACTCATCACTAAATTGCTCCTGGTCCATCGGGAGAAGTTGCTCTTGGAGGATTTTTTGATACAAAATTGTGAGTGAGCCCACTCCCTTGGATGAGAAGTAACCCCACACATGATTGTTCTCAGGATGCTTTACTGTTGGCATGATACAGGACTCATGGTAGTGCTCACCTTTTCTTCTCCAGACATTCATCTTTCCAGATGTCCCAAACAGTCCGAAGGGGCTTCATCAAAGAGAACAACTTTACCCCAGTCCTCTGCAGTCCAATCCCTGTATTTGTTGCAGAATGCTAGTCTGTCCTTAAGGTTGTTCTTGGAGAGAGGTGGTTTCTTTGCTGCCCTTAACACCAGACCACCCTCCAAAACCCTTTGCCTCACATCTGTCTGCTCCCATGCCTGAACAGGTTCTGCACTGGTGGTGAACCAATCTAGTAGCTGAATCCTCTTTAGGAGACTGTCCTGGCACCTGCTGAACTTTCTAGGGGGCCTGGAGCCTTCTTCATAGCCATTGAACCTCTATTCTTGAAGTTCTTGATGACCTCATAAATGGTTGATTTAGGTGCAATCTTCTTTGCCTATGAAGCCTTTTGATGCAAAGCAATGATAACTGCACTTGTTTTGTTGGAGGTAACCATGGATAACAGAAAAAGACTGTTTCAAGCACCCCTCCCCTCCTTTTTAAAGGAACCAATTTACTTTCTAATTCAGTCACATGACAGAGTGATGTCAGCTGCCTTGTCTTCATTAACACTTTCTCCTGAGCTAACGAGAAGATTTCCGAATTGGTGTTATCAGGTCATTTTGTGGCAGGGCTGAAATTCAGGGCAATGAATGACTTGCAATTAATTGCAATTCGTCTAATTTCTCTTCATAACAATCTAGAGTTAATGCAGATCGTCACCATAAAAACTAAAGCCGCAAACTTTGTGAAAATGAAACTCTTGACCACAGTATTAAAGGGGTTGTGCTGAGTTAATAAGTTATCCCCTATCCACAGGATAGGGGATAACTTTCTGATTGCTAGAGTCTGATTGCTGTGACCCCCACCGATCCTGAGAACAGGGGTCCTGTTACATCAATCTGATGAACCAACAAGTCAAGCTTGTGCTCTGCTGCTCTACTCATTCTCTGTGGGAGGCCTATAGATAGTTGAGCTCTGTACTTGGCTATCTCTAGCGCTCCCATAGAGTGGATCGTGGTAGTGTGCATGCACAACCTGCTGCTCCATCAGAACGGGACCCCCAGTGATCAGCTAGTTATCCTCCATCCTTCTAAACTTGGCACAACCCCTTTAAATACAAAATATTGTTCTTCTGTAGCACTTAACAGAAATGATTAGCCCTCGTATATAGATATATTGATAGGCGTCCAATGTCATTTTGCTGGGAGGATGTTATCTGCAAGGTAATATTATTGTAATATCAGGTGTAGAATAGGGATTCCAGCCCTGTTTTATTGATAGGCCTAGATAAAGATGTCCACAGAAAAGTATTGCATTGATGAACGTAATGTGTCACATACTTTCGCCCTTCTATGGCCGCAATAATGGTCTATGGTTATTACAGTGGTTTGTAGAGTAGAGCAACTTTAGACCGACTCCGAAGAAAAGTGATAGACCAAAAACGATAAAATAATGGTCTCAAAATATTCACCCCAGAGCATATGCTTTATGTCCTACTCGATTCCTCTGGGGATGTCTGTAAATGGAGACTAAGCCTAGTTTCACACTAGCGCTGTGATGGCTAACCTCCGGCTGTGGTAAAACTACAACTCCCAAGATGCACACTTGCTTGGCTGTTCTCCTTACTTCATATAAATTAATAGAGCATGCTGGGAGTCGTAGTTTCACCACAGCTGGTGTGCCGGAGGTTAGCCATCACTGCGGACTGGCATTTACAGTTATTGCCGGATGTTGTCTGAATGCTGCCCGACCCCATTAACTATAATAGGATCCGGTGGAAACCCGGGAAATGTGTGCAGTGGTTTGTCCTGCCAATTCACTGTATTTTCTGACGGAACAGCCTGCCAGAAGGCTGTGTCGGCAGTGTGAAACCAGCCTAATCTCCCCTACTGCTCATGCTGTCCAGTCTGCAGGCAGCATGTTGTGAAGCAGGAGAAGCTGAGCACAACATACAGTTTTGTGGGGAATTATTCAGTATAACTGTTTTCTGTTTTTGGGAAAATTACATGACCCGTGATCTACTAAATGTGAGTCATTTTCATTTGACTGTACCCACTACATCTAAAGCAACTTTTATTTCCGCTTTCACAAGTTTCCTTCTGCAAATAAGTTTCCAATTAATGTTTTAGTAAGTGATTCGTTCCCCATGTGCCATCCCTCAATTATACCAATTAGAAGTTTATGAAATCCTTGCCAGCAGTCTGCAAGAAAGGTGCAGCTGGGTGTTACCCGTTCGGCACGTGTCAGTGCATAGTTTGGCACTATCCACTCAGTGTTTTCAAGGGCAAACTATGAAGGGACACACCCACAACTGAGAACACCTAGTTGGACCTTTACTGCAGACTGCTGGCAATTCAGGAATAATAGAGGAATGAAAAGATGTCAGTACAGGTGGCAGGGCCTCTTTAATGCTCCATATCCACACATTAGTGGAATTAGGGGTGTAAGTAATTTTATTAGCTATTTTTTTTTTTTTTTAGCATTTTTAGAAAACTTGTAAACCTTTCTTGGTCATGTAATTTTGCTTGCACTACTTGAGACTAGTAGCATATAGATGGCGTTTAATTTAGCTTTAGTGCTCCTTTAGATTTGTGACCTTCATTTACGTGTGCTCATTCTCTTGTCTGCTCCCGCTTCCATCTACATCTTTGGGTAGTCCTCCATATAGTCCCTAGACCTGCTGCTGTTCCCAGGCAGACCGCTGCATGACTTCTGTACCTTTCTGTACCTACACTTGGTAATAGGGGATCTGGGTGTACAACTCCAGCGTTTAACTTTCAACATGAAATCTTTATCTCCATCTTTAATTACTAACAGACCTATCGCTCATTCTTAACCCTACACATTTGGCAAACAGGAATATAAAACAATATATATAATTCATAACAGACCTGAAATGCCTGGAGTTGTGTGCCCTGTGACTGACCACAGGGGTTTTCCTGTCTTTCCTATTCCCTTTGGGCTCATGTCCCTAAACTTTATATCTTCCAGGTTCCCGCACACAGTCTGGGCTGCATACACTCAAGTACGTATGCGATCTTTGCCAATCACACTACTTGGGGATTATAGAAGCGTGTTTGTCTGTACCATTGTGTACACATCTATGTGTATATCTGCATGTTCCTCTTGTTTGTCTGACCTGTTATTTTACTAAATCATTTGTGTTTCTCTACAAATACAAAGTTTTGAAGAAGACCTGTCTGCTCTCCATGAATGTCCATTCTAGTAAATTCTTATATTTCCCTTAATATAATAGTTAGGGAGCATCTTTTCTTAGAAAACAAGTCCAAGCAAGTATAAAAGATCAAAACAATACTACTGGTACATATAGGTGTCTAGATGTATTAGCATTTCTATGCGCCATATTTTTCACCCTATAAGACCCACCGGTTTAAGAGGACAATAAGAAAAAAATATTTTTCATTAGACCTCAGATCAGACCAGCAATCAGACCCCCAATGTTATTAAGACCTCAGATCAGACCCCAATGTGAATGACCCCCCCCCCCATTCAGACCACAGATGAGACCCCCCCCCCCCCATGCCTCATATCAGCCCCCAGCCATGTTTGAGTAACCTCCAGCCTCACATTAGAAAATAAAAAATCCACTTACCTCTCCTGCTTCGAACGCTGCCGCTCCTCCCCTCCAGCGCGCGCTCTCTCTCTTCATGCTGCGGCTGTACTGTGACCTGATGCGCACAGCATAAGGTCCCAGAGCGCCCTCAAGCGGTGCGCAGCCACAGCACAGCCGAGGACCAGGAAGCGGTGGTTACAGAGCCTTCACCACTTCCTGGTCCTCCGGTACTAATGAGCACTTCCATAATGGAGGCGCTTATTAGTATTTGCCCCATAAGATGCAGTGACTTTTTTCCCTTATGGGGCGAAAAATACAGTAATATGGTTCTTTCGGTCTTTTATACCTTTTTGGATCGCGACACTGTAACACGTATTATCCATAATTCTTACAGCTTCATTGGCCTTGGCTGTATGAAATAGGAACAACAGAGGAATGACCTAACCCGGAGTTCTAAGGAAAAAGGCTCCAGAATTGATAAAGGACATCTTTTATTTGGATCAACCCTATAAAACTAGGCATACTGCCTAGTAGGGTCAATCCTGCTCATTAAAACAATACTTCTAGTTAAAATTCATGGCCCCATTTATGCAAAATATGCTTTTTATTATGCTAATAAGAGCTTCAATGCACTGAGTGGTGGGTTCTAACCCCTTCAGAGCACCTCAACTACTCCACTCTCCACCCTTACACACTGCCCCTTTTCATTTGACTGGCACGTCCAGGCATGGTCACTGTCCTCTTGCCCGGCCCTGTATACCCTTGAATGTCCCTATGCATTATCAGTCAGCCCATGTGCAGTACATTTCTTGGCTTTCCCAGATGCTGAAATGCAAACTGCATACCCGACGCATACACCAGTTAAAGATTCAGCAATTCATGTGTGGCATTACAGTACCTGGCTCTATCAGTCAAGGGGAGGAGGGTTGGCTAAGGGTGGAAAGTTGAGGAGCTGAGATTCAAGTGCACCCCCATAAACCAACCCCCCCACCCCCCGGTTGTCCCACTCCAACAGACCACTGAAGGGAAGCATTCTTACTTGCTCCTTGTTGCTCTTTTCTGGCTACTTCTGTTTGCACCACTCCGGTGCCTGCTTGACAATGTCAGGTATGGATGGGAGTCACGTGTGCTGCTGCAGCGTTGACTTACCCTTCAAGTGGCATGTAACTGGGGCATGTGCCGCTGCAGCAGCACACATAACCCCGTCCATCTTGGATGTTGATAATTGGGGACTGGAAGCCACAAACAAAGAGCCAGAACCAGACAGCGGCTAGCAGGTAAGTGTGCTTCCCTCCACGGGTCTCTGTTGAAAGGTGGAAAAGCCCTGTAGCATAGCAAGACATTCTATGTTCCAATTTTGTGGGAACAGGTTGGTGAAGGGCCCTTTTCTTATCCAGCTTGACTGTGCCCCAATGCACAAAGCAAGGTCCTTAAAGGCTCAGTTGAGGGAGTAAAGTCATGGTTGGATGTTTGGTGTGGAAGAACTTGACAGACCTGCACAGAGCCCTGACCTCAATCTCCTCAAACACCTTTGGCATGAACTAAAACAAGATTGTGACCCAAGCGCTCATCTAACATCGGTGTCTGACCTCACAAATGCTCCTTTGGACGAATGGTTCCCATAGACAAACTCTAGAATCTTGCAGAAAGCCTTCCCAGAAGATTGGAAGCTGTTTTAGCTGAAAATAAGGCACCAACTCCATATTAATGTAAATGGATTGAGACTGGGATGTCCTAAAAGCTCCAGTAGGTGTAATCTGTAGGTTTCCCAAAACTTTTGTCCGTATAGTGTAGGTTGTGTAGAATATCATGTCTTCAGTCATTTTGACTAATTGATCTAAGGATGGCGATTACTGGCTGTCTGCATAGGGAGAAACTAAGAGGCACACTTTATATTACATACATGCATTATATACAACTATTGTTAGATTCACTTCTCTATAGGCACAGTACATCCTGGGTCACCTAAGTGGGACTGCTCACAGGGTCCATCCACTTTTTTTTGTATAAAGTGGGTGATGAATGAAATGTTACCAAATGTGCTCATTTACAAGCTAAATATAATAAGATGTAGGTGGGGTGAAATGAATTGTCCTGCTGTATACTTATGGACACCCCCCTCCTCTCCTTCCCCAGAGGTAATCTAGTGTATTTGTACTTCACCTTTATGAAATGAATGAAAACGTCCATTGCGTGCAGAGAAGTGGAAAATAATTCTCAAAGTCCTTTTTGCTGCTTTATATTCTTTCTAAGGCCTCATGCACACGGCCGTTGTTCGGGTCCGCGTCCGAGCTGCATATTTCGCGGCTCGGCCGCGGACCCATTCATTTCAATGGGGCCGCAAAAGATGCGGACAGCACTCCGTGTGCTGTCCGCATCCGTTGCTCCGTTCCGTGCCCCCGCAAAAAAAATATAGCATGTCCTATTCTTGTCCGTTTTGCGGACAAGAATAGGCATTTCTATAATGGCCCGCGATCCGTTCCGCAAAATGCGGAACGGAACGCGGAACAGCTTCCGTGTTTTGCGGATCCGCGATTTGCGGACCGCAAAACACCAACGGTCGTGTGCATGTAGTCTAACATCTTGAGAAGCTGACATATCTTATTCTTTGGTCGTCCCTACTTAATATGAAGTTTAAAAGTCTTTTAGATGTAACTAAAGACAGCAGATCCTGATTCTCTTATGCAAAAATGTGTGCAGTCCTTGTTAATGTAGCCTAACCAAAAAGAAGATAGTCTTGTTACATCTTTCCTATTCTGTTCTAGCTTTTTTTATTTTTTTAACTGAAGTGAAAGCAGGGTCGACTTCGATTTTCCGTACAACGGCATCTTGGGGGGGGGGGGGCCCCAGTATAACAATAGACTTCATACCCTTTCAAGCTCTGAGAGCTTACTTGACAAGGTATGAAGTATACATGTGATTTTTAGACTGCGACCCTTTCACAGCAAATGTGGCAGAAGGATCTTTTATGTAGAAGCTCATTCAGTACCAAGTTAAAAGCAGAGCCAAACTATTTTTGCACTGTGAAGTGCGTTGCCTTCCTCTTCCTTCTACCGTATTCCTACATGTACCCTGAGCATTTAATACATTTTAACTATAGATGCCAGGCTTGCTGTACTGAAGAAATGTATGTGCTCTTTTCTAATGTATTTACCCCTGCTATCATCCTTAGCTGGTGCCCGCCACCTCCCTATATGATGAGGGTGGTAAGAAATGCCACAGTGCAATCTCTTTATACAGCTTCACATTCTCTCTTGGAGACTATAATAATTTTGCCATAATTCTTAAATCGAAGAAATTTATTTTTGGCAACCAGTTCAAAAAATAGCTTTTGTGCCTCATTGGCACGGTAGTATTTTGGTCTGTATTGCGTATCAATATCTGAAAGACCGAACCAAGAGTGGAATACTGAAAAGTAAATCCACCGCTTACTGTTTTTTGAAGCCACTAGTGGTCTTGGCTTACCGATACTGATGCAAAGTACTGCTGCAACAATGAGGCCCAAGTATCTGAGTTTCACAGATGTTCATTAGATCTAATAGAACACGTGGACTTGCAGACGTTCATTCAAGAAATGCTTCAACTTTTAATACAGAATGTTCTTGCCTTGTGTGTTACTATATATCTCTTACCATTCAGCCTTTTCTCCTTTTAATGGGGTTGTTTAGGCTCCAGTATTTAGAGGCAGCCTCTCACCATGAAAATGCAGAGTAAGCTATAGGCAGCAGGAGCTGAGCAGACGGATATTTATTTTTGTAGGAAAAGTAAAACTTTGAAGTCAAGAAGGTGTCGGTCCTATTGGTGATTGACAGCTATCTCTGTATACACAGTCATATGGGGAAGGCTGCCAATCACTGACAGGACCTCCTCCTGAACTTCAAAGTAAAAAATAAGCAGGAAATGAAATGTATAAAATACAAGTTTTACAGAATCTTCTCCCATAAAACTATATATCAATTTGCTCAGCTCCTTCTGCTCTATAACATGCTGCCTGCAGCTCAGACATCCATGTTCAATGTGACAGATTCCCTTTAAAGATGTTACCCAATAGTAATGCCTCCCACCTCCCAGCCCCCCCCTCCCCCCCCCCCCCCACACACACACATAATGTCGGGCCCCTCCTATAGACGATACTTAGGCTTCTTTCACACTGGAAGCCAATATCAGTCCGTGATGGAGAACAGCCTCCCTACGACCGCACTTGACCGTTGTGGGCTGCTCCCTCTCCCTCTCTTCCCCCCCCCCCCCCCCCAAAATAAAATAAAATAATGATTGTTGGTTTGATTATATGTCTGCTCTGTGTGCATAAAAGATCCAGTCCCCTGACAAACAACTGTTTGCGCGTTTCTTGACTGAGCACTTGTTTCTTTATAAACAATTTTTCAGCCGATCATAGGCCGATTTTAAAGGGGCCTGAGGCAGAAGACCCTGTCATTGCTGCTGCCTCTCCCTCCACCCATTGACACCCACATTTTTAATCTTGTTACTTCAGATGCACAGTTGTCCTTTTATTATAGCATGCAATAATATAATTTTCGTATACTGTATTTTCTTTTTTTTTTTTTTTTTTTTTTTGCTGACTGACTTTTTTTATAATTTCACAGGTAAACGTTCACGAAGTCTCGAAAAAGAGGAGCTCAAATTATCTGACTCGTCAGAGAAGGAACCACTCAGTGCCTCACCCAGGAAAGTTAAAAGTTCCTTAATTCTAAAGCTGCAGAGAGTTCGGAAACACTCCGGCATCCATGTGTATAAGACTCAAAAACCAAAGACTCCCCAGAAAAAGGATATATTACAGAAAAGTCCAGTTTGCCGCAAGAAACAATACAGAACTCACCCAGTGTTTAACTACACAAAAAAGAGGCGTCGACTTACGAGTAAAAGCTTTCCAAATCTAGTAGGGAGGCGTATCCTACACTTGTTTGACGATGGTGAGCAAGATGTCTGGTTCCCTGGCAGAGTGGTACGAGTGCACCAACGTTCTAGTAACCCCCGTGACACACAGTATGAGGTGTGGTACGATGGTGAGCCTGGCACTCGCTATTTCTTAGAACTACTGCAGGACTATGAGAAAGGCTGGCTACAGCTGGATGGTTAAAGTGGTCCATGTAAAACAGTGGTCACCCTGTAGCCCAGGCAGGCCTGGTGCATAGTGATTAGCTTAATCTTTATATTCAAATGTTTGTTTTTTGTTTTTGTTTTTAATATCTTTTTAAAATGTAAAATTCTCATTTTGTGAGGATTACTGAAAATATTGTGCCTCCTTTACATTTCCGGTAACCACCGTGCCAGTTTCAGGGGTTACTTTTAATGTACGTTTTAGCCAACTATCCTGGATTCCAGTGTACTGTGATAGAAAAGTTTGTCCTGAGAACAAGTATCTCTTGAATATGCAAATGTGCCTTAATGCCCTCATGTTTTAATATTCCCATATGCATTATATGATAGTAGGTCATTGGTTTTGTTAGAAGAGGATAAAGTAGAAAAAGTTGCATAGCCTATAATTTCCAGTCCTATTAAAGCATAACCCCACGTTGACGAAAATTACTAAATGTTTAAATGTACATGAAGTGTTAAGTCTTATTTTGACATACATTAATTATTAATTTTATTTATTTCCACAGCTACTTTATTCTTATGTTTGCTCTACTATAGAGATCCACAACTTGCAGTCATATGACTTGGCCTAGCCCTAACTGAAGGTAGCCATACACATTAAGTGAATGTCGGCCGAACCTGCCACTTTTCATGGGACTAGCCAAACATCTATGCATGTGCAAGCCCTGGCTCTCCCCCTAACGGCAGATGCTTAGGGAAAGAAGGATTGGGCATTTTGCATTTCAGTATGCCCAATCTTGTGTTCTCACAGGAGATGAGGCACTAGCAGAGCTATCGCGTAGTGGCCAATTCTCCTCTCCCTGTTGAGAACCCCTGCACGCTCACCCAAGCCAAGTCAGCATGTGTATGGTGGAGTCAGGAATCGCACAACAGCTTAATAGGATGCATGGCCACATTAACGCTGTCATTTGAGCTCCCACAATGCATTGCAGTATAGTAATATACCAACAGAGTTTGGCTGTAAGAAGAGAAAAACATGTGGAAAAAATAATTTGAAGTTACTGAAATGATATGCAAAGTAAAGGAACACTGTTGGGTCTAGTGCATGTCCTGAGGGGCGGCACATCATTTACTAGGCACAATACATCCTCATTTCCTGTATTGGACCTATAAACTAAAAACTGTTAAAAGTGGGGGTCTGTTTTAAAAAGATTTCACACTTCTTTTAAAGGGGTTGTCCAGGTTTTAAAGAGGAGCTGTTACCACAAAATGCTTTTCAATCTGAAAGCACCATGCTGTAGAGCAGGAGAAGCTTAGCAGATTGATGTATGTATTTGTTGGAATGGATTGCGTAAAACGTATCATTTATACGTTTATATCTTTGCTTTATCCACTTCCTGCAAATACCTATCAGTCACTGATTACCCCATTCTCCTGTACCAATAGGTATTCACAGAAGGTAGAAAAAGCAGAGATATGAAATTTATAAGTTACAAATTTTACTGAATCTTCTCCCATAAAACTATATATCAATCTGCTCAGCTTCTTCTGCTCTATAGCATGGTGCTGTCAGATTGTATTGCATTTTGTGGTGACGGGTCCTCTTTAAACATTGATTAACTATCCTCAGGATAGGTCATCAGTATCGGATCACCATCACCATGTTTTCAGCAGTCATCAGAAACCACACAGAGGATGGAGCTGGAAGCAGAAAGCTCTGCCCACCGTATGGCGACATGACGTGTTCCTGAGCTACAGTATCCCAGCACAGCCACTACTTTCTGCTTCCGGCTCTGCCCACCGTGCTTCTGGAAGCTGATCTATGGGCGAGTTGGGCGTCTCTATATCTAGAACCCAGGCAACCCATTTAAAATGGAGCTGTAGCTTGTAAGTGGGAGACCCCAATTCTGAGGCAAGTTTACAAAAATGGAAATGTTACCAGCACTCTGAAAATAAAAAGTTTTCGAATATGCCCTACTGTCGAATTCTCTACTGCTGCCATGATGGTCTATGTTTGAGAAGCAGCCATGTTACATTGACTGGGATGTCATTTCATTGCATACTGTGGTGACATAGCGAAGTCACTGTGCATGCCGGCTCAATGCTTTTCATTCTAGACGGGCAAAGATTTAGGACATAACTTATAAGGTGGGATATTAAAGTTTAGATTGTTGGTGGCATTATAAAGTTTTCAGCCCCATTTCACTATGATCAGGGTAATTTATTTTTTTCTAATCTTATAGATTATACGGTATGTTGTAGTCTTTTTTTTATATGTGATGCTGATTATCTATAAGCAGCCAAACAGTGGACTCTGTCCCAATGATTGTGCCTTTAAAAATAGAAACCCAAAAGGAGGAACTGCTATAGTATTCGGTCAGCTTTCATTTTGGTGGCTTGTGTAAGAAAATATGGCATCTGTAATCTCATTGCTGGGAACAACTTCTTGTGATTTGTAAGCACTACCTCACAGTTATGCTTATCTAAATGAACTTGCCACACTCCAAGAATTGAATAAACTCGCCATTATTCAACTTAAAGGGGTTTTCGGGGATTAGAAAAATATTGGCCAAAAGGATCATTACTCATTAACTCTCCCCCCCCTCCCGTCCTGTGTTTTACACCCGTATGATCACAGCAGGCAATTCCTGATCTCAGCAGTTTTGTGCTGTCCATGATGAGGCCAGTCATTAGCTAGAGCTGAGTAATGTCTTTTTGTTATTGTTTTTATTTTATGCTGTTTATTTCCCTGTTGCCTATTTTTATTTTATTTTTAAAAAATCCTGAAAACCCCTTTATCCTACCGAGAGATTTGATAAGTCACATTTATTGTTCTAATTTTTTTATTTATTTATTTTTTTAAACAAAATAGATTTTTTCCTTTAGGGCTATATGTGGTTTTAATGGTTAAGGATGTTTTTTTCACAATTGTATTTATATACCTGGTCAAATAATGGTGCATATTGCATTAAAGGATAAAATTGGACCTACCCTTGTCTGAATTTATATGGATCGATTAACGTTTTCAATACTTTCCAGCCATGTCTGTAATGTGTATGTGGTTTACATGCCTTCTATGGGAACAATAAGTGCCTTAAGATAGTTAAACATTAAAAGCGCAATATGCACATGCGTTGGTTTTGTTTTTTCTGCATGTATGATCATTCATTATTGTCAGATTTCAATGATATTGTTGAATAGGTAATCAACATCAGATTGGTAGCGGCCTTACTCCCAGCACACCAGCCAATGAGCTTTTTGAGGTGGCCATAGCGATCATGGAAGTGCTGCATCCACTTCAGTGTTTACTTGCATGCCGTCTAGATTACACTGGCGGTGTAGTGCAATTACAGCTGTTAGTACCTTTTCTTTGAATGGGAGGAAGCTGTAATTACACTGCTCCGTCGTAACAATCTAGAAAGCGTGCAGATAAACATTGATCTTTCCGGAGGATAGATCATCAATATTATGAAACCAGACAACCCCCTTTTAGACAAAAAGTTAATTGGGTGACAGAAGATGGAGACCGCAAACACTGAAAATATAGATTATACGTTTTACTAATGCTTTATTCACTATATAAATGAATAGTAAGTACTTAGCAAAAATAGTTTGACTATGTGCCCATCCTTTACACCATGTGACCTCTTTTAGATTGTACCCTACTCTATAATGACCCCTCTCCTTGGGCCAATAGGCTTCAAATTAATTAAAGGAAAATAGGAACCAACAATATAGTGCTGTAATTAAAAATAGCCTTGGGATCAATAGGTAGCTAGGGGGCAGGACCAAAATGGAGGCGGCCATATCGCCACATGACAAAGAATAACCCTCAACCCATACAATAATGAGTGGCTGGGCTATGGTTCAGTCCATGAATCATGATTTGGCAAGTTATCAGGATTCTTTTTCCTTCATTTTTTGGCATAACTTCCTGACGGTAAAAGATTTTCTTTTTTTTTTTCCCCAAGTGTTATGTCCTGACAGACTTTACAAGTGGGAGCCCTGCTCCGGGACCTCTGTCTGGTCTCAGGCTGTATCCGTAACATAGACAGCCTTGGCAATCCTGTCACATCACCAGTCTTGTACAGTGCTATGATCAGGCTTGATTATGATACTGAGAACGTTCCGATCCCAGCAGTTGTGGCAGGATTGTAGTTGTATATAATGCTATGGCTGCCCTGACACAGACCATTCCGTTGTATTGTGCAACTGGAACACTGCGAGGCGCAAAGAACTCTGGCCAGGACAGATGAAGAACAAGTCAATTCTTCTTTTTATTAAATAGGATGCAGGGTGATTACAGGTATATATACACAAAAAAAAGACGCATCTGGGGGCTGTCCCAGCATAATAGGAACACCCACAGGTGTCTTCACACTTTCATTTGACAATACATTTCATAGATTAGCAAGGAAAAATAAGCAATGGGTCACGTGGGCACGTTCCCTGCGATTGCGTGACCCAAAAGAAAAGAAATACGGAACAAATATCCCACTTAATTTACATAGATTTATAATTATTATTTAGGTTTAGCACTAGCGTTTACAGTTTAGTCCATGATCCTACCCCAGTGATTATCTTTAATTTTTCCTTGCTAACCTATAAAATGTATTGTCAAATGCAAATGTGAAGACACCTGTGGGCTTTCTATTATGCTGGGACAGCCAGCGTCTTTTTGGCGTTTTAGTCTGTGTATATGTATATATACCTGTAATCACCCTGTTACTCCTGATCAAGCTTTGTAACTTGACGAAGGGGACCTTAGCATCCCTGAAACGTGTAGATTTTTTTCCTTGATGCATCCTATTTAATAAAAATAATAAATAAATGAATAATAAATTTATTAATAATAAAATTTTGTTCTTCATCTGTCCTGCCCGGAGTTATTTGCGCCTAGCAGTGTTCCAGTTGCACATTACTACTTCCCCTTGAGAGATTGGGCATCTCGTTCTGAAGGGTTCATACTGTGGCAGCATACCCGGCGTTTGGATATAGATCCATATACAAGTTTACAATAGGGTTGTGCCTATTTTTTCATAAACCTACACGGTGCGTCTCCATTTATTGCTCTGTCTATAGTCACATTAACTGGGACATACTACACTATTGTGCGCTTTTTTTTGTATTTCCCACACAATATAGTTTGGGAAAACGCCTATTCAACTGAATACAGATCATTCTGTTGGCTCAGTTAGCAGGATCTGTGCATCCACATTGACAAAATAGTACATCAAGGTGCATCAGTAGTAAGGGTATACATGTCTCGTCAAACTAAAAGTGACAGGTACTACGCCCCCTTTTATACAGGCTCTCCCTGCCCCTTTTATATCGCTTGGAATAAAATTGATACTGTTTGATATTTGCTTTATATTGAATTAATATTAGATATATATAAACTTTATATGGCCAGCGCTATTAGCTAGTGCTTTTCTTAATGTCCATCAGTGTACAAAATTTAGGCATCTGTTCAAAAGTAGCACACAATAATGATTTTCTACTACAGCTGGTATCATTTAGATAGTTCAACAATGTTTTGGTCAGTTTAACAGTGGCACCAAGTATTGACATAGCTGGTTCATCTGATACGCTACAAGTTGTATACAACAAGTTCCTGACAGTTGCCCAGATTAATGATTGTCTACTACAGCTGGTATCATTTAGTTGGTTCAAAAATGCTTTTGTTCAGTTTAACAGTGGCACCAAGTATTGACATAGCTGGTGCATCTGATACGCTAATTTGTTCAGGTCTTTAAAAAGTGACACGGAGTATTGACAAAGCTGGCTCATAGCTATATCACTAATGTCTATTTATCCAGCTACGTAATCTATCTATCTATATATCTTTCTATCATCTATCTAGCTATCTATCTAGCTATCTATCTATCTATCTATCTATCTATCTATCTATCTTTCTATCATCTATCTATCTAGCATCTATCTATCCTTCTATCTAGCTATCTATCTATCAATCTATCTCGTATCTATCTATCTATCTTTCTATCATCTTTCTATCAGCTATCTATCTATCTAGCTATCTATCTATCAATCTATCTCGTATCTATCTATCTATCTTTCTATCATCTATCTATCTATCTTTCTATCATCTATCTATCTAGCTATCTATCTATCAATCTATCTTGTATCTATCTATCTATCTTTCTATCATCTATCTATCTAGCTATCTATCTATCAAGCTATCTCGTATCTATCTATCTATCTTTCTATCAGCTATCTATCTATCTATCTCATATCTATCTATATTTCTAAAAAAAAAAAAAGTCCTATAATAAGCATATTAATCCTTATAAAATATAGTCTAATGATATAAAAATTTATCGCTCCATATCACATTTATATTGAATTTATATTAATTTATACGGATTTAATATTAATTTATTACAATATGACATTTATACCGCTTTATAAATAAATTTGTTGCCTTCATAACATTTTATAAAGTGTTTGATATAAAATTAAGATGTTAACATAAAAAAAAGTCCTATAATAAGCATATTAAGCCTTATAAAATATAGTCTAACTATTTGAATTACATCAACTAATTAATATGCTAATTGTTAACACATGTTGCAGTTTAGAACAGGAGCCGTCTATATAAACAGGTCACATTCTCTGCAGGACTATTACAGAGCTACGGCTGCAAGGACCAGCAAAGGAGAGACATTGACATAAACCACACTAAAAGGTAAGCTGCTATTCCGCTGTTAATCTTTTAAACCTTTAACAGTTTAATTAATGCGTCTTATACTTTCGGTATCTATGTAAGTTTATATTTACAACCTATTTGTGTTATTTAAATATATATTTATGTGTCAGCCGCGTTTATTGCGTCCGGTTATTATTTACTGAATATGAGCTGTTTTAGTTGTATCAATATAACCATGATTATTTATATGGGGTATAATGTTTACTAACTGTCTTCCCTTGGCAATATACAAATGTTTAACAAAAGTGACAGGTTCCTGTCACTTTTAGTTTGACGAGACATGTATACCCTTACTACTTGCATCAACTACCTGAGGCTCTTAACATAGTGTTACATTGAAATGCAAGAAGAGCTCAAAATACAGCATGCTCTGTTTTATGTAAAAATGAGCTACTCCGAATACGCAAATTAATCTTTTATGTGCCAGTGAGACAACACAGGTCCTTTTTTATTTTTGATAAATAACTTGCACAACTTAAGGAAGCAACTGTATGGTCCTCCTAACATAAGCGAAACACCTACACGATTTTGATTTTGATTAGGTTGGTTCAAGAATGAAGCTACCCTTTTCATTGTTTCTTAGCTGCAGATCTGTCATATCCCAGACTTCAGCCATCCAAAATGGTTCTCAGACTGCCTGATACTTTCTGCTGAACAGTGCTGACCAATCCAAGAGCAGGCCTCATCAAGTTAAAAGTATCATGATGTACCCCTGCACAGTGTGCATTAGAGAGTCTGGGAAACGGTGCGGCCAGCTTGGATGACAGAATTAGCACATTTGCAACTAGGAGATACAGATGGCTGTGCTGTGGGGCAGGGGATGGAGAGGCGATTTTTTG
This sequence comes from Bufotes viridis, assembly GCA_033119425.1. Taxonomy (NCBI): domain Eukaryota; kingdom Metazoa; phylum Chordata; class Amphibia; order Anura; family Bufonidae; genus Bufotes; species Bufotes viridis. The sequence continues at coordinate 148,463,092 of CM065590.1, read as the reverse complement.
TTGTTGTCAAACAGCAGAGACGGAAAATGGCGACAAAATGGTGGTCTGGTCTGAAAGGAGAAGACTAGGTCAGAGAACATCTACATCAAAGGCGACGTCACTGGATGTAAGAGGTATGGGGAGCTGTATTTATGTATGCTGCCATGGAGGGGGGGGGGAGAAATAGTTTGACGCGAAGGGGGTGATGTAAAAAGGGGCGGGTGATGACGTGACATGGAGGTGGAGAAATGAGCCATTCGTGGGGGGGGGAATAATGTGACGCGAAGGGGGTGATGACTAGACATGGAGGGAAGGGGGGGCTTATTGTTTTTCGCCTCCGGGGCCCCACATCACCTAGAACCGGCCCTGTCTGCAAGAGAGTTCAGAAATGTACTGACATTGTTTCTGCCAGTGGGGAATGGGTGGTCGGTACCTAGGTCCCCGGGCAGCAGCAGAGAGAAACTGGTAGGAAACCTATAGGTTCTTGGCCCCTTGTCACCGCCTTCTTTTCTGCCATCGTGCCTAATAGTGTCTAGAGTCCACACCCCACCATCTTCCAGCTGACAGTGTTGCATTGCTTGTGGAACCTCCAGTATATGTCAGGATCTTTCCTTTTATACACACATAATAAAGAGCAAAAATGTGATATGAACAGGTCCCTACTGTATGACCTAAAAAAATAAAATTTATATACAGTTGTGTTCAAAATAATAGCAGTCAGACATCACTAACCTGATCAATCACTGTGTTTGGTAGAAATGATATTTCTACATGGCAAATAATTTACTAGCAGCTGTAGTAGAGTAATAGAAATGCAACAGTCATGACATGCATGCTGCTGATTCTGTGTAATTGAATCACTAATTGAAAGGGGCATGTTCAAAATAATAGCAGTGTGGAGTTCAATTAGTGAGGTCATTCATTCTTTGAAAAACAGGTGGCAATTAGTACCCTAATTTAAGAAAGGAAGGCAGCAAATGTAGATGCTGGTTACAGTGCATTTCTCTCTGAAATTCTGAGGAAAATGGGTTGTTCCAGACATTGTTCAGAAGAACAGCGTACCTTGATTAAAAAGTTGATTGGAGAGGGGAAAACATAAAGAAGTGCAGAAAATGATGGGCTGCTAAGCTAAAATGATCTCAAATACTTTAAAATGGCAACCAAAACCTGAAAACGTTGAAGAAAGCGAAAAACTGCCATTCGAATGGATAGAAGAATAGCCAAAATGGCAAGGACTCGGATAACAATCAGCTCCAGGAAAATCAAAGGTCTAAAGTTACCTGTGAGTACTGTTACAATTAGAAGACGCCTATGAGAAGCCAAGCTATCTGCCAGAAGCCCCCCGCAAAGTCCCACTGTTGAAAAAAAGACATGTACTGAAGAGGTTACAAATTTCCAAAGAGCACATTGGCCTAAAGAGAAATGGAGCAACATTTTGTAAACTGATGAAAGGAAGATTGTTCTTTTTGGGTCTAGTGGCCGAAGACAGTTTGTCGACCCCCAGACACTGAATTCAAGCCACAGTACACTGTGAAGACGGAAGCATGGAGGCGCAAGCATCATGATATGTGGCTGTTTCTCATACTACGGTGTTGGGCCTATTTATCGCATACCAGGGATCATGGATCAGTTTCAATACATCAGAATACTTGAAGAGGTCATGCTGCCTTTTGCTGAAGAGGAAATGCCCTTGAAATGGGTGTTTCAACAAGATAACGACCCCCAAACACACCAGTAAACCTGCACCATCTTGGTTCCAGACCAACAAGATTGACGTTATGGAGTGGCCAGCCCAATCCATGGATCTTAATCCAATAGAAAACTTGTGGGGTGACATAAAAAATGGTGTTTCTGAGGCAAAACCAAACACTCTAATATTCAGTTTTCTTCCATTTTGATTTGGAATAGAATGTGTAGTGTTCCCAATGCATTTGTGTGTATGGAAATACAAGCTATTAGAAGGATTTTGAGCTTTATTCACTTTTTTAAACACACTGCTATTATTTTGAACACATCTGTATGTGTGTGTATGTATGTAATATATATATAATATAATCTCAATTGAGAGAACACATACAAATATCAACAGCATCACAATCTGTTACATTGCTGGATACAGGTCCATAACTTTTGTATCTTCAATATAAAACATGGTTAGAGGCTTATTTATTGCTTTGCTACTTGATAAGCATATCTAAACTATTATGATTTAAGGTGGATTTACATGGGCAGATGAACAGCAGATTGTCGGGAAGGAAGCGTTCCTTCCTGACAGTTGGCTCCTCGTTAAGAGAAGGTGAAGTGCTACATTTACATGCAGTGATCACCTCCACAGTATGAGGACGAGGGACCGTTATTGCGATCGCTCGTCCTCATATAGCTGCATTGTTTCTGGGCAGTAGATCGCTGTTCAGACAGCACAATCTGCTGCCCAGAAACGATAATTTAGGTGCCTGCACTAACAACAGGATCACCCGATGAACGAGCATTTTGCTCGTTCATCAGGTGATCTGCAGCACCTTCACACAGGTACATTGTTGGGAACAACCGTTTGCAGGAACTTTTGTTGCTGCTAAATTGCCTGATTATCTGCACGTCTAAATCCACCTTAAGCCTGTGTAGTTAATTTGTCAGGGACAATAGCATAGGGGGCAGAGGTTAACAATCTTATTTTGCCAAATATAGGAGACTTTATATCTAGTTTCCTGGCAGATATCCCGGGCTATTGAACAGATTATGTTTGTGTAATCAATATATCAGATATAATATTTAGGGTCAAAGGCTAACAATGTAGTAAGTGACCTGTCTTTTGGAACAGGATATGGGCATGACTTGTGTAAAGCCTTTTTAAGCCGAGAGAAGTCAATCTTTTAATACAACATCTACAAGTTTCTGCTGCTGCACACACATCGAAACATTTTAATGCTCTATTTGTTATTTGTAGATGGAACATCAGAATAATAATAGTTAACAAGCTGTGCCTGATGTAATTACTGATTCCGAAATAGTTGATTATATATTACGCTTTTACATTATTTTTATGTGTGTGTGAGATTATATATAAACTGATGAGCAAAAGGGTAACAAGGTTTTGAGCTTTTGACTTTCAGGCTCCGTATCTCACCATCCACTACAGCTTCGAACATGAGACTGCCATCATTTTATAAAAAAACATCTTGGCTATTGCATACATAAATTGGACTTTGTCAGGCATTTTCAGAACTATATGTGATATCTGATGATGATATGGTCAAAATGGACGTTCATTTCCTTTGAGAGAGACTGGACCAGAGTTTTGCTATACAACTAAAACAGGCCAAGATGAGATCATGCAGAGTTCAGTCTGTGTAAAGGTTTATACTAAATACAAAGTATATGGTTTTAAAAAGTTATTGCCAACAGATGTGGGCTTATCTTAAAGAATATAATGGGTCTCACATACACTGTCAGGAAGACACGACCATGTAATAACAAAATGTGGTCCTTTTATTAAGTACCGGGGTCAAGAGAGGTTATTGAGTGTCATTCCATATAATCACTAGTATAACGTATATATTCATGTGTCATTGCATATAGTTTCTAGTATATTTTAAACAATGATACATATGTTTGTATATTCATATCCAGTTATTGATGATGCATCATTGTATCCATTTGTGTGTGTATGTATGTATATATATATATATATATATATATATATATATTATGCCATGTATGTATCAATGAGTATATTCTATAGAAGCATATAAGCTGGTTTTCTACTAAGAGAATTTTCTTTTAGAGAAGAGCTCAGTTATCTTAGACTGCAATTAATCAGTCATTTGGATGGCTAAGATACACAAACTGGTTAAACACTCTAAAGACCATTGTATTCGTATCTGCCCCATAAATTCAAGGATTAGGAAAACTTCTAATACCGCCAGTCGATCTGAGCAAAGTGTCAGAAAGGGCACCTCCTTGGCTGATATAATGGGCAAAGGTTAAGAAGGTCATGTGAACAGATTAGATATGTACGCATCTGGCATTCCTGAACATTTGAATTTTAAAAACATCATAGATGATATAATAGTGCCATCAAGTGATAGATGGACAGAAGTTTCTAAAAAAAAAAGCCAATTAAATGACGTCATCACCATAATTACCATACATTAACACCCACCTTATCTGATTGGAAATCCCTAATCCAAGAGGGGATGGACATAGATAAGAATTAGAATATCTGATCCAGTTTTGGAAATCACAGAAGACATCACAGGACGTCACAGATCACAGAACATCTTCACCACTTCCAGTCCTAAGAAAAAGCTCCCTCCACCCTAAGGAATTCTTCCAGGGACACACCAGAGATATTTATTTTATTTGCAGTAATTATAAATCGCTCTAATTGTCAAATAGTTGAAACCCCATTTTGAGTGGGTCAATAGTGTTAAAACATTAATTTTATGGGAAATTTAAATGAACGTGCACATCATTAAAATTCCTGTAATATTTCTATCAGAGTGAGATCTCTGATCGGATTTTATTATCCGTAATTAGGCCAATAGGCGTATTTATAAGGTGGCTTTTACAGCTATATTCTTTGATTGAGCAGAAGGGATTTTTCACAGATTCATTTCTATTGTTTCTTTATTATATTATAATGTTTTAATAACCAGTACACTAATTGGCATTAATTTGCTGAAGAATAGCGTTGTATTGTACTTGGTTTTAGTAAATTAAGTGAGTCTAGTGTAAATGGTGGAGCACCATATTGTGGTCAATTTTGATATTGTACCCAAACTTTCTTTGTATTAATTTGTATGCCATTTTACTGTATTTATCTGTAATAAATTATATTTTATATAATTAATTGCACCCTTTATCATTAGCTGCACAAATTGACTTTAGATCTCATCAATAAAAGAACTGGCGTTTATATGTCCGCCAATTAAATTTTTCATAATTTCATATTTCATAACAATATAATCATAATTTTTATGATTTCATATTTTATATGAATCAAATATTCGACAACTTGCAACTATTTTTAGCATATGATTAGCTATGCAGATTCTTGTTGTGTAACTGCATTACTGTTTTGCTATGTTGCTGTGTTATTAGATTGATTCCCAATTGAAAGATTACTGGTTCGAATCCAGGAGAAACTATGAAGAAGATTTCCCAAGAAAAGAGAAGCTGCATCGTCCAACTCATCGATAGAGGTATCTCGACCAAGAAAATTGCCAAACTGCATCATGTGAGTCCATCGTTTCGAAAGCTAAGAGGATGACGTCCAGGCAAAATATCAGGGTCAACAAGTTGGCTCATGACAAGGTCTATTAGTTCTTCCACGACAAACACTGCACTAGAGGGGGATTGTATGCTTCATATGCTTCATGATAGTAAGATCACAGACTTCCATGCAAGCACCATGTGACGCACATTACAAAAGTCTGGAATGTTGGCACAAAAACTCTGAAGAAGGCTCGACTTCAATATCTTCATGAGAAGCGGCGGCTCAGGTTTGCAAAAAAGTACGAACAGTGGACAGTAAAAGTTTGGAAACGGGTGATTTGGAGCGATGAGACGAAAGACTGGGCTGAAATGGGTCTGGAGGGAACAAGGGGAAAGGGGACTAACAGATCGAGAAATTGAAGAAACTGTCAAGTTCAGTGGAGGAAGTCTGATGACATGGGGACAATAAATATACAGAATCTAAATAAAATTAAAAGCACATGACCTCATAGTCTCTATTTAACCCTTTTGGGTATAACGTATCCAGGGTATGAATCCAAAATGCCTCCCTGCGCAGTAACAGTTTCTTCAAATCACCCCCCCTCCTAGGTTGATACACCTGCTCTATGACCTGATATTTCAATTGTGCGATTGAAGGGTTGTGTTTATGGAAGTGAGAAGGAATTGGTAACAGAAAATTTTGTTTGTGTATTGTAGATTTGTGCTTACATATATGATCTTTCACCATTTGAATTGTCTCCCCCACATATAGCAAGCCGCACGGGCACTTAGGGCCCTTTCACACTGGCGTTTTTGTTTTCCGGCATAGAGATCCGTCGTCCTGATCAGGATCATCCCAATGCATTCTGAATGGAGAGAAATCCGTTCAGGATGCATCAGGATGTCTTCAGTTCAGGACCGGAACGTTTTTTGGACGCAGCAAATACCGCAGCATGCTGCGCTTTTTGTTCCGTCCAAAAATCCGGAACACTTGCCGCAAGGCCGGATCCGGAATTAATGCCCATTGAAAGGCATTAATCCGGATCCGGCCTTAAGCTAAACGTCGTTTTGGCGCATCGCCGGATCCGACGTTTAGCTTTTTATCAATTGTTACCATGGCAGCCAGGACGCTAAAGTCCTGGTTGCCATGGTAAAATGTAGTGGGGAGCGGGGGAGCAGTATACCTACCATCCGTGCGGCTCCTGGGGCGCTCCAGAGTGACGTCAGGGCGCCCCACACGCATGGATCACGTGATCCATGGGCATGGGGCGCTCTGACGTCATTCAGGAGCGCCCCGGGAGCCGCACAGACTGTAAGTATACTGCTCCCCGATCCTACTATGGCAACCAGGACTTTAATAGCGTCCTGGCTGCCATAGTAACCTGAAAGCAATTCGAAGACTGATTAGGATCCTGATCAGTCTTCTAATGCTTGAGGCGACTGCCTGCTGGATCCTCAGAACGCAAGTGTGAAGGGACCCTTAATAAGATAAATTACATTTTTTGTGTCGCAAATATAATAGCCTCTATTCTTATAGGCCTTCCCAGTGCATGGTTGATAGAAATATTGTCCCTTCTGGACATTGCTACACTGCATGCAGTGGAGACAAGGAAATGTACCTCCCTTTTGGCTGACCAAAGTTCTATGAATCCGTGTATTTATGGTAGTTCCTATATCTGAATGGACTAAATGGTCTCTCAAATTAGGACTACGTTTGCATATAAGGGGCAGATTTTTAAACTCCTCCACCATAGGGTAAGATTTACCCAGGATGTGCCAGTGTTTGCACACGATATTATCAAAAAGATGGTTATATGGGTGATATTTATGAATGAATGGTATGCGTATATCTGCCTCCCTGTTTTTTGTTATGGTTACCCCATCGCTAGGTCTCCTAGCTTTCCTGAGTAGCCCCTATCCCGGAACCTGGAAGACATTTCTTCCATTCTCGAAGTTTGCGTTTCAGGGGTTGACACTATCCTTTTGACCCTCAGAAATTGGGACTTGGGGATAGCCTTTTTCAGGGGAAGTGGATGTGCACTCTGGTAATGCAGTACGCTATTTCTATCTGTTTCTTTGCAATACAAATCTGTTGCCAAACGCCCATCTTCCTGTTTGGATATTTGTACATCCAAAAAGCTGACAGTATGGCAATGACATGTCATAGTGAATTTTATTTAAGTGTTCCAAAAATAAGAGGAGGGGCTCAAGTGGCCCTGCCCATACGCAAAAAATGTAGTCAATGTATCACTTCCATACCATAGCATATCTTTGAAAGTATTCATGTGTATAGACATGGTGCTTTTCAAAAGACGACATAGATATTTGCGTAGGGCAGGGCGACATTCGCGCCCATCGCCATCCTGCGTTGCTGCAGATAAAATTGGTCACCAAATAGGAAATGGTTATCATGGAGAACTAAGTATAACAAATCTGCAAAAAATTGCTGTTGATTACTGGAATAGCCACTTGACAGCAATAAAGTGGTGGTAGCCTCCATACCCTTAGGCCCCTTTCACACGGGCGTGATTTCTGCACGCGTGCAATGCACTTCTGCGTTGCGTGAAAATTGCAGCATGCTCTATATTGTGCGTTTTTCACGCAACGCAGGCCCCATAGAAGTGAATGGGGCTGCGGGAAAATCGCAAGCATCCGCAATGCAGTGCGGTTTTTTCCGCATGGTTGCTAAGAGACGGGACCCGATCTTAATTATTTTCCCTTATAACATGGTTATAAGGGAAAATAATAGCATTCTCAATAAAGAAGTGGCTAAGGTGAGTTAAGTTTTATATTTTTAACCCCTGTCATGCCTTTTCATGAGTATATAAACATTTATACATTTACTAGTGTTATAGCATGTATTCATGGCCTATAAGAAGCCATGTTGAACTTATATTCACCCTTCTGTATGAACCTTCATTGTGTAAGAGAAAAAAATATGGGTTCAAGGAAAGATTCTTCCTGGCAGATGTGGGCCTATCTAATGGAGTAACTTTACCTTATCACTAGGCTAGGAGCCGACATGAGGTTCTTCCTGGGACTCGTCTGTCATCTTTTTATAATGAGATGTATTATTGAGACAAACCTATAATGTCTGTCTGTTCATGTAGTGAATTGCATTTAGTCTTGACACAAGTTAATCGATATATCACATATGTGTTGTTTTCTATTTCATATATTAGTTTTATTTTGTTAGATGTGTGGTAAGGTGCAGGGTGCCGTCGTGGATGGCAGGTATGTGTCACCGAGGTTCATAGCCACGGTGAGGTAAGAGCCCGTTTTTGTTGATGTCAGCAGCAGCTAGTGCTACTGACAGAGTTTAAATAGCATGGCTGCAAAGCCGATCCGGGCCGGCTCTTACCGGGAGCAGCTAAAGTGTAGGGTGGGTGGCTGCTCCCCACGACCCAGTCCTGGTTTTGGGCTGGGTTTAAAAGCTCAGCCAGCTCAGCAGCTGGAGGCTGTGATTATCCTGGAGCTGCTAACAGGGCTGAGGAGTTCTCTGTCCTGGAGGAAAGAGCTCAGCAAGGAGGTGTTTTGTTCCTGGCTACCTGAAGCTGGATTCTCCTGCGGCTGGGCCGACAGCGTGGTGCGAACCTGCACCTACACCTCCCAGGTGACTGAACCTGTGTTGGCCTGTTTTTGTTTTGCCACGTTATTTCCGTTGTGTGTGAACTGTCACCAAAGAGACTGTTTTTCATTTATGGTGTGCAAGTGTGAATAAAACACTGTTTGTTGCACAATCTGGACTCCTTGTTTTGCCTCTAAACTGCACCCGCACCGCTGTCTACCAGAGCGACTCCCCACATTTGGTGTCGGATGCGGGCATGCGCAGTGAGGCTGGCGTGAACGCCGAGTTTTGTTTTTCTAAAGTGCATGGAATATATTAAGCCAGCAAAGCTGCAAGCAGGAGTTTCTGGCAACATGGAGGCTGCTGTGAAGGCTCTCATAGAGGCTAACGTGCAGCAGCGGGAGACCAACCAACTACTGCTACAACATGTGATGGCGTTACAGGCGGCAGGAGCGTCCCACCACGTCCATGATGCCCGGAAGCGGTCCGTGCGGCGATCCCAAAAATGACCCCCGCAGACGACGTTGAGACGTACCTGGCGGTTTTTGAGAAAGGTCGCCGTGAGGGAAAAGTTACCCCGTGACCAGTGGGCCGAGGTGGTTGCTCCGTTCCTGGCATCCGGACCCCAGCAAGTTTTTTTGATTTGGCAGACGACCAGGCTGCTGACTATTCCACGGTGAAGGGGGAGATCCTGGCCAGACTGGGGGTAAACGTGTTGGTCCGGGCTCAGCGGGTCCACCAGTGGGACTTCAAAGTGGCTGAACCCGCCAGGCCGCAGTACTATGAGTTGCTGCACAGGTTGCAAAAATGGCTGCAGCCTGAGGTTCTAAGTCCGACTGCTATGCTGGACCGGCTGCTGGCTGACATGTTTTGGAGGGCCTTGCCTTACCCCCTTCAACACTGGATCGGCCAGGTATCCCCCACCAATGCCCTTGAGATGGTCGACCTGGTGGAGCGATATGAGGCCACCAGAAACCTGCAGGGGGTTCTTTTGGGAGGGGCCAGTCAAACCCGGAAATCTCCACCCCAGTCCCGGCGGCCGGCCAAACCCGCCCGGGATGTACCTCTTGCAGATCCGTCCCCAGTGGTCTGCTGGCAGTGTCGGGAGCCTGGACACATAAGGGCCAACTGTCCACAGTGGGGGGAACCCATGGAGACTAATTATGGGTACCGGGCTTCCATGTATGCCCGGAGACTACTGTGTGCGACCGGCATCCCCGGGACAATAGACAATCGTCATCTGTGCCAGGTGCAAGTCGGGGATAACCTGGCAGTGGCGCTGTTGGACTCAGGGAGCCTGGTAACCCTGGTAAGTGCTGCCCTGGTACAGCCCACCCAGTATACGGGTCGGAAAGTGGGTGTGGTGTGCATTCACGGAGACTTAAAGGACTATCCCACTGCTGTAATGTCCCTGTCCACGGCGGTCGGCACCTGGACTTGTGAAGTGGCGATCTCCACAAAGCTGCCCTATGAACTAATAATTGGGAGAGACTTCCCTGGTTTTCCGTCACTGTGGCCTGAGATGAAAGTGACTAATAGCCCTGAGACAGGGGTAACCCTAGCAGAGTGGCCTGATACCCCTGGAAGGCCAGAACCCTGGGAGCCCGAGTCTGAAGGGCCAGGCCAGCGGTAGGGGTGACCACTGCTGCAGCGGTAGTGGGGGAGACAACCCCACTGAGTGTAATGGTGGGAGACACGGAGGACTTGCCACCGGGACCTGAGTTGGCAGACCTCAATGTCTCCGGGGAAAATTTTGGGACCGCACAACACCGGGACCAAACCCTAACCAGGGCCTGGGAGAATGTGCTGGAAATTGATGGTAAACCCCAGAAACCAGGGGCTGAATTAATGTTCCCACGATTTATTGTTCTGCAGGATATGTTGTATCGGGTGAACCAAATCCGAGGTGAACCTGTTGAACAGTTGGTGGTGCCCACAGCGTATCGCAAGCTTGTCATGGAGCTTGCCCACCAACATGTTCTTGGGAGACACCTGGGGTGGCAGAAAACCCAGGACCGCATACTGCAGCGGTTTTATTGGCCCAGTGTGTTCAAGGAAGTAGAAAATTATTGTAAGTCCTGTCCAACCTGTCAGGTAACTAGCCCCCAGCCACATTTCCGTAGTCCTCTGGTACCTCTGCCAATTATTGAAGTACCGTTTGAGCGAATTGCTATGGATTTAATTGGGCCTGTACCAAAGTCTGCTAGGGGCCACCAACACATTCTGGTAGTTCTCGACTATGCCACTCGGTATCCGGAGGCGGTGCCTCTGCGACATACCTCAGCTAAGCTCATTGCCAAAGAGTTAATGGAGATGTTTTCCCGTGTGGGCCTGCCAAAAGAGGTTCTGACAGACCAAGGGACCCCTTTTATGTCCAAAGTAATGAAGGAACTGTGTAAATTGTTGCGTATAAAGCAGTTACAGACGTCCGTTTACCATCTGCAAACAGACGGTCTTGTTGAGAGGTTTAACCAAACTCTAAAGAATATGTTAAAAAGGGTGGTGTCTAGAGATGGGAAGGACTAGGACCTGCTTCTGCCCTATCTCATGTTCGCAGTGCGAGAGGTACCCCAGGCCTCTACTGGGTTCTCGCCCTTCGAACTGCTTTATGGCAGACACCCTCGGGGCCTGTTGGATATCGCCAAGGAAGCATGGGAACAACAGCCTGTCCCCCACAAAAGTGTCATTGAGTATGTCACCCAGATGCAGGAACGGATAGAAAGGGTGTTGCCGTTGGTCCGGGAGCATATGGAGGCAGCGCAACAAGCCCAGAGTAGGGTGTATAATCGTCAGGCTCGGGTGCGGGGCTTCAATCCGGGAGATCGAGTGTTGGTTCTGGTACCCACCCTTGACAGCAAATTCCTAGCTAGGTGGCAGGGCCCCTATGAGGTGGTCGAGAAGGTAGGGGAAGTAAATTACAAAGTACACCAGCCAGGGCGGCGCAAGCCGGAGCAGGTGTACCATGTGAATTTGCTAAAGCCGTGGAAAGATAGGGACACGGCCGACGACCACAGCCCCGGCCAGGGCTTCTAGGTGAAAAGGGTCCAGCCCCACAGTTCGAGGCCTGTGAAGCCGTAACCACGGTAAAAATTGCAGGCAGCCTGTCTTCCACACAAGTTCAGGAAGTCAGGGAGTTCCTCAGTCGGAACACGTATGTGTTCTCGGACCTCCCTGGCCGCACGTCTCTCATCCGACATGACATCGTCACTGAGCCTCAGGCCAAGGTCCGGTTAAAACCATACCGGGTACCCGAGGCTCGGCGGCGGGCCATCGCGGAGGAAGTGCAGTTAATGTTGAAGCTCGATGTCATTGAGGAGTCGAAAAGTGAGTGGGCCAGTCCCATAGTCCTAATACCCAAGCCGGATGGGACGTTGCAGTTCTGCAACGACTTTCGCAAGTTAAATGAAGTATCCAAGTTTGACGCGTATCCCATGCCCCGAGTAGACGAGCTTGTTGAAAATTTAGGACAAGCCCGTTATTTTTCTGTGCTGGACCTCACTAAAGGGTACTGGCAGGTACCCTTAACGGAGGCGGCTAAGGAAAAAACCGCGTTTGTTACCCCGCAGGGCCTGTATCACTACAAGGTGTTACCCTTTGGCCTGCATGGCGCCCCCGCCACTTTCCAGAGGTTAATAGACATAGTGCTGCGACCACATCGTCGGTACGCCTCGGCCTACTTAGATGATGTAGTCATCCACAGCACCGACTGGGAAAGCCATTTACCCAAGGTGCAGGCGGTAGTGGATGCCCTGAGGAAAGCTGGACTAACCGCCAATCCAAAAAGTGTGCGATTGGGTTGGAAGAGACCAAATATCTGGGATATGTAATTGGGCGGGGAGTCATCAAACCTCAGGTAACTAAGGTAGAGGCCATTCGTAGCTGGCCCCGACCGGTCACCACCAGGCAGGTAAAGTCGTTCCTGGGGATTGTAGGATACTACATGAGGTTTGTGCCCCACTTTGCCACAATAGCAGCGCCATTGACAGACCTGTTGAAGGGACGAAAGTCTGGGAGGGTTAGCTGGAGTGAGAAGGCGGAGGAGGCTTTCGCCGCGTAGAAGTCGGCCCTGTGTGGGTCCCCGGTTTTGGTGACACCCGACTTCAACAAGGAGTTTGTCGTACAGACCGACGCCTCGGAGGTAGGCCTCAGTGCGGTACTGTCGCAGGAGGTCAACGGGGAAGAACATCCCGTTGTCTTCCTGAGCCGTAAGCTCAGTCCCGCCGAGTCCAGGTATAGTATAGTGGAGAGGGAGTGCCTGGCTATCAAGTGGGCACTCGAATCTCTCCACTACTACCTGTTAGGGAGGAGGTTCCGTCTGGTGACCGACCATTCCCCTCTCAAATGGATGAGTCAGGCCAAGGAGAGGAATGCTCGGGTCACCAGGTGGTTCCTATCCCTTCAAAATTTCAAGTTCTCCGTGGAACATAGGGCAGGTCGCTTGCAGGGAAATGCAGATGCCCTTTCCCGCGTCCACTGCCTCACATGTGTCCACCCCCTCAGGGTTGAACAAAGGGGGGGGGGGGTGTGTGGTAAGGAGCAGGGTGCCGTCGTGGATGGCAGGTATGTGTCACCGAGGTTCATAGCCTCGGTGAGGTAAGAGCCCGTTTTTGTTGATGTCAGCAGCAGCTAGTGCTACTGACAGAGTTTAAATAGCATGGCTGCAAAGCCGATCCGGGCCGGCTCTTACCGGTAGCAGCTAAAGTGTAGGGTGGGTGGCTGCTCCCCACGACCCAGTCCTGGTTTTGGGCTGGGTTTAAAAGCTCAGCCAGCTCAGCAGCTGGAGGCTGTGATTATCCTGGAGCTGCTAACAGGGCTGAGGAGTTCTCTGTCCTGGAGGAAAGAGCTCAGCAAGGAGGTGTTTTGTTCCTGGCTACCTGAAGCTGGATTCTCCTGCGGCTGGGCCGACAGCGTGGTGCGAACCTGCACCTACACCTCCCAGGTGACTGAACCTGTGTTGGCCTGTTTTTGTTTTGCCACGTTATTTCCGTTGTGTGTGAACTGTCACCAAAGAGACTGTTTTTCATTTATGGTGTGCAAGTGTGAATAAAACACTGTTTGTTGCACAATCTGGACTCCTTGTTTTGCCTCTAAACTGCACCCGCACCGCTGTCTACCAGAGCGACTCCCCACAGATGTTATAATCGTATACTAACGTATATATATCCTGTGTGTGTATCACCAGAAGCTTGTGACCCTGAGGTATATGGGAATGCATGCTGAGTTGAACTTCTCTTAATAAGAAGTTGCTGATAGAAAAGTTGTGTTATTTTCGTAAGATAAGGCACCTGTGAAATCCAAAACCCACACATTTGTTGCCTTACTAGTTTCTGGGAATTTAAGTTTTAATTGCTTCAAGTGTCAGGGGGTATGCCTCCCTTTTTGATGTATGTCCCAGGTGGTGGATGTCTACCACTGAACATAAAGTCACATTATATAAATTTAACTCCTAAAAGCTTAACATTTATAGCTTAAACAACATTGCCGCCTAGGTATCGGCAGGTAACATAACACGTTCACCACAAAGCATTTTGGGTAATGTATGATCTCACAGTACCATTACCATATGTGCACACCCTCTGGTTTGGTTGGAAGACCGTTATCTAAAGGGGGTGTATGCTTTTGATAAGTCTGTGAATATTAATCATAGACGGGATGAGAGAGGGATTCCAGGAGAAAGAAAAAAAAAGACTACAAACAAAAGATTAAACAGACACGTGGATTTGATCCTGGATCACGGGGATGCGTCTGGAGAGCTGACCGTCCCTCCGGCATGCATGCTGGGCCCACACTCCCTGGATTTTATGTGGCTGTCGTGGCCCATAACAGGTAATGTTTAGCGTTAGGAGGATTTTATGTGGCCGTCATGGCCCATAGCAGGTCAAATTTAGCGTTAGTACCCACTCTAGGAGACAACCGTGAAGGGGTGAGTGGGCTTACTACTTTTTGATCAAAATGTAAACCAATGTCTCCACTGTTTGCATACGATATTACTAATGTCCTCTTATGGCTCCCATCTTGGGCAGAGCTCTTGTTGCAGAGTGCTGTGCATTGTTTTGTTTGTATGTATAATTGCCATAGCTACGTGCACCTGCATACAGGGAGTGCTGACTGACCCCCCCCCCCCCCCCCCCTTGTGTTTCTGTTTAGGAGGTGTGGCGACCTCCACTTCAGTCGTGCACACCTGACCAGTGTGTCTGCCCTAGATGCTGGTTTTTAATCAGAGTGAGTATAAAGCTGAATGTGTACTCACATTGCCTGCTAGTAGCCATCTGGCTCCAGGAGGAGTGCACAGTGGGCTCGGCATGCATGTTGGTACCTGCATCCCTGGATCTAATGGAGGCTGTTACAGCACCAGAAGGGGTTAATAAGTACGGTCTATTCCGGCATGCATGCTGGGCCCACACTCCCTGGATTTTATGTGGCTGTCGTGGCCCATAACAGGTAATGTTTAGCGTTAGGAGGATTTTATGTGGCCGTCATGGCCCATAGCAGGTCAAATTTAGCGTTAGTACCCACTCTAGGAGACAACCGTGAAGGGGTGAGTGGGCTTACTACTTTTTGATCAAAATGTAAACCAATGTCTCCACTGTTTGCATACGATATTACTAATGTCCTCTTATGGCTCCCATCTTGGGCAGAGCTCTTGTTGCAGAGTGCTGTGCATTGTTTTGTTTGTATTTTCCCTTATAACCATGTTATATGGGAAAATAATAAAATCTACAGAATACTCAACCCGAAACCGGACTTCAGTGCTGAAGTCCGGGTTCGAGTCTGGGTACCAAACATGCCGATTTTTCACACACGCGTGCAAAACGCATTACAAAAGTTTGCACACGCGCGGAAAAATCGCGCATTTTTCTGCAATGCACCCACCTCTTATCCGGGCGTCAAACGTGACACCAGTGTGAAAGAGGCCTTAGAGTGCTCTATAGAGGTATAAAGACTAACCACGTCTATTGTCACGAGCAAACAAACATTTGGAATATTTTTCAGCTCCCTAATCACATTTAGGAAATGGGACGTGTCCAACAGGAATGAGTCAGTATTTTTGACCAATGGTGTCAGAACTTTCTCCAACACTATTGCCAAGGTAGACAGCACAGAGTCTACCGAGGCCAAAATTGGCCGTCCGGGCGGATTTTCAAGTGTTTTGTGCACCTTTAGCAAAAGGTAAAACACCGGTGTCACTGGTGAATGGTTGATCAAAAATTCGTATAACTTGTCATCAATGACCCCACGGGTCTTATAACCTGATACCAGTTCCATGACCTTCGCTTTGATGCGAAATACCGGATTAGAGTCCAGTTTTTTGTAAGTAGTAGTATCTGACAGTTGGCGATGAGACTCTTGTACATATTTATCTTTGTCCATAATCACAATGGAACCACCTTTTTTGGCGGGCTTGACCACCAACGACTAGTCCTCCATCACGTTATGCACTGCCTGTCCTTCAATAGTGAGTGACGTTACTAGTTATGCGTAGCTCACCTCTTTTTGCCACCTCCATCTTCGATTGAACTTCTTTCATTACTAGATGGACGAATGTCTTAACAGAGTGATTGGAAGGTGTGAATTTACTTATCAAGCGTAAGCCTATGTCCATTAACTTTAACATCGCTCCCTCTTTGTTTTCGCTTGCATCCGTTATCTGTGAAGACTGATCCTTCATGGAGAAATGTGCCTTTAATCTCACCCTCCGAAAAAATTATTGAAGATCAATGTCCATCTGGAACGTATCAAAGTGGTTGATTGGAGAGAAGGACGGGCCCCTTTCCAACATGTTTATGGTGTTCACATCAATAGACTTAGATGACAAGTTAATCACCACCAAGGGTTGCCTACCTGAGACCGCGTTGTCACATTCGGTTGCTGGGGTCGCTGCGGACCTCCGACCCCAGCAACCGAATAATATGCAACAAACATGGTCCTAATTTGAGAGACCATTTAGTCCATTCAGATATAGGAACTACCATAAATACACGGATTCAGAGAACTTTGGTCAGCCAAAAGGGAGGTACATTTCCTTGTCTCCACTGCATGCAGTGTAGCAATGTCCAGAAGGGACAATATTTCTATCAACCACACACTGGGAAGGCCTATAAGATTAGAGGCTATTATACTTGCGACACAAAAAATGTAATTTATCTTATTAAGTGCCCGTGCGGCTTGCGATATATGGGGGAGACAATTCAAATGGTGAAAATTTGCTGTTACCAATTCCTTCTCCCTTCCATAAACACAACCATTCAATCGCACAATTGAAATATCAGGTCATAGAGCAGGTGTGTCAACCAGGGAGGGGGGGTGATTTGAAGAAATTGTTACTGCGCAGGGAGGCCTTTTGGATTTATACCTTGAATACGTTATACCCAAAAGGGTTAAATAGAGACTATGAGGTCATGTGCTTTTAATTTCATTTAGATTCTGTATATTTATTTATTATTTCTTTGCAGACTGCAGTGCCACGAACTTAGTCTGGAAGACATGAATCAGGATGTGAGGTTTTCTCTGCCATTATATACTGATGTCTCTTCCTATGTTACTAATTGATTGATGATGTCATGACCAGGTGATTGTGATTTGTGCCTATAAAATGTGAAAAAGTGTCAGTTCACATTGTACAGTTGAGGAAGGCTGAACTAGCCGAAACGTCCCGTGAACCGTTGTGTGTGGAATAAAGTATACCATTGAGAGCATGTACGTCTGCTGGGATTATCTTTTACCATTCATATGGGGATTGCTCCTTTCCCGTGCAGACATCGATTTGAAGGTTGCGAGCTATCGAATTTGGCTATAAAATGATGGTAGTCTGACGTTTAAAGCTGTAGTGGATGGTAAGATATAGTAATGAGCGGCATAGCCAATATTCGTTTTCACGATATTAAGTGAATTTTCGCATAATATTCGCAATAAATTTGCAAGTTCTAGAATTGGTGATCTCTAGTCATTATTTTCGCAATTGCACGAATCGGCTCTAATGATGCGCATTTTTTTTTTGGGCAATATGTGTGCAACTTCACATTTTATCAGGTCTGAGTAGATATTACTGATTGGTGCACTAAGTATTGTTGTGACATCACAACACTGTGTCTATCACAGCACAGTAATTCCTATCACACTACCTAACACCCTGCACTGGAACCTATCGACTACACTATATCACTATCTAACCTATACTGATTATCTCACACTTACTATCTGTATTATATATATAAGCTAACTAACTAACTAACTAACTATCTAATCTAATTAAATAAGGATCCAGATGAGTCTGCAAAGCACAGAGCACAGCAATGACACTGCTCTTTCTCTCTCTCAGAACTGCAAAAAAGCTGCTAGGGAGGTTGTTATATAGTAAAGGGGTGGGCAACTTTTCTATTGTTTGCTAGGGATGTTGCTAAGCTCTGACAAAGATATTGCAGCCTTTTCATTGGCCCACAAGCAAGAAGCAGTGAGGGTACTGATGAAACAAAAAAACTAGAATATTTGCAATTACGAATATATAGCACTATATTCTAGATTTTTGCGAATTCTCGAAGTGCCGATATTCGCGATTAGAATATTCTTGATCAACACTAGTGAGATATGGAGCCTGAAAGTCAAAAGCTCAAAACATTGTCACCCTTTTGATAGTCTGTGTGTGTTATATATAGGCCCCTTTCACACGGGAGAGTTTTCCGCGGGTGCAGTGTGTGAGGAGGACGCATTGCACCCGCACTGAATCCGGACCCATTCATTTCTATGGGGCTGTGCACATAAGCGGTGATTTTCACGCATCACTTCTGCGTTGCGTGAAAATCGCAGCATGCTCTATATTGTGCGTTTTTCACGCAACACAGGCCCCATAGAAGTGAATAGGGCTGCGGGAAAATCGCAAGCATCCGCAAGCAAGTGCGGATGCAGTGCAATTTTCCCGCATGGTTGCTTAGCAACGGGACCAGATCTTTATTATTTTCCCTTATAACATGGTTATAAGGGAAAATAATAGCATTCTTAATAAAGAATGCTTAGTAAAATG
This sequence comes from Bufotes viridis, assembly GCA_033119425.1. Lineage (NCBI taxonomy): Eukaryota > Metazoa > Chordata > Amphibia > Anura > Bufonidae > Bufotes > Bufotes viridis. Next base: position 148,444,313 of record CM065590.1, on the reverse strand, counting down.
AAGATGAAGGGGTTAAAAATAATAAAAGTTAACTTACCTTAGCCACTTGATCGTGTAGTTGCGATCTGTCTTCTCTTTTCCAGCATCAGCTAACAACTAAAGGACCTGTGATGACGTCACATCACATGGTCCATCTTACCATGGTGATGGACCATGTGATTGGACCATGTGATGTGACGTCATCACAGGTCCTTTAGTTCTTAGCTGATGCTGGAAAAGAGAAGACGGATGGCAACTATGCGATCAAGTGGCTTAGGTAAGTTAATTATTTTTAACCCCTTCATCTTCATTTTACTAAGCATTCTTTATTAAGAATGCTATTATTTTCCCTTATAACCATGTTATAAAGGAAAATAATAAATTCTCAGAATACACTACCCGAAACTGGACTTCAGTGATGAAGTACGGCTTCAGGTCTGGGTACCAAACATCAGATGGCATTAGGGATCGTAGGGACTCAAGTGTAGTATTAATGTCCGTATCCACTGTCGACAGCTCTTGCTGTAGGAACTCCAAGTTTAGTAGGATAAAGTCCAATGCATAACGATCAGATAAAAGTTCAAATTTCTTGCAAAAGATAGTGTCATGAAGAAAGAGGTTAGGTCTCAGATGTGACCGCATACCCTGTGGGATCCTTTGAGCCCTATAATATTCACCAAGGGTCATCATATGTAGTCTCAGAGAGAGTGCGCATTTTGAGAGGGATTCATACCTTCTCCTTAGTTCCTTGGCAGAAGGAGTATTCAAGAAACTGACATCTCCCACGGCAGCATCCAATATTCTGGTCCTTTCTTCCAGTGTGTAGTTAAAGCCACTTGGGATCTCCATGATGAAAAAATAAAATCACGGTTCGTGCAAAGCCTAGCAGCCCGAAATGATAAATGAAGAAAAACCAGGCAGCACCAAACACAGGCAATGTGGCGGGTGCAAGGTCCAAGGGTGTGAGCAACCCACAGTAATAGCGTAGAAAACGGACAGCACTCCAATAGAAATCCAAGGTACTTTTATTCACCCAAGTGGGCAGGCAACGTTTCGGCTTAACAATAAAGCCTTTCTCAAGCAATAAACAAATGTGCTCAACAGACTTATATAGTCTGTTTTATCTGCCGCACAAGTAAGTGTTCTATCCAAGGGCCTATCATACTGCCCCTCATCAACTGTTGACTGGTTTAATCTTGATATTGACTTATGTTCCTTTTTCGATCCATCAAATTGAAGGCCCAGTTTTTCAACAGGAGTAAAGTGGACAATGTATGTACAAGTGAACTGTCTATGAATAAGCTTGGTTTAACCAAGCGGAGTGGATTTGCACCTAATGTGAATGAACCCATTATTGAGGCATTCATTACGGCTATAAAAACGACCTTGCTTTACTTAAAACAAATATACCTGATAAAGTCCTTGCCCACCCCAACCTGACTAGTGAGGAGGTAGTGGCAATTAAGGAATTGAGGAGCAACAGCTCCTTCACTGTCAAACCGGCTGACAAGGGGGAGCTGTGGTTGTCCTCGACACTTGTAAGTATGTAGCTGAGATCCAGCGACAGTTAGATGACACGCAGGTCTATGAGGTTATTAACTCTGATCCTAAGTTTCGCATTGCAGGCATGTTTCATGTGTGTGTGGAAGACGCTATTAGGGCAGGTACTATTGATGAGGATCTGGGCACATTCATCACGGTGAGTCATCCACGTACTCCCGTGATTTATGTGCTGCCCAAGATCCACAAGACATTGATCGATCCTCCAGGACGTCCTATAGTGTCGGGCACTGGGTCCATTTTCAGTAATGCTGCTATGCTTGTTGATCGCATCCTACGATCTTTTGCTATGGGTGCTTCCTCATTCATAGCGGACACCACCGAGTTTCTTTGCAAATTACAAGAGATTGACCTTAGTGATCAACCCATGGTCTCCTTAGCCTCATTTGACATAGTGTCTTTGTACACATCAATCGATCATGAATTGGGGATCCAAGCTGTTGAACGTATGTTGGACCTATCCTCTCTTACTACATCAGCACGGCATTTTATTATCTCTCTGCTTCGGATTATTCTTTATGAGAATTATTTCCTTTTCAAGGATGTTTTTATAGGCAAAAACGGGGGTGGCAATGGGTTCGCACGCTGCGCCCACGTATGCAAACATTTTCATGCGATGTTTCGAGGAGGACGTCGTCTATGGGTCCCACCACTATGGTCATGTCCTACGGTGGTGGAGATACATAGACGACGTCTTCCTCATCTGGACGGGCACCCATGAACAGATTTTGATGTTCCAGGACTACCTTAATAATGTTAATAGGGACCTCCAGTTCACCTTGGTTTGGTCCCAGGAATCAGTGCAGTTTCTGGATACTACAGTCACGATCTGTGATGCTAGGTTGTCCACGACCTTGTTTATTAAGCCTACTGATAGGAATACAGTCCTTCGTTTTGAGAGCAATCATCCCAGACATATGGTCAAACATCTACCTTTTTCTCAGTTTTTAAGAGCAAGAAGGATAGAGTCTGATGATTGCGCACTCAATCGGACTTTGGATACCATGGTAGCTAAATTTAAGGAACGTGGCTATCCGAATTCTATACTGCACCCTCAAGTATGTGAGGTACGCAATATAGACAGACAGAGTCTACTGCAAAGGAGTAGGCCCAAAAAGAGTATGGACAGAATTCCATTTATATCTACCTACAACGAACAAAGCAATGACATTAAAAATATTGTCAGGAGGCATTGGGGTATCTTAGGTAGGCTCAAGGGGATACCAGAATTCCAACGGCCTCCTCTATTCTCCTACAGGAGATCTAGGAACTTAAGAGATCAATTGGTTAAGGCCGATTTAGGACCTACTCGAGTTCCGATGCAGAAATTTTTGACACAGCGCAGTCATGGTTGCTTTCCCTGCCTGCACTGTGTCAATTGTCGGTACATTTGCAAAAGCAAACAGTTTGTGCATCCCACCACAGGATCCGTGCACCCCATCAAATATCACCTGACTTGTGACACAAATTTTGTGGTATATGTTCTTTCTTGTCCCTGTAAACTGCTATATGTGGGGGAGACCTCCACGGACCTTAAGACCAGGTTGAACAATCATAGGTTTTCTATAAGGGAGAAAAGAAAGGATCTCCCTGTTCCTAAGCACTTTACTGAACTGGGTCGTATTGAACGAGAACTCAAGTGTTGGATTGTGGACCATGTTATGGTCCCTAGACGTGGTGGCAATAGAGTTGCCTTATTAAAGGGGAGAGAATTGTTTTGGATCCATACTTTGAATACGCTGAGACCCCATGGCCTCAACGTAGAGTATAACCCGATGCAGATTGTATGATAGTCCTGACTTGCCCACTGCACTCCGATATGAATGGCTCTTTCCCCATGTGTGTAGTTATACCTTTTGAAACATTATGTGCCAATATAATTAGGGATATCTGTAATATCTAAAGTTGACTGAAAGTATATTTGTTTCTAATGATCTTTGTTTTTATCTCCTCTTGTAGATGTTTTGGGAACGCCCACATGAGAGGAAGATGGCACACCCATGTCGATATTATTCTACACATTACCGCATATTTTATTTGATATTTTTCATGAGCAGCGCTTCTGACGGTGATACTCAGGCGCCACGTTTGGCTGAAATGGAGAACCCCAAGATAGGATCGTGTGACTCTTATGGTGTTTTGGATGGGCACCCGACAAAGGACTCACGGAGGTCTTCTACTGTGGTTCTTCAGTAGGGCTACCATTGGTAGGGGTCACTTGCCTTGGAAGAGGCCAGTTCCCCACCGCACCTTGAGTCTTTTTGATCCGTAAGATCTTTACTGGCCGTTATGGCCACTATGCCAATATTTAATATGGCTCCGGCTGATCACCGTGTTCTGGAGCGCGCTTGTTTCTTTAGGAGATCGGCTCCTTTGCCCTTCTCCAATATGGCCGTCCCGGCTTTTTCTTTCACTGAGCATGTCCGGAAGTGGTCATACTCACTTCCTGTCTGCGGTGTGTTTTACTTTCATTTTCTATGTTTGGGCATGCCTTAGTCTTCCTCCCAATTGAGGGTTTCCTTCCGGGTCAGTTTTCAGCACTATATTGCATACTGTCACGCCACTTTGATTGTATAAAAATTTATACACTGGTCACTACGACACTTTTATTATTTATGTGATGTTTACAATTGTTTATTATACTGACATTATTCACAGTTTATCACTTTGTTTATTGGGCCACGCCCTCTTAGTGTATCACATGACTCGTGTGTACTTCCTGTTTTGCACTATATAAGTCTGTTGAGCACATTTGTTTATTGCTTGAGAAAGGCTTTATTGTTAAGCCGAAACGTTGCCTGCCCACTTGGGTGAATAAAAGTACCTTGGATTTCTATTGGAGTGCTGTCCGTTTTCTACGCTTATATATATATATATATATATATATATATATAAGAGAGAGAGAGAGAGACTCACACACACCATGTATAAATAGATGAAGTACAGTATATTAGAAAAATATTTGAAAAAATATAACAAATACCTATATTGCATAAATACACCTGGCACCCTGCCTATCAGCTGTATGAGGAGTGTGCAGTGTGCATGCGCCGTCCCCTTCTCTCTTCCTGCTCACTGCTGCTTTGCCATAGGAAGAGAGATAGGAGATGGCACGTGTATACTGCGATGTTCGACTCCCGCCGATCTGATGTTGATGACCTATCCTGAGGGCCACTCCCTGTGCCTTTTAGGCAACACATGTTTATTGATGTAGCAGTTACTTATACAGATGTATCTTTCCCACCCTCCCTACTTCAGTGATGCCACTTCCATCTTTACATATAGTTTAGAGTTGAGCGAACACCTGCATGATCGAGTTCGAGAAGTTCGGCCGAACTTCACGAAAATGTTCGGGTTCTGGATCTGAACTCGACTCGAACTTCCCCATTGAAGTCAATGGGGACCCGAACTTTGGGCACTTAAATGGCTGTAAAATAGCCCTGGAAAGGGCTAGAGGGCTGCAAAAGGCAGCAAAATGTAGGTAAATGCCCTGCAAACATATTTGAATAGGGAAATGACTTGACAAATAAAATAAAATACAGAAAAATAATAAATAAACATTCTAAACTTGAGCCCAAGTGAGTGACAGTGGCACCTGTCACCCAGCAGAGGATGTGGCAGCAACGCCACCACATCTGTCATTGTCACCAAGCATCTCCACCAAATCCCATGGAAGTGTTCCGCTATCAGCTGTCTATCTCCCAAACACTGGAGAGAAAAAGAAATTTCTGCGTTGCGTGAAAATCGCAGCATGCTCTATATTGTGCGTTTTTCACGCAACACAGGCCCCATAGAAGTGAATAGGGCTGCGGGAAAATCGCAAGCATCCGCAAGCAAGTGCGGATGCAGTGCAATTTTCCCGCATGGTTGCTTAGCAACGGGACCAGATCTTTATTATTTTCCCTTATAACATGGTTATAAGGGAAAATAATAGCATTCTTAATAAAGAATGCTTAGTAAAATGAAGATGAAGGGGTTAAAAATAATAAAGTTAACTTACCTTAGCCACTTGATCGTGTAGTTGCGATCTGTCTTCTCTTTCCAGCATCAGCTAACAACTAAAGGACCTGTGATGACGTCACATCACATGGTCCATCTTACCATGGTGATGGACCATGTGATTGGACCATGTGATGTGACGTCATCACAGGTCCTTTAGTTCTTAGCTGATGCTGGAAAAGAGAAGACGGATGGCAACTATGCGATCAAGTGGCTTAGGTAAGTTAATTATTTTTAACCCTTCATCTTCATTTTACTAAGCATTCTTTATTAAGAATGCTATTATTTTCCCTTATAACCATGTTATAAAGGAAAATAATAAATTCTCCAGAATACACTACCCGAAACTGGACTTCAGTGATGAAGTACGGCTTCAGGTCTGGGTACCAAACATCAGATGGCATTAGGGATCGTAGGGACTCAAGTGTAGTATTAATGTCCGTATCCACTGTCGACAGCTCTTGCTGTAGGAACTCCAAGTTTAGTAGGATAAAGTCCAATGCATAACGATCAGATAAAAGTTCAAATTTCTTGCAAAAGATAGTGTCATGAAGAAAGAGGTTAGGTCTCAGATGTGACCGCATACCCCGTGGGATCCTTTGAGCCCTATAATATTCACCAAGGGTCATCATATGTAGTCTCAGAGAGAGTGCGCATTTTGAGAGGGATTCATACCTTCTCCTTAGTTCCTTGGCAGAAGGAGTATTCAAGAAACTGACATCTCCCACGGCAGCATCCAATATTCTGGTCCTTTCTTCCAGTGTGTAGTTAAAGCCACTTGGGATCTCCATGATGAAAAATAAAATCACGGTTCGTGCAAAGCCTAGCAGCCCGAAATGATAAATGAAGAAAAAACCAGGCAGCACCAAACACAGGCAATGTGGCGGGTGCAAGGTCCAAGGGTGTGAGCAACCCACAGTAATAGCGTAGAAAACGGACAGCACTCCAATAGAAATCCAAGGTACTTTTATTCACCCAAGTGGGCAGGCAACGTTTCGGCTTAACAATAAAGCCTTTCTCAAGCAATAAACAAATGTGCTCAACAGACTTATATAGTCTGTTTTATCTGCCGCACAAGTAAGTGTTCTATCCAAGGGCCTATCATACTGCCCCTCATCAACTGTTGACTGGTTTAATCTTGATATTGACTTATGTTCCTTTTTTCGATCCATCAAATTGAAGGCCCAGTTTTTCAACAGGAGTAAAGTGGACAATGTATGTACAAGTGAACTGTCTATGAATAAGCTTGGTTTAACCAAGCGGAGTGGATTTGCACCTAATGTGAATGAACCCATTATTGAGGCATTCATTACGGCTATAAAAAACGACCTTGCTTTACTTAAAACAAATATACCTGATAAAGTCCTTGCCCACCCCAACCTGACTAGTGAGGAGGTAGTGGCAATTAAGGAATTGAGGAGCAACAGCTCCTTCACTGTCAAACCGGCTGACAAGGGGGAGCTGTGGTTGTCCTCGACACTTGTAAGTATGTAGCTGAGATCCAGCGACAGTTAGATGACACGCAGGTCTATGAGGTTATTAACTCTGATCCTAAGTTTCGCATTGCAGGCATGTTTCATGTGTGTGTGGAAGACGCTATTAGGGCAGGTACTATTGATGAGGATCTGGGCACATTCATCACGGTGAGTCATCCACGTACTCCCGTGATTTATGTGCTGCCCAAGATCCACAAGACATTGATCGATCCTCCAGGACGTCCTATAGTGTCGGGCACTGGGTCCATTTTCAGTAATGCTGCTATGCTTGTTGATCGCATCCTACGATCTTTTGCTATGGGTGCTTCCTCATTCATAGCGGACACCACTGAGTTTCTTTGCAAATTACAAGAGATTGACCTTAGTGATCAACCCATGGTCTCCTTAGCCTCATTTGACATAGTGTCTTTGTACACATCAATCGATCATGAATTGGGGATCCAAGCTGTTGAACGTATGTTGGACCTATCCTCTCTTACTACATCAGCACGGCATTTTATTATCTCTCTGCTTCGGATTATTCTTTATGAGAATTATTTCCTTTTCAAGGATGTTTTTTATAGGCAAAAACGGGGGGTGGCAATGGGTTCGCACGCTGCGCCCACGTATGCAAACATTTTCATGCGATGTTTCGAGGAGGACGTCGTCTATGGGTCCCACCACTATGGTCATGTCCTACGGTGGTGGAGATACATAGACGACGTCTTCCTCATCTGGACGGGCACCCATGAACAGATTTTGATGTTCCAGGACTACCTTAATAATGTTAATAGGGACCTCCAGTTCACCTTGGTTTGGTCCCAGGAATCAGTGCAGTTTCTGGATACTACAGTCACGATCTGTGATGCTAGGTTGTCCACGACCTTGTTTATTAAGCCTACTGATAGGAATACAGTCCTTCGTTTTGAGAGCAATCATCCCAGACATATGGTCAAACATCTACCTTTTTCTCAGTTTTTAAGAGCAAGAAGGATAGAGTCTGATGATTGCGCACTCAATCGGACTTTGGATACCATGGTAGCTAAATTTAAGGAACGTGGCTATCCGAATTCTATACTGCACCCTCAAGTATGTGAGGTACGCAATATAGACAGACAGAGTCTACTGCAAAGGAGTAGGCCCAAAAAGAGTATGGACAGAATTCCATTTATATCTACCTACAACGAACAAAGCAATGACATTAAAAATATTGTCAGGAGGCATTGGGGTATCTTAGGTAGGCTCAAGGGGATACCAGAATTCCAACGGCCTCCTCTATTCTCCTACAGGAGATCTAGGAACTTAAGAGATCAATTGGTTAAGGCCGATTTAGGACCTACTCGAGTTCCGATGCAGAAATTTTTGACACAGCGCAGTCATGGTTGCTTTCCCTGCCTGCACTGTGTCAATTGTCGGTACATTTGCAAAAGCAAACAGTTTGTGCATCCCACCACAGGATCCGTGCACCCCATCAAATATCACCTGACTTGTGACACAAATTTTGTGGTATATGTTCTTTCTTGTCCCTGTAAACTGCTATATGTGGGGAGACCTCCACGGACCTTAAGACCAGGTTGAACAATCATAGGTTTTCTATAAGGGAGAAAAGAAAGGATCTCCCTGTTCCTAAGCACTTTACTGAACTGGGTCGTATTGAGCGAGAACTCAAGTGTTGGATTGTGGACCATGTTATGGTCCCTAGACGTGGTGGCAATAGAGTTGCCTTATTAAAGGGGAGAGAATTGTTTTGGATCCATACTTTGAATACGCTGAGACCCCATGGCCTCAACGTAGAGTATAACCCGATGCAGATTGTATGATAGTCCTGACTTGCCCACTGCACTCCGATATGAATGGCTCTTTCCCCATGTGTGTAGTTATACCTTTTGAAACATTATGTGCCAATATAATTAGGGATATCTGTAATATCTAAAGTTGACTGAAAGTATATTTGTTTCTAATGATCTTTGTTTTTATCTCCTCTTGTAGATGTTTTGGGAACGCCCACATGAGAGGAAGATGGCACACCCATGTCGATATTATTCTACACATTACCGCATATTTTATTTGATATTTTTCATGAGCAGCGCTTCTGACGGTGATACTCAGGCGCCACGTTTGGCTGAAATGGAGAACCCCAAGATAGGATCGTGTGACTCTTATGGTGTTTTGGATGGGCACCCGACAAAGGACTCACGGAGGTCTTCTACTGTGGTTCTTCAGTAGGGCTACCATTGGTAGGGGTCACTTGCCTTGGAAGAGGCCAGTTCCCCACCGCACCTTGAGTCTTTTTGATCCGTAAGATCTTTACTGGCCGTTATGGCCACTATGCCAATATTTAATATGGCTCCGGCTGATCACCGTGTTCTGGAGCGCGCGCTTGTTTCTTTAGGAGATCGGCTCCTTTGCCCTTCTCCAATATGGCCGTCCCGGCTTTTTCTTTCACTGAGCATGTCCGGAAGTGGTCATACTCACTTCCTGTCTGCGGTGTGTTTTACTTTCATTTTCTATGTTTGGGCATGCCTTAGTCTTCCTCCCAATTGAGGGTTTCCTTCCGGGTCAGTTTTCAGCACTATATTGCATACTGTCACGCCACTTTGATTGTATAAAAATTTATACACTGGTCACTACGACACTTTTATTATTTATGTGATGTTTACAATTGTTTATTATACTGACATTATTCACAGTTTATCACTTTGTTTATTGGGCCACGCCCTCTTAGTGTATCACATGACTCGTGTGTACTTCCTGTTTTGCACTATATAAGTCTGTTGAGCACATTTGTTTATTGCTTGAGAAAGGCTTTATTGTTAAGCCGAAACGTTGCCTGCCCACTTGGGTGAATAAAAGTACCTTGGATTTCTATTGGAGTGCTGTCCGTTTTCTACGCTATATATATATATATATATATATATATATAAGAGAGAGAGAGAGAGACTCACACACACCATGTATAAATAGATGAAGTACAGTATATTAGAAAAATATTTGAAAAAATATAACAAATACCTATATTGCATAAATACACCTGGCACCCCTGCCTATCAGCTGTATGAGGGGAGTGTGCAGTGTGCATGCGCCGTCCCCCTTCTCTCTTCCTGCTCACTGCTGCTTTGCCATAGGAAGAGAGATAGGAGATGGCACGTGTATACTGCGATGTTCGACCCCCGCCGATCTGATGTTGATGACCTATCCTGAGGGCCACTCCCTGTGCCTTTTAGGCAACACATGTTTATTGATGTAGCAGTTACTTATACAGATGTATCTTTCCCACCCTCCCTACTTCAGTGATGCCACTTCCATCTTTACATATAGTTTAGAGTTGAGCGAACACCTGCATGATCGAGTTCGAGAAGTTCGGCCGAACTTCACGAAAATGTTCGGGTTCTGGATCTGAACTCGACCCGAACTTCCCCATTGAAGTCAATGGGGACCCGAACTTTTGGGCACTTAAATGGCTGTAAAATAGCCCTGGAAAGGGCTAGAGGGCTGCAAAAGGCAGCAAAATGTAGGTAAATGCCCTGCAAACATATTTGAATAGGGAAATGACTTGACAAATAAAATAAAATACAGAAAAATAATAAATAAACATTCTAAACTTGAGCCCAAGTGAGTGACAGTGGCACCTGTCACCCAGCAGAGGATGTGGCAGCAACGCCACCACATCTGTCATTGTCACCAAGCATCTCCACCAAATCCCATGGAAGTGTTCCGCTATCAGCTGTCTATCTCCCAAACACTGGAGAGAAAAAGAAATAGAAAGAGGAAGTACCCCCCTACCCATGCCTCTGAATGCCTTATTTCAAACTTCCTGGTCCTTTGAAATGCTGTCATTCTGTCTGGTGGACAGTTTTAAAAACCTTATGGCGGTGGCTGTCCCACAGTACGTGTATCCCAGCTGCCGCTATTTTTACAGGCGAACCATCCCTTCCCTGCACAACCAAGTGGCGGACAAACTCAAGTGTGCACTGCGCAACACCATCTGTGACAACGTCCACATAACCAACAACACATAGGGTAAATGTAGCGGCTGGCCCAAAGGCGGATAGCATTTTTGCGAATGTCCTTCTGCCCCCAAGGATTGCTGGGCATTTCTCTTTGTATCCTGTTACCTCCTCCTCTACCTCCTCCTCATCCACTCAGCGTAACACCTTCACCACCCACTGCAGCACAGCCAGGGGGAAACGACAGCAGGTTGTTTTAAAACTTGTGTGTTTGTGGGACAAACCCCACACCGCGCAGGAGCTGTGGACAGACATGGAACAACAGACCGACCATTGGTTGGTGCCACTGAGCCTCCAGCCCGGCCTGGTGTTGTGCACTAATGGGTGAAATATGCTAGCAGGTCTGGGCCTAGCCGGTTTGACACACATCCCCTGCCTGCCACATGTGCTGAATTTGGGGTGCAGAAATTCCTAAACACCAGACAGTGAAAATGAATTCAGTCAATCGAACACACACAACACCCCCCCCCCCTTTCACTCAAACCATTAACAAATTTTCTTAAAAACATATTAAAATAACTATAATGCAGCTAAACTAACCATATAAAGAAACAAAACTATATATACGCCTTATCCTTAACTTAAGGCCAATCAAATACAAGTGGCTCGGAGGGTGAGTTCCTGCAGCAACATAGGCCCTGGCCTGGAACACAATTGTCCAGCCAGGGCACAGTACTGGAGGATGAGGAAGAGGAGTAGGAGGAATGCTGAGGGATACAGAGGACACAGACGATATACCTCCCTCAAAGAGGATAGCTTGTCCTTACCTCTGGGCAGCCTGGCAGACATGAGCGACAAAATGCTGCAGTGCCTGCGCAATGACCGCCCAGTTACTGCCACATTCTAACTTGTGCTGCTTACTGGGTGGCCACCCTGCTGCCTTCCCGTTACAAGGACAATGTGCCGTCCTTAATTCCCTCACTGGAGTGTAATAGATAGATGAGCCCGCTAGTAGACATGCTGCTGATGGCATTTACACCTGACACCGTGGCCTCAGTGGAAGCACAAGGTGAAGGCAGAGGAGGAGGAGGGAGAATTTGCCAATGCAGCTGGGTCACCAGCAACACCTCAGAAGGCAGGGTTAGCATGGGCAAAATGTGGAAAAGCTTTGTCATCACGCCACAACAACCTGCACCACCAGCAGATCTGGAACATCTTAGCAGGAGGCAGCATTTCAGCAACATGGTGGAACAGTACACGTACTGACTGATGGGTCTGCCTAGGGGAATAGCTACAGGGGAAGCAACTGGGGCCGTGACCTAGAAAGGGCCCATCCAGGAGGAGGAGGACGACTAACAGTATTATACAATGAAATTATATACAGTGGCAGTATAGACAGTGTAGAAAGCGAATGGAACAGCTCCTGGGCCTGGTCTGAGAGAGCGATCTTTAGTAGCCACAGGCATGGAGGCATGAAAGGAATGTGTTTGCGCAAAAATTACTGGGGGAGGGGGGCCCCATTCAAAAATTTGCTGTGGTGCCCAATCATTTCTAGCTACACTACTGGGTCTGCCCCATTCAAATTCGCTCACTGTCGATTTTGATGCAGGCACGGCGACCGCTGCATCTCCCCCTTGCGCGGATAGAAAGATTCCCGCTGCGGCCTGCTATTGGCTAATCCCCCCCCAAATCCGTTGGATTGGATAACACCTTTAAAGGGACATCACACTGTGAACAAAATCCCTAAAATGTTTATAGCCTGTTTTATGACCGCTTATGTCCGACTTGAATTGTACTTTCGTCTAGACAGACTGCAGGAGAGATGCCTATATCACAATACAGATTCAGTCATTTTTTTGCACTGTGAGGATGAGTGGAATCCGACTTTAGGTGATTATCTGGGGGAGTTAACCAGTGAGATACTCGATGGTACATACATACATCACAGAGTTTGTATCTGCAGGCCCCGAAACTTACAGATACAAGCTGAACATGGGAAAGACTGTCTTAAAAGTTAAGGGTATAATGCTAAATGTTTCTAACACTCAGGTTATTAATTTTGAGAGCTTGAGTTTTAAACCTGCAATTCAGCAATTGAAACTCAGAAATCTGCAACTGTAGAACAACCAGGCATTGTGAGAAACAAGAAATATCGGGGCATTGAAACAAGAACTCTGCGCAAGACATAGAAGTGCATTTGTACAAAGAGACAGTTATTGCACAACTCCTATTGGGTATTAGTACACCTAGACACCCCGTTACAGCATCCATTCTCATGTTTTTTAGTATGACCTTCTAACTTATTTTGTAAAACAGTTGCTACATAATACATAATGATACTTACAGTATTTAACCCCTTAGTGACCAAGCCTGTTTGGGCCTTTATGACCAAGCGTTTTTCGTCCTTTTTTCATGGTCTCGTTCCCAGAGCTATAACTTTTTATTTTTCCGTCTATATAGCAGTATGAGGGCTTGTTTTTGCGGGACAAGTTGTAGTTTTTAATAGCGCCATTTTGGGGTACACATAACTATGTTATTAACTTTTATTAACTCTTTCTGGGAGGGAGAAGGGAAAAATAGTACTACTGCCACTGCGTTTGTACATTATAAGTTTTACGGTGTTCATTATTCGGTAAAAGTAACATAATATTTTCATTCCCTGGGTCAGTACGATTACAGGGATACCAAATACTTATAGTTTTTTTAAGTTTTACTACTTTTTTTCAATAAAACCCCTTTTTAACAAAAAAATGATTTTGCATTGCCACTTCCCAGGACCCATAACTTTTTAATTTTTTTTTCTATGGAGTTGTGTGAGGGCTTGATTTTGCGGGACGACTTCTATTTTTCATTGGTATCATTTTTTAGTAAATTCCGCTTTTCGATCGCTTGTTATTTCCTTTTTTCTGTGAAAATTAAGAATAAATTAGAAATTCGGGCTTTTTTTTATTTATTTTTTAACGGCGTGTACTATAGGGGATAATTTATGTAATATTTATGTAGTGCCGGTTGTTACGGACGCGGCAATACCAAACATGTGTGGGATAATTTTTTTTGCAATTTTTTCATTGAAAAGCGTATTTTCAATGGAAAAAAAGCATATTTTATATTTCATGGAATTTTTTTATTTAATAAATGTGTATTTTTTCTAATTTTTTTACTACTTAATAGTCCCACATGAGGACTATAATATACAGTATTTTGATTGCTTTTAAAATGTAATGCATTATATCTATAATGCATTACATTTTAAATGCAGTGCAATTCTACCTTTGACCAGCAGGCTACGCCAGAGAGGCATAGCCTGCTGGTGAATACTCAGGGCAGGCTCAGGGCCCTGCCGGAAGGAAGGTGAGCTTCCCAGCCCATCAGCACCCCGCGATCGCAGCTGCGGGGTGCTGATGGGTGACAGAGGAGTTCGCTCCCTCTGTCAACCCTTTACATGCGCAGGCGCCATTGCGCCCGGCATGTAGGGGTTAAACAGCCCGGATCGGCACTCCTGCCGGCCCGGGCTGTTAGAGCTGGGTCGCGGCTCTCATGTGAGAGCCGGGCCCGCGCTCCCCGCTGCACGGGGGACCCGTGCAGTGCTTAGACTGGGCCGCCGTAAAAACGCGGCAGCCCAGCCTAAGGCCCCTTAGTGACCGCCGTAAAAACACGTATGGGTGGTCACTAAGGGGTTAAGTACTTTTTATTAACAAATTTAGAATTTTACATACAGAAAACCCCAACATCCCCTTTTCCTTCCCCCACATAGTATCCTGAAGATGCTCTCCATCCGCCACACCCAGGGGCGTACATAGAAATAACTGGCCCCATAGCAAGAATCTGAATTGGGCCCCCATGCCTATACCCATCTCTGGTCCCTCCCCTGCCCCACCTATGAACTGTGCGTTCTTCTGCATATTATATAGTGTACCGTACCTCCCATGTACTGTCTGCTACTGCGTACAGTATACTGTGCACACCTGCCCAGAGACTAAGCCTTGTTTAATATCTGTGTTAAAACAGATATGCCAAGGGGCGCCCAGACAAATACTGCTGCGCAAAGCAGTTTTCGTCCGCCCGCATCTTGGCATATTTGCCAGGTTGTGGCCAGATCTCCACTGGTCCCTATTATAATGAATGGGACAGGACCGAACCTCGGCAGTATTCATGGATCAGCCTGCCGGATCTGTTTTAACGCAAATATGAAACAGGCCTAAATACTGTGCCTTCTGCGGCATATTATAAAGTGTGCCATACCCTTCCTGCCCCATGAACTGTTACTTCTGTTGTTGATGCTTTTCAAGAATATTGTGTGGACTCAGCCTAAGAAAAGAAGAAGAAATTTAAACACCAAGTAGATGGTTCCTTTTAATAACCCCCATGAAAAGTTGCAAGTTATAACACCAGCAAAACAAATGCACCCTGGGAAAAAGCACTTTTTCTTGGAGGCTTTTCAGGATTCCACATGAGAACCATACGGTTATTTGTTAGTAGATTTAAGATCCGATACCCTGGAGGATCTACATTTAAGAACGTGTTTTTTTCCACCAACCTTACCATTTGTGTACATTCAAAGAAAATAGCTCTAAAAAGTGAATTGTACAACACACTGTACATTCTGTGCACTGTTTATTTTTTTGCTAATGTGTAGGGACAGTGACAGGGAAAATGTTTCTAATATATAGACAAAACTGTCGTGGTGGCTCTCCTTGCTAGTGTAGCGGATGAGGTGCTACTGTCTACCTGATTCACCCAAATCAGGAAACCAAAACTTATAGAAAAGAAGAAAACGTATTAGACAGGCACTCACTCAGCTGAAAGTTTGCTGATGAAGGGGAAATGACACTCCCCGAAACGCGCTTGGTGCCGAGGGACGCTGCATGTTTCCTGATTTGGACTCATACTCCGAACCAAGTACCAGGATTTTCATTCAAATTATAGCCACTCTGGACATACCACCTCTATTATTTGAATAGGAGCCAACTAAAGATCTCACTACTGACACGGACTACAAAACTTTTGGTGACGTCACCGCCACGTGGGACACCGAACTGAGGAGAGACGCACCAGGCACAAGCTGCCCGCTCGAACCTCTAAGCGCCAGAGACAGACTGCGTGGGGAATTAAAGATACAAAGCCACAGAACTCACCCAAGGTGGGACACCACACTAGGGTAAAGTTAATAACAGTTCAATCTTCACTGTAGGCCCGCAAACTGACTGAAGCTGAATAAGGGAGATAAGAGGATATTCCTCCCATTAAATAAAGGGCCACCTCTTCCACTGAATGCGGGGTATTCTATTCCAAAAGAATTATACCCTTTTCTAATGGACACACTCCAATTTAACTACTGAATGAACCCCAGTGGACATAGCCCACAATGGAAGTTCTTTGAAGATATCCCGGTGTAAATAATACCTATTTGGCACTTCATCTGGATTTTCTATCTATCTATCTATCTATCTATCTATCTATCTTGATATGAACTGAACTTTTATTTTTATTTTGATGACTTTTTAAGAACTTTTTGTCTTCTAGTAACTTTTATGGATTTATTGATTCATTGATTTATTGATGTTTTACGGTTTTATATTGATTGTGTTATTAAAAAGTACACTATATATTACTAACTACATCATTCCTAAGTGATTTCTACCCTTAGGCTGGGTTCACACGAGCGTGTCGGATTAGATCCGGATGCGTTGCGGATGCGTTCAGTGAAAACTGAGCGTTTTCACAGGCAAAGCCATTTAGTTTTGCCTGCGATTGCGTTCAGTTGTTCAGTTTTTTCCGCGCGGATGCAATGCGTTTTGATGCGTTTTCACGTGCGTGATAAAAAACTGAAGGTTTACAAACAACATCTCCTAGCAACCATCAGTGAAAAACGCAACGCACCCGCACTTGCTTGCGGATGCTATGCGTTATTAACGCAGCCCCATTCATTTCTATGGGGCTGCGGATGCGTTTATAACGCAAAAGATAGAGCATGCTGCGATTTACACGCGTTGCAGAAGTGATGCCTGAAAAAAAACGCTCATGTACACAGCCCCATAGAAATGAATGGGTCAGGATTCAGTGTGGGTGCAATGCGTTCACATCACGCATTGCACCCGCGCGGAAATCACGCTCGTGTGAATGCAGCCTTATTGACAAACTTCCAGCTGGGTGAGTGCCTGTCTAATACCTATTTTTCTAATATACTTTATTCAGGGAAAACATTTATTTATGGTAGAAAACCTGGGCTGAAATGACCCTTAGCAGCGCTCTCTCAAATGAGTGTTGCTAAGGAACATGTGTTTTCCATCAGCATTAGTGTTGAGCGAATTGAGCTTCTGATCATAGATCCAAAGTCAATTCGCTCGAAACTTTGTTTGAATGCTGTATGAAGATTCGTCTCTGTACCGCATTCAAATACATGGACTCCAGCGAGGGAAATTTGTTATCACCAAATTATCGCGGGACTTCAGTGAATAACTTCAGGATTTGATTTGAACTTGAATACCATTTTAAAACTTGGATCCGAAGTCGGCTTCCGTACTGAGGTACCAGCTGGTACTGAAGCAGACTTCAGATTCCTATTTTAAAATGTTTTTCCACTTTAAAAATCAAATACCAAAATTATTCACCGTAGTATCGCGATACTTCGATGATAACTAATTTCAACTCGCCGGAGCCCATACATTTTAATGCTGTACAGAGACGGATCTCTGTACAGCATTAAAACAAAGTTTTGAGTGAATCGACTTAGGATCTATGATCTGAAGCTCGATTTGCTCAACACAAATCAGCATAGTACTTCGCTGACCTGGGAGACGGGCTGTGCTGGGAGCTGTCCGGGCCAGTGCCTGCACTGCTCCCTCACAGCCTGGTGTGGACAGGAGACTTATATGTTTAAATGAAATATACATTTACACACTACGTTTATGCTCACTGACCAGCGAGGCCAGTACTGTCAGTGGGTTTGTACTCCCGGCTTGCTGACTAATGAACCAGCCACCGGGAGCAAGCGATGTCTGTGTGAGTGGTAAGCGCTGACTACAGGCAGTGCAGGGAGGCAGGAGGAAGCTGCTATACGGTATATAGGGACAGTTATAAGTGTAAATTAATTAGCCTGTTAACACAGTGTTCTTCAACTCCAGTCCTAAGGGCCCACCTGCCTGTCATCATTTCAGAATATCCTACAGAATGAATACCTGTGGTAAGTCCTGATGCATAAACACTAATTATATCACCTGCTCGATACTAAGGAAATCCTGAAAACATGACAGACAGGTGGGCCCTGAGGACTGGAGTTAGGGGCGTAGCTAAAGGCTCATGGGCCCTGGTGCAAGAAGTTCAGCTTGGGCCCCCTTCCCTCAGTGCTTTGTGTGTCTTCTTATGCGGCACAAGTGTCTTTGGGCCCCTTCAGGCTCCTGGGCCCGGTGGCGACTGCTACCTCTGCACCTCCTATAGCTACACCCTGACTGGAGTTGAGGAACAGTGCCTTAACGCATAATGCCATTGTGAGGAATTACTATGGTCCTTATCTTGTGTTTGTACTTGTAAAGCTTACTCCATGGTGTCCTCTACAGAAGCTGGCGGATTCAGGTTCACAGTTTAGACTCATATAGCATCTTATCACTTTTTACTATGATGTCAGCTTCTGTGGATAATGATATGTTCCAAGGTCGAGATTTGCTGATGATCACTCACATTCCACACTAACAAGCTACAGATGCTCTAGGCAGCTAGCCAAATATGATCAAAGACTATAAGATAATTTTCTAAGATGAATACCTATACTGTGCCTGTGCAAACAGTATTGTTATTGTAAAAAAACTAAATTACTGAAAAACCAATAATGTCTAAATCCTTGCAAGAACAGACAGGGATATCACTGAAGGCAAGAACCTAAAACGTAACTTTTATTACATCCAATAAAATCATATAACTATAACATATAAAAGATCCTATACAAACACCGCAGAAAGCTATCACTAAAATCACGTGAGCTCAAGCAGTGGGATGAGTACTCAGGAGACTGTGTAAAAAATATAACACTGTCCCTGATCTCACCCTCTAACCTGCTCCGCCCGGGGACACACCTTGTATGGTAGATGCTCCTGTCTCGTGCCTAGGGCTGTACTTTTCTTATTCTGTCCTTAGCCTACACTTGGACAATATTCACTATATATCAGTAAAGCCAGTCCAAGAATGCACACATACAAAGCCAATCCCGACAGCGTTTCCTCCTCCCTGATGGCCAGCGGATTCATCAGGGGATTAGATCAAAAAGGTTAAAAGGCTATAGCTCTTCTTTATATAGACATTGCTCTCCTGTATTAACTCTTCCAGCGCTGCTGTTCTCTTAGTTTCTCATTCAAAGCCAAACAGCTCGACTTCGGCATTTAGACCTCTTGGCATTAATGTATCCATATTGAAAATCCACTCGTTTCTTTTCTTGATAGGTTTTTAATATAATCCTCTCCTCTCACTTTTTTTTTTACTATTTCAAGCCCTACAAAAGATGAACCCTCTATTTTACCATTGTGCCTTTCTTTAAAATGTCTTGACAGGGGGTGTCCCTCTGATTTTTCTTTATATTATATACGTGCTCGCTTATACGCTTTTTAGGCATCTTTTTGTTCTGCCAATATAGAATTTCTCACAGGGGCATCTTATGGCATAAATTACTCCCTGAGTGTTACAGGTTATGTGGTCGCTAATGTTATATTCATATGTGCCTTCTGTGTTCTTTATGGAGGTTTGTTTGGTGGTACCCCCATGGTTTTCTACAACCCATACATTTTTACATGGAAAAAAACCTTTTAAGGCTACATGCACACGACCGTTGGTGTTTTGCGGTCCACAAACCGCGGATCCGCAAAGAAGGTTATTAATTTTGAGAGCTTGAGTTTTAAACCTGCAATTCAGCAATTGAAACTCAGAAATCTGCAACTGTAGAACAACCAGGCATTGTGAGAAACAAGAAATATCGGGGCATTGAAACAAGAACTCTGCGCAAGACATAGAAGTGCATTTGTACAAAGAGACAGTTATTGCACAACTCCTATTGGGTATTAGTACACCTAGACACCCCGTTACAGCATCCATTCTCATGTTTTTTAGTATGACCTTCTAACTTATTTTGTAAAACAGTTGCTACATAATACATAATGATACTTACAGTATTTAACCCCTTAGTGACCAAGCCTGTTTGGGCCTTTATGACCAAGCGTTTTTCGTCCTTTTTTCATGGTCTCGTTCCCAGAGCTATAACTTTTTTATTTTTCCGTCTATATAGCAGTATGAGGGCTTGTTTTTTGCGGGACAAGTTGTAGTTTTTAATAGCGCCATTTTGGGGTACACATAACTATGTTATTAACTTTTATTAACTCTTTCTGGGAGGGAGAAGGGGAAAAATAGTACTACTGCCACTGCGTTTGTACATTATAAGTTTTACGGTGTTCATTATTCGGTAAAAGTAACATAATATTTTCATTCCCTGGGTCAGTACGATTACAGGGATACCAAATACTTATAGTTTTTTTTAAGTTTTACTACTTTTTTTTCAATAAAACCCCTTTTTTAACAAAAAAAAAATGATTTTGCATTGCCACTTCCCAGGACCCATAACTTTTTAATTTTTTTTTCTATGGAGTTGTGTGAGGGCTTGATTTTTGCGGGACGACTTCTATTTTTCATTGGTATCATTTTTTAGTAAATTCCGCTTTTCGATCGCTTGTTATTTCCTTTTTTTTCTGTGAAAATTAAGAATAAATTAGAAATTCGGGCTTTTTTTTTATTTATTTTTTAACGGCGTGTACTATAGGGGATAATTTATGTAATATTTATGTAGTGCCGGTTGTTACGGACGCGGCAATACCAAACATGTGTGGGATAATTTTTTTTTTGCAATTTTTTCATTGAAAAGCGTATTTTCAATGGAAAAAAAGCATATTTTATATTTCATGGAATTTTTTATTTAATAAATGTGTATTTTTTCTAATTTTTTTACTACTTAATAGTCCCACATGAGGACTATAATATACAGTATTTTGATTGCTTTTTAAAATGTAATGCATTATATCTATAATGCATTACATTTTAAATGCAGTGCAATTCTACCTTTGACCAGCAGGCTACGCCAGAGAGGCATAGCCTGCTGGTGAATACTTCAGGGCAGGCTCAGGGCCCTGCCGGAAGGAAGGTGAGCTTCCCAGCCCATCAGCACCCCGCGATCGCAGCTGCGGGGTGCTGATGGGTGACAGAGGGAGTTCGCTCCCTCTGTCAACCCTTTACATGCGCAGGCGCCATTGCGCCCGGCATGTAGGGGTTAAACAGCCCGGATCGGCACTCCTGCCGGCCCGGGCTGTTAGAGCAGGGTCGCGGCTCTCATGTGAGAGCCGGGCCCGCGCTCCCGCTGCACGGGGGACCCGTGCAGCGCTTAGACTGGGCCGCCGTAAACGCGGCAGCCCAGCCTAAGGCCCCTTAGTGACCGCCGTAAAAACACGTATGGGTGGTCACTAAGGGGTTAAGTACTTTATTAACAAATTTAGAATTTTACATACAGAAAACCCCAACATCCCCTTTTCCTTCCCCCACATAGTATCCTGAAGATGCTCTCCATCCGCCACACCCAGGGCGTACATAGAAATAACTGGCCCCATAGCAAGAATCTGAATTGGGCCCCCATGCCTATACCCATCTCTGGTCCCTCCCTGCCCCACCTATGAACTGTGCGTTCTTCTGCATATTATATAGTGTACCGTACCTCCCATGTACTGTCTGCTACTGCGTACAGTATACTGTGCACACCTGCCCAGAGACTAAGCCTTGTTTAATATCTGTGTTAAAACAGATATGCCAAGGGCGCCCAGACAAATACTGCTGCGCAAAGCAGTTTTCGATCCGCCCGCATCTTGGCATATTTGCCAGGTTGTGGCCAGATCTCCACTGGTCCCTATTATAATGAATGGGACAGGACCGAACCTCGGCAGTATTCATGGATCAGCCTGCCGGATCTGTTTTAACGCAAATATGAAACAGGCCTAAATACTGTGCCTTCTGCGGCATATTATAAAGTGTGCCATACCCTTCCTGCCCCATGAACTGTTACTTCTGTTGTTGATGCTTTTCAAGAATATTGTGTGGACTCAGCCTAAGAAAAGAAGAAGAAATTTAAACACCAAGTAGATGGTTCCTTTAATAACCCCCATGAAAAGTTGCAAGTTATAACACCAGCAAAACAAATGCACCCTGGGAAAAAGCACTTTTTCTTGGAGGCTTTCAGGATTCCACATGAGAACCATACGGTTATTTGTTAGTAGATTTAAGATCCGATACCCTGGAGGATCTACATTTAAACGTGTTTTTTCCACCAACCTTACCATTTGTGTACATTCAAAGAAAATAGCTCTAAAAAGTGAATTGTACAACACACTGTACATTCTGTGCACTGTTTATTTTTTGCTAATGTGTAGGGACAGTGACAGGGAAAATGTTTCTAATATATAGACAAAACTGTCGTGGTGGCTCTCCTTGCTAGTGTAGCGGATGAGGTGCTACTGTCTACCTGATTCACCCAAATCAGGAAACCAAAACTTATAGAAAAGAAGAAAACGTATTAGACAGGCACTCACTCAGCTGAAAGTTTGCTGATGAAGGGAAATGACACTCCCGAAACGCGCTTGGTGCCGAGGACGCTGCATGTTTCCTGATTTGGACTCATACTCCGAACCAAGTACCAGGATTTTCATTCAAATTATAGCCACTCTGGACATACCACCTCTATTATTTGAATAGGAGCCAACTAAAGATCTCACTACTGACACGGACTACAAAACTTTTGGTGACGTCACCGCCACGTGGGACACCGAACTGAGGAGAGACGCACCAGGCACAAGCTGCCCGCCCGAACCTCTAAGCGCCAGAGACAGACTGCGTGGGGAATTAAAGATACAAAGCCACAGAACTCACCCAAGGTGGGACACCACACTAGGGTAAAGTTAATAACAGTTCAATCTTCACTGTAGGCCCGCAAACTGACTGAAGCTGAATAAGGGAGATAAGAGGATATTCCTCCCATTAAATAAAGGGCCACCTCTTCCACTGAATGCGGGGTATTCTATTCCAAAAGAATTATACCCTTTTCTAATGGACACACTCCAATTTAACTACTGAATGAACCCCAGTGGACATAGCCCACAATGGAAGTTCTTTGAAGATATCCCGGTGTAAATAATACCTATTTGGCACTTCATCTGGATTTTCTATCTATCTATCTATCTATCTATCTATCTTGATATGAACTGAACTTTTATTTTTATTTTGATGACTTTTTAAGAACTTTTTGTCTTCTAGTAACTTTTATGGATTTATTGATTCATTGATTTATTGATGTTTTACGGTTTTATATTGATTGTGTTATTAAAAAGTACACTATATATTACTAACTACATCATTCCTAAGTGATTTCTACCCTTAGGCTGGGTTCACACGAGCGTGTCCGGATTAGATCCGGATGCGTTGCGGATGCGTTCAGTGAAAACTGAGCGTTTTCACAGGCAAAGCCATTTAGTTTTGCCTGCGATTGCGTTCAGTTGTTCAGTTTTTTCCGCGCGGATGCAATGCGTTTTGATGCGTTTTCACGTGCGTGATAAAAAACTGAAGGTTTACAAACAACATCTCCTAGCAACCATCAGTGAAAAACGCATCGCACCCGCACTTGCTTGCGGATGCTATGCGTTATTAACGCAGCCCCATTCATTTCTATGGGGCTGCGGATGCGTTTATAACGCATAAGATAGAGCATGCTGCAATTTACACGCGTTGCAGAAGTGATGCGTGAAAAAAAACGCTCATGTACACAGCCCCATAGAAATGAATGGGTCAGGATTCAGTGTGGGTGCAATGCGTTCACATCACGCATTGCACCCGCGGAAATCACGCTCGTGTGAATGCAGCCTTATTGACAAACTTCCAGCTGGGTGAGTGCCTGTCTAATACCTATTTTTCTAATATACTTTATTCAGGGAAAACATTTATTTATGGTAGAAAACCTGGGCTGAAATGACCCTTAGCAGCGCTCTCTCAAATGAGTGTTGCTAAGGAACATGTGTTTCCATCAGCATTAGTGTTGAGCGGATTGAGCTTCTGATCATAGATCCAAAGTCAATTCAGCTCGAAACTTTGTTTGAATGCTGTATGAAGATTCAGTCTCTGTACCGCATTCAAATACATGGACTCCAGCGAGGAAATTTGTTATCACCAAATTATCGCGGGACTTCAGTGAATAACTTCAGGATTTGATTTGAACTTGAATACCATTTTAAAACTTGGATCCGAGTCGGCTTCCGTACTGAGGTACCAGCTGGTACTGAAGCAGACTTCAGATTCCTATTTTAAAATGTTTTCCACTTTAAAAATCAAATGCCAAAATTATTCACCGTAGTATCGCGATACTTCGATGATAACTAATTTCAACTCGCGGAGCCTATACATTTAATGCTGTACAGAGACGGATCTCTGTACAGCATTAAAACAAAGTTTTGAGTGAATCGACTTAGGATCTATGATCTGAAGCTCGATTTGCTCAACACAAATCAACATAGTGCTCCGCTGACCTGGGAGAC
The DNA here is from genome assembly GCA_033119425.1 of Bufotes viridis. Classification (NCBI taxonomy): domain Eukaryota; kingdom Metazoa; phylum Chordata; class Amphibia; order Anura; family Bufonidae; genus Bufotes; species Bufotes viridis. Next base: position 148,419,755 of record CM065590.1, on the reverse strand, counting down.
GGGCTGTGCTGGGAGCTGTCGGGCCAGTGCCTGCACTGCTCCCTCACAGCCTGGTGTGGACAGGAGACTTATATGTTTAAATGAAATATACATTTACACACTACGTTTATGCTCACTGACCAGCGAGGCCAGTACTGTCAGTGGGTTTGTACTCCGGCTTGCTGACTAATGAACCAGCCACCGGGAGCAAGCGATGTCTGTGTGAGTGGTAGCGCTGACTACAGGCAGTGCAGGGAGGCAGGAGGAAGCTGCTATACGGTATATAGGGACAGTTATAAGTGTAAATTAATTAGCCTGTTAACACAGTGTTCTTCAACTCCAGTCCTAAGGGCCCACCTGCCTGTCATCATTTCAGAATATCCTACAGAATGAATACCTGTGGTAAGTCCTGATGCATAAACACTAATTATATCACCTGCTCGATACTAAGGAAATCCTGAAAACATGACAGACAGGTGGGCCCTGAGGACTGGAGTTAGGGGCGTAGCTAAAGGCTCATGGGCCCTGGTGCAAGAGTTCAGCTTGGGCCCCCTTCCCTCAGTGCTTTGTGTGTCTTCTTATGCGGCACAAGTGTCTTTGGGCCCCTTCAGGCTCCTGGGCCCGGTGGCGACTGCTACCTCTGCACCTCCTATAGCTACACCCCTGACTGGAGTTGAGGAACAGTGCCTTAACGCATAATGCCATTGTGAGAAATTACTATGGTCCTTATCTTGTGTTTGTACTTGTAAGGCTTACTCCATGGTGTCCTCTACAGAAGCTGGCGGATTCAGGTTCACAGTTTAGACTCATATAGCATCTTATCACTTTTTACTATGATGTCAGCTTCTGTGGATAATGATATGTTCAAGGTCGAGATTTGCTGATGATCACTCACATTCCACACTAACAAGCTACAGATGCTCTAGGCAGCTAGCCAAATATGATAAAGACTATAAGATAATTTTCTAAGATGAATACCTATACTGTGCCTGTGCAAACAGTATTGTTATTGTAAAAAAACTAAATTACTGAAAAACCAATAATGTCTAAATCCTTGCAAGAACAGACAGGGATATCACTGAAGGCAAGAACCTAAAACGTAACTTTTATTACATCCAATAAAATCATATAACTATAACATATAAAAGATCCTATACAAACACCGCAGAAAGCTATCACTAAAATCCACGTGAGCTCAAGCAGTGGGATGAGTACTCAGGAGACTGTGTAAAAAATATAACACTGTCCCTGATCTCACCCTCTAACCTGCTCCGCCCGGGGACACACCTTGTATGGTAGATGCTCCCTGTCTCGTGCCTAGGGCTGTACTTTTCTTATTCTGTCCTTAGCCTACACTTGGACAATATTCACTATATATCAGTAAAGCCAGTCCAAGAATGCACACATACAAAGCCAATCCCGACAGCGTTTCCTCCTCCTGATGGCCAGCGGATTCATCAGGGATTAGACAAAAAGGTTAAAAGGCTATAGCTCTTCTTTATATAGACATTGCTCTCCTGTATTAACTCTTCCAGCGCTGCTGTTCTCTTAGTTTCTCATTCAAAGCCAAACAGCTCGACTTCGGCATTTAGACCTCTTGGCATTAATGTATCCATATTGAAAATCCACTGCGTTTCTTTTCTTGATAGGTTTTTAATATAATCCTCTCCTCTCACTTTTTTTTTACTATTTCAAGCCCTACAAAAGATGAACCCTCTATTTTACCATTGTGCCTTTCTTTAAAATGTATTGACAGGGGGTGTCCCTCTGATTTTTTCTTTATATTATATACGTGCTCGCTTATACGCTTTTTTAGGCATCTTTTTGTTCTGCCAATATAGAATTTCTCACAGGGGCATCTTATGGCATAAATTACTCCCTGAGTGTTACAGGTTATGTGGTCGCTAATGTTATATTCATATGTGCCTTCTGTGTTCTTTATGGAGGTTTGTTTGGTGGTACCCCCCATGGTTTTTCTACAACCCATACATTTTTTACATGGAAAAAAACCTTTTAAGGCTACATGCACACGACCGTTGGTGTTTTGCGGTCCACAAACCGCGGATCCGCAAAAGACGGAAGCTGCTCCGCACGGAAAAGAATAGGACATGCTCTATTTTTTTGCGGGGGCACAGAACGGAGCAACGGATGTGGACAGCACACGAGTGCTGTCCGCATCTTTTGAGGCCCCATTAAAGTGAATCGGTCTGCGTCCGAGCCGCATATTACGGCCGTGTGCATGAGGCCTAATAGATGTTTATTCGTTAGTACATTTTCTATTTAAGGCCGCACATTTTTTGTTGGTGCTACTAGATTTCCTATATTGGCTGCTTTTTGTATACAAATGCTGGGGTTGTTGGTATCATACCCCTATTATTTTGTCTTCTTTTAAAATATCCCAATGTTTCCTCACAATTTTCTAAGCATATAAGTCTGGGCATTATATGGGACAATTATAGGCGGGATTTTTCATTATCTTCCTGTACATTCTTTGTTCTTTTTCGCCTATTTCCCTTTCCCGATACTTCTTCTAGGAGTATTTTCCTGTCAATCTGTTTAATCTCATTCTTTTGTTCTCTGAGCTTATTTATATCATAACCCTTGGATTCAAATTTATTGTACAGTATCTCTGCCTCTTTTTCGTATTCTGCCACCTCTGTACAGTTTCTTCTAATACGGAGGAATTGGCTCCTGGGTATGTTATCTAGCCACTGTGGTAGATGACAGCTGCTCCTTTCAATATAGCTGTTCGAGTCTGTTGGTTTCTCGTATGTTTTTGTATAAATATTTTCCCCCATTATATAAATAGTGAGATGTAAAAAGTGTATCTCATTCCTACTATGAGTTAAAGTAAAATCTAAATAAAACTCGTTTTTATTTTTTTCTGTTAAAAAATCCAACAGTGCTGTCTCACCCCCTCCCAAATAAAAATCACGTCATCAATAAAACGCCACCAGAGGACGAGGCCCTGCCGGAGTTCGCCGTCGGGGTGTATAAAATCATGTTCCCACCGCCCGACATATAAATTAGCGAACCCCGGTGCGAACCTCGTCCCCATCGCGGTACCCCACGTCTGTAAATAGAAATTTTTGTAAAATAAATAAAATACACTCCCCTATATATTCTATTTGGGTACTGGCAAAGTCACCTTTTTGATAAAGAGAGTGTTTGGCTGCAGCGCAGCCTTTTTCATTTCCGATTACGGTATATAAGGACTTGACATCCAACGTACCTATAATGTAACTCTCTTTCAATTTAATTTCATTCAAGATTTGTAGTATATGTTTGGTGTCCTTCAAATATGTCGGTAGTGTTTGTGCACATGGCTGTAGGTATTGGTCCACATACTTTGACAGTGCACTAGTTAGACACTCAACACCCGATAGAATGGGTCTACCAGGGTTTTTTGCATCTTTGTGGATTTTGGGGTTCTGGTAGAAAATTGCTATTTTAGGGTGTTTAATATCAATATACATAGCCTCCTGTTTATGTAAAATACCCTCATCTTTCCCTTTCTGGATTAGCTCTTTTAGTTCTTTTTTTAAATATCTGTGGGGTCTTTTTTATAATTTTGTAAGCTCTACTGTCGCTAAGCATATTTAGAGCCTCTTTGTCATATGTGTCTCTATCCATTATGACAATCCCCCGTCCCTTGTCTGCCGGGCGAATAATAATCTGATTGTTTTCTTGCATCTGCATAAGCGCTTCCCGTTCTGATTGACTAATATTACTCTTACTTCAATTTCTATTTGATATTTTGTTTTTTGATACCTTTTGTTACTAGATTAGCAAACGTGTTTAGCGCCGTAGAATATTCATTAAGTGGGTCAAATCTAGATTTGGGTTTTAGATTGGTATGTATGGCCTGATTAAGCACCTCTACTGGTTTATCACTGTCCACCTTTTCTCCCTTCTTTTTAATATGGTATTTTTTTAAAGCCAGACGACTTAAAAATCTTCGGACCCCAATAAATGCCTCGAACTTATTAAAAACCGTGTTTGGGGCAAATTTAAGCCCCTTTTCAAGAATTTCATGTTCTCCTTTAGTTAACGTATGGCTACTTAAATTGTAGATTTTTTGTCCTAGTTTCGGATTATCAGAATATAACTTCTCCTCTCTTTGTTGTATTTTACTGTTTACTTCTTGTGATTTTTTCTTCTTTTTGGTGAGTTTCCCTCCTCTACAGCCCCTTTTGGTGTACTTTTTTTGTGGGCCAGAAAAAAATCCTGTTTTACAGTTTTTTTGACTGTATTCTTATTACTCTGAGTATGTCTACTTCTAGAAGAAGTATCGGGGAACGGGGAAATAGGCGAAAAAAGAACAAAGAATGTACAGGAAGATAATGAAAAAATCCCGCCTATAATTGTCCCATATAATGCCCAGACTTATATGCTTAGAAAAATTGTGAGGAAACATTGGGATATTTTAAAAGAAGACAAAATAATAGGGGGTATGATACCAACAACCCCAGCATTTGTATACAAAAAAGCAGCCAATATAGGAAATCTAGTAGCACCAACAAAAAAATGTGCGGCCTTAAATAAAAATGTACTAACGAATAAACATGTATTAAAAGGTTTTTCCATGTAAAAATGTATGGGTTGTAGAAAAACCATCGGGGGGTACCACCAAACAAACCTCCATAAAGAACACAGAAGGCACATATGAATATAACATTAGAGACCACATAACATGTAACACTCAGGGAGTAATTTATGCCATAAGATGCCCCTGTGAGAAAATCTATATTGGCAGAACAAAATGATGCCTAAAAAGCTTATAAGCGAGCACGTATATAATATAAAGAAAAATCAGAGGGACACCCCCTGTCAAGACATTTTAAAGAAAGGCACAATGGTAAAATAGAGGGTTCATCTTTTGTAGGGCTTGAAATAGTAAAAAAAGAAGTGAGAGGAAGGAATATATTAAAAACCTATCAAGAAAAGAAACGCAGTGGATTTTCAATATGGATACATTAATGCCAAGAGGTCTAAATGCCGAAGTCGAAATGTTTGGCTTTTAATGAGAAACTAAGAGAACAGCAGCGCTGGAAGAGTTAATACAGGGGAGCGATGTCTATCTAAAGAAGAGCTATAGCAGTACCTCATCAATTCCCTGACGAAGAGCGACGTAATTCGCTTGAAACGCATTGGATGGTATTGTGGAACTAGCGACAATCCCTAGCTCTCAGTGGTGACGTCATCCGCTCATCTGTGAGCGCGAGTGAAGGAATATTGGAAGTTCAGCCACCAGCCGGGGCGAACTCCAAGAAAAACAGCTTCCCATAGACAAAGATCCCCTGCATGAAAAGAACAAGCGTCTATAATCGGGTGTGACACACACCGAATCTCCAGTACACTGATGATAGTACTCAGATCAAGGTAGGCTTGAATCATATCTGACACATCACTGTGTCTTATACCTGTATATAGCAGCAAGGAGATCGTTGTTAGGTTAGCTGAGCTCAGTGTCCACAGTTTTCATTTAAATAATTGTTTATCAAACATGTGTATCACCCCATGAACAAACTAACCCTTATTATAATTACTAACTTCAATAGTATATTCCTCCTACTTTTTTTACCTTAGTAATATAATACCTTAGCATTCCCTGTTATTCATTTTCCCGCCAATTATTAAAATAAATGAATGATGTAATAAACCACGCCCCTTTATATCCAAGGAAGTGAATAGGGAGTGGCTACAGCTCTGACTAGAAAAACGCTGGACTCATATCAACTACTGGACTTAAATCAGCTCATTAGCATATGGATTAAAAGTACTTTTTCTCCACAATAAAGCAACAGATCACCAAGTGAAAGGTATCATTATATTCAGCAGGGTGAGCCCTACAAGGAAGCATACCTGGTTTATCAGTGAATTTCCTGGTGACAGGTTCCCTTTAAGGGGTTTCTGATTAGTAAGAAAATAAAGGAGTGTACAAAGAAAATGTACTTGGTTTCCAAATTTTTGATCTGCTTGAAAATTGATCTGAAGAAGCCTATTGGAGAAGCTAGCACTGATTGACGCTACCATTAAAACTGCAAGGTTAACATTGTAAATACAAATGATGATGATCCTTTATATTACTGGTATATCTGTTGCTCTATGTTGTTGTGCCTAACTCAGGCCTGGGGGTGGGGCAAGAATAAGGTCTAGGGGGGCATGGCACCGGTCACTATAACTGATAAATGTTCATTAGACAGGGAAACACGATTCATCACTCCAAACAACATTTTTTCCACAGCCAACACTTGGCACTTAGTGATGTCCCGAACTATTCGCCGGCGAACAGTTCCCGGCGAACATAGCTTGTTCGCCGCGGCGGGCGAACATATGCTATGTTCGGTCCGCCCCCTATACATCATCATTGAGCAAACTTTGACCCTGTACCTCACAGTCAGCAGACACATTCCAGCCAATCAGCACCCTCCCTCCCACACCCTCCCACCTGCTATAAAAACGGCAGCCATTTTAGATTCAGTCTGAAGCTGCATGTTAGTGAGAGCAGGGAGAGTGCAGCTGCTGCTGTGCTGATGATTCTGAATTCATAGGGAAAGCGTTAGCTAGGCCAGTGTTCTGTGTCCACAGACTCATCTGCTGTAAGGACAGCGTCACAGCACCCAAAAAAGCCCTTTTTAGGGCTGCTACATTAGTCTGCTTTTATTTTATTTTTCTCCATATATATATTGCAGCTGCCTGGCCTGCCTCGTGTGTGAGGAGCTGCAGGCCCACAGACTGTAGTTTGCCCACTGCCAGTGCCCACCCCTGTCATACCGTGTGGCACAGGACTTTGCATAAAAAAGGCATTTCATTTTTACACTTTAATCTAATTTCAGTTGCCTGGCCTGCCTGCTGCCAGTGTGTGTCAGGCCCACTTCCGCTGACTGTAGTGTGCCTACTGCCAGTGCCCACCACTCATACTGTGTGGCACAGGACTTTGCATAAAAAAAGGCATTTCATTTTTACCCTTTAATATAATTTCAGTTGCCTGCCACTGCCAGTGTGTGTCAGGCCCACACAGACTGTACTGTGCCCACTGCCAGTGCCCATCACTCATATCGGGTGGCACAGTACCTTGCAGATAAAAACGTTATTTAATTTTTACCCTTTAATATAATTTTAGTTGCCTGCCAGTGTGTATCAGGCCCACACAGACTGTACTGTGCCCACTGCCAGTGCCCACCTCTCATATCGGGTGGCACAGTACATTGCATGGTGCACACTCAGAGCCCCAAATTGGAAGTAAGAGGACCGACCAATCTTCTTTTTCCATCTCCCGGTTCCTAAAATCTATTCGATACACGTCCCCTGATAGGGGACGTAACAGGGATTAAACTGATAAGAATAGTACTAGTTAACACACCACTCATATAGGGTTGCACAGTACCTTGCACAGCGCACGCGCATGCGCAGTTGTCACGGCTGTATGTGAGCAACAAGAGCATACACAGTGAGTTAGCTACTGACCGGACCCAAACTAGGGAACATAAAGGGTGACCCCTGTCAGACCCTAAAAGCTCTCCCTATGCTGCTAAGCCCATGTCCAGATCCAGATGGTGGATCGAGACATGCCCGCGTACCTAAGGCTGATGACCACTGTAACCCCTACAGTAGTGGAAGGGGCACGGCCACCGGTGCCCTGCTCAGTATATGGACGGAACCGGGGTCGCCTCGGATCCAGTCAGCAAAACAAACAGAAACACACAATGTCTGCACACTTAACTGAAGGAGCTGCAGCAGCAGTGAAAACAGATCCAAAGTCAGCAGACAATGTCCGAAGTACTTGCTTCAGCAGAACACAGGTCCAGAAAAGATATCACACCAGTGAAGATACTCAAGCGAGAGATACAGGTCAAATGAAGTAGTATAATCCGCACCGTACAAAGGAAGAGAGGTGATTTAAAGGCAGAGCAATCAAACACAGGAGGGACAGCTGGGAGGAAGGAAACAGAAAGTAAAGACCTCATCACAGGGGCGGAGAAACAGAGCTGTGGGAACGTCTCAAAGCTCTAGTAGTTACATCATCACAGGGGTGGAGAAACAGAGCTGTGAGAACGTCTCAAAGCTCTGGTAGTGACAGTACTCCCTCTACGGGTGGACTCGGACACCCAGGACCCACCTTCTCAGGATGAGCCCTATGAAAAGTCCTGATGAGGCGAGTGGCTTTAATGTCCGACACCGGAACCCACATCCTCTCCTCAGGACCATAACCTTTCCAATGAACGAGGTACTGAAGAGAACCGCGGACAATGCGAGAGTCCACAATTCTGGAAACCTCAAACCCAGATTGCCATCAACCAAAATCGGAGGAGGAGGCAAAGAGGAGGGTACCGTGGGCTGGACATATGGTTTTAAGAGAGATCTGTGAAATACATTATGTATCTTCCAAACCCGTGGAAGATCAAGACGGAAGGCAACAGGATTGATGACTGACAAGATTTTATAAGGCCCAATAAACTTGGGACCCAATTTCCAGGAGGGAACCTTCAGTTTAATATTTCTTGTAGACAACCACACCAGATCACCCACATTCAGGTCCGGACCAGGCACACGCCTCTTATCAGCCACACGCTTATATTTCTCACTCATCTTTCTTAGATTAGTCTGAATCTTTTGCCAAATGGTAGACAAAGACGAGGAAAATCTCTCCTCCTCAGGCAAACCAGAAGGAGCCCCTCCCGAGAATGTCCCAAACTGCGGATGGAACCCATATGCACCAAAGAATGGTGACTTATCAGAAGATTCCTGACGACGGTTGTTCAGAGCAAACTCAGCAAGAGGGAGAAACGAACACCAATCCTCCTGGTTCTCTGCAACAAAACAGCGCAAATATGTCTCCAGATTCTGATTGACGCTGCTCAGTCTGACCATTCGACTGCGGGTGAAAAGCAGAAGAGAAGGACAGCCGAACCCCCAGGCGAGAACAGAAAGCCTTCCAGAATCTGGACACAAACTGCGTGCCTCTATCGGAAACAATATCAGAGGGAATGCCATGCAATTTAACAATATGGTCGACAAAAGCTTGCGCCAACGTTTTAGCATTGGGCAATCCAGGGAAGGGTATGAAATGTGCCATCTTGCTAAAACGGTCCACCACCACCAGGATCACCGACTTCCCTGAGGAACGAGGAAGATCCGTGATAAAGTCCATGGACAGGTGTGTCCAAGGACGGGAAGGTATGGGTAAGGGGAGAAGGGGACCTGAAGGCCGTGAACGAGGGACCTTAGCGCGAGCGCACGTCTCACAAGCAGCCACAAAACCCTCCACCGACTTACGAAGAGCCGGCCACCAAAATCTCCGAGCAATGAGATCTACCGTGGCTCTACTCCCGGGGTGACCAGCAAGAACCGTATCATGATGCTCCTTGAAGAGTTTGTGACGTAACTCAGGAGGCACAAACAACTTTCCAGAAGGACAACGGGCAGGTGCCTCAGTCTGGGCAGCCTGGACCTCGGCCTCCAAATCAGAATACAGAGCAGAAACAACTACCCCTCCGCCAAAATGGGACCCGGGTCCTCGGAGTTTCCTCCTCCCGGAAAACAGCGAGAGAGAGCGTCAGCCTTCACATTTTTGATCCCAGGGCGGAATGTAACGACAAAATTGAATCTGGAGAAGAACAGAGACCATCTGGCCTGTCTCGGATTCATACGCTTGGCCGACTCCAAGTACGCCAGATTCTTATGGTCGGTAAAACGGTTATAGGGTACCTGGCCCCTCCAACCAATGGCGCCATTCCTCGAAAGCCAGCTTGATGGCCAACAATTCCCTATCTCCCACATCATAGTTTTTCTCTGCCGGTGAGAGTTTTTTAGAGAAAAAGGCACAGGGTCGCCATTTGGAAGGAGACGGACCCTGGGACAAAACCGCACCCACACCCACCTCGGAAGCATCCACCTCAACAATAAAAGGTAAGGAAACATCGGGATGCACCAAGATGGGAGCAGACGCAAAACTCTCTTTAATCTTAGAAAAAGCTGCAAGCGCCTCCTCCGACCAAGAGGAAAAATCCGCCCCTTTTTGGTCATGTCAGTGAGGGGTTTGACAACAGAGGAATAATTCAAAATGAACTTTCTGTAATAGTTTGCAAAACCCAGAAAGCGCATCAATGCCTTCTGATTCTCAGGAAGCTCCCACTCAAGCACAGCACGGACCTTCTCCGGATCCATGCGAAACCAGAAGCAGAGAGGAGAAAACCCAGAAATTGAATCTCCGATACCATAAACACACATTTCTCCAGCTTGGCGTACAATTTATTTTCTCGCAGAATCTGCAGAACCTGAAAAGATGATCCTGATGAGTCCGAACATCAGGGGAAAAAATCAAAATATCATCAAGATACACCAATACAAATTTCCCCATTAAATGGTAGAAAATACTGTTAACAAAATGCTGAAAGACGGCCGGAGCATTCATCAAGCCAAAAGGCATAACGAGATTCTCGAAATGCCCCTCGGGGGTATTAAAGGCTGTTTTCCATTCATCCCCTCTCTGACCCTGACCAGGTTGTACGCGCCTCTCAAATCCAATTTGGAAAAACCTTGGCCCCAACAATTTGGTTGAAGAGGTCTGGGATCAGAGGAAGGGGATAGGGATCGCGAATCGTGATACGGTTCAGCTCCCTAAAATCTAGGCAAGGTCTCAGAGAGCCATCTTTCTTTTTAACAAAAAAACCCGCGGCGACCGGTGATTTTGAGGGACGAATATGCCCCTTATCGAGACTCTCAGAGATATAGGTTCGCATTGCGATTCTCTCCGGTTGTGAGAGATTGTACAGGCGTGCTTTTGGCAGCTTGGCGCCGGGAATGAGGTTAATGGGACAGTCAAACTCCCGGTGAGGAGGTAGCTCCTGCACACCGCTCTCGGAAAACACGTCCGAGAAATCAGAGAGAAATGATGGCAAAGTTTTAGTAGATACCTCTGCAAAAGTCGCTGTGAGACAATTCTCTCTACAAAACTCACTCCACTCATTTATTTGCCTTCCTTGCCAATCAATAGTGGGGTTATGTTTAGTGAGCCAGGGTAACCCCAACACTAGAGGAGTAGGCAATCCGTTAAGGACAAAACAAGATATATCCTCCACATGAGTGTCACCTACAGCTAACCGGATATTGTGAACAATGCCCTTCAGGGATCTCTGTGAGAGTGGAGCAGAGTCAATGGCAAAAACAGGTATATCTTTTCTAATGTGCAAACCCGAAAACCATGCCTGGCTACAAATTGAGTGTCAATAAGATTGACGGCCGCTCCACTATCAACAAAAATTTCACAAGAAATGACTTTGCTCTCTAGCGCCACCCTGGCAGAAAGGAGAAAACGAGAACTGCAGGTCAGAGGAAAAGCCCCAATTCCTACATCAACTTTGCCCAAGGTAGCAGATGAAGCAGAGTTTGATGATTTTCCTTTTGAGGATTTTCTCTTATTATCACTCTTAGTACAGTTCATGAATCTCCTAGAGGGACAAACATTTGCCAAATGACCAATGCCCCCACAACAAAAACACACCATTCTCTGAGGACTAAATCCTCCTTTATCAGGGGCAAGTCGACCTAGCTGCATAGGCTCCTCCTCAGAGGGGACCGAGACAGGATGAGACCCCTGCACACTGAATGAGTCCGCACCACTGCCCCTAGAGTGACAATGGCTGGACCGAGAGGTCTCGTTTCTTTCTCTTAGACGCCTGTCAAGGCGTACCGCCAATGACATGGCAGACTCTAAAGATGTTGGTCTCTCATGGAAAGCAAACGCATCTTTCAATCTCTCTGAGAGACCATGACAGAACTGACTCCGAGTGCAGCATCATTCCAACCTGAATCAGCTGCCCATCTCCGAAATTCAGAACAATAAAGCTCAGCAGACAGTTTGTTCTGGCATAAAAACGTAAGTTAGATTCAGCCAGAGCAACACGATCCGGGTCATCATATATCTGCCCCAGGGCCACAAAAATCTTTCTGTGGATCGAAGGGAGGGATCCCCGATGGCAGTGAAAAAGCCCAAGTCTGAGCATTACCCCTGAGCAAGGAGATGACAATCCTCACCCTCTGCTCCTCATTACCAGAGGAACGGGGACACAAGCAAAAATGGAGTTTGCATGCCTCTCTGAAGCGAACAAAATTCTCACTGCCCCCGGAGAACGTTTCCGGAAGTGAGACCTTTGGCTCGCAACAGACTCCATGGGCCGGAGCCGAGCCCAATGCTTGAAGCTGAATCATAGATTGACGGAGATCCGCTACCTCCAAAGAAAGACCCTGCATGCGGTCAACCAGGTCAGAAAGCGGATCCATGTCAAAAAGGACGGTTTCGGCGGATTATAATGTCACGGCTGTATGTGAGCAACAAGAGCATACACAGTGAGTTAGCTACTGACCGGACCCAAACTAGGGAACATAAAGGGTGACCCCTGTCAGACCCTAAAAGCTCTCCCTATGCTGCTAAGCCCATGTCCAGATCCAGATGGTGGATCGAGACATGCCCGCGTACCTAAGGCTGATGACCACTGTAACCCCTACAGTAGTGGAAGGGGCACGGCCACCGGTGCCCTGCTCAGTATATGGACGGAACCGGGGTCGCCTCGGATCCAGTCAGCAAAACAAACAGAAACACACAATGTCTGCACACTTAACTGAAGGAGCTGCAGCAGCAGTGAAAACAGATCCAAAGTCAGCAGACAATGTCCGAAGTACTTGCTTCAGCAGAACACAGGTCCAGAAAAGATATCACACCAGTGAAGATACTCAAGCGAGAGATACAGGTCAAATGAAGTAGTATAATCCGCACCGTACAAAGGAAGAGAGGTGATTTAAAGGCAGAGCAATCAAACACAGGAGGGACAGCTGGGAGGAAGGAAACAGAAAGTAAAGACCTCATCACAGGGGCGGAGAAACAGAGCTGTGGGAACGTCTCAAAGCTCTAGTAGTTACATCATCACAGGGGTGGAGAAACAGAGCTGTGAGAACGTCTCAAAGCTCTGGTAGTGACAGCAGTGCCTCAAATTGGAAGTAAGAGGAACGACCAAGCTTCTTTTTCCATTTCCCGTTTCCTAAAATCTATTCGATACACGTCCCCTGATAGGGGACGTAACAGGGATTAAACTGATAAAAATAGTACTACTGATTACTGAACACACCACTCATATGGGGTGGCACAGTACATTGCGCGAGGAAGAGACCTTCAATGACGTCAGTGAGGACAAGGAACGGGACATGGCTAGCTTGGTATCCAACCTTGTGCAAATGGGGAGTTTGCAGTTGTGCAAATGGACTGTTTGCGGTTGTTTGCAGTGCGTTAAAGGGGAGTTTCGTCTGTCACAGTTAGGTCTGTCACTGTAAAGCGGGCGTAACCCTTACACTACCTGATCGATACAACATCATACCTGATCGTATACACACACTGGATGTTTTAAAGCAGGTTATTCCAAACAATTTAGGAATGTTAGGTGATTTATGCCCTTTATGGATTAAAACCCGACTCTGCGTCCACTACGTAATTTTCCATGGGAGTTTTGCCATGGATCCCCCTCCGGCATCCCACAGTCCAGGTGTTAGTCCCCTTGAAACAACTTTTTCATCACTACTGTGGCCAGAAAGAGTCCCTGTGGGTTTTAAAATTCGCCTGCCTATTGGAGTCTATGGTTTGCGAACATTTGCGGAAGTTCGCGTTCGCCGTTCACGAACGGAAAAATTTATGTTCGCGGCATCTCTATTAGCACTGTGCACATTGCCCTTAGTCTTGTGTACAGTTGCTTGACCACTGAAGTAGGGAAGCAGATATTAATCTTCAAGTCACCCACTTCCATTAAAAGTGACAGTTGTCCTGCCCATGACCCTGACCACACCATCTCGCCTGACATGACAGATGTGCTTTGTTTCTTTGTTGGTCCTAACCCTGCATTTTCCTGTTTTAAAGCATCACCCCTCCTCTTTGCAGTATACCGCTGTAAAGGGAAGTGTTATATAATATGTATATACCGTATGCATATAGATATGTGTATACTTGTATGGATGTAATTGTAACCCCCTCTCCTTTAACTCTCCCCCCACCAAGCATATGTGTTTATGCATATATATTTAGGAAAGGTGCCTAGCTGTCTCCTGTCCTACCTCCTCCAGCAGCATGGGGTCAGCCAGGTAATTGATGTGCATGTGGGAAGGTGCCCCACTGTCCCAAGTCCAGTTTATTATCTAAGAAAGATAAAGGAATCCCTTTGTTCCTCTGTCTTCTCCAGCAGCAGGGGGTCAGCCAGGTGGCTGGAGCCGGGTCCTGTACTATAGTCATAGTCTACAATGTGGACAGCTTCTGCCCCCCACCATAGTTGGCATGTAAATCATGTGCTTGATCCCACGAAAACCCACTTACCAGGCTTAAATAGCCATTCACATTTGTGCTTAAGGAGGGGGACTCACACTGGAGACTGGACCTCTGTCCATCCAGAAGCTACTTACCACCTGACTTCACACTGCCAACTCACCTTCCCATGTGGAGCTAGTAAACAAGCTACTAGCTAAGTATTTGTATCTCTCCCCTTTTCTGCTGTAACCTTTGTAGCTTAGTATTTGTATCTCTTCCCCGGTTGCTCCCTCTGCTTCTTGAAGGGTACTTTCCCTTGACTGCTGTTTTCCTCTGCCCTGCCCCCCTGGCAGTAATTCCCCTTCTCCTGCCCTTTCACTTGTACCCTTTTAGGTATAGGGAGAGTTAATTGTTAGGTGGGTAAAGGGGAAGTAAGTGTGTGTTTTGTATCAGTATAGTTCTGGGTGGGTTTATCACTGCATATAGGAGTAATTTGGATACTAGGTTTTTGGTTTTTCAATTAGTACTGTTATATGTATATTTATATATACTGCGTTAGTCAATAAAGGTTTTATTATTAACACAGAGTATAGTTAATCATAGCGTACACCATAGGGCAACAAGGATTAGAAAGAAAGAAAACACAGGAAAAGGAGTCAGTAATATTGGTTATTTTCATTACTAGTAATCAATAGTACACCCCCTCCTTATATTGGATATAAATATTGAGTTTATTAGGATTAATTATTGATATTCAATTTAAATAGTAATAATTCATATTTTACCCTTCTACAACCTCAAATTTGTGCAGTCACTTTATGTCTTCTCCTTAGGCCTCATGCACATGGCCGTTGTTGGGGTCCGCGTCCGAGCCGCATAGTTTGCGGCTTGGACGCGGACCCATTCACTTCAATGGGGCCGCAAAAGATGCGGACAGCACTCCGTGTGCTGTCCGCATCCGTTGCTCCGTTCCGTGCCCCCGCAAAAAAAAGAGAGCATGTCCTATTCTTGTCCGTTTTGCGGACAAGAATAGGCATTTCTAAAATGGGTCGTGTTCCGTTACGCAAATTGTGGAACGGAACGCAGAGCAGCTTCCATGTTTTGCGGATCCGCTGTTTGCGGACCGCAAAACACTAATGGTCGTGTGCATGTAACCTTTAGCTACATTCACATGACAGTGAAAAAAAATGGCGTTGAAAAACAGACACTGACCGAGTGCCACTGCCTTCTCAAACAGCTGATCGAAAGGATAGATTATCTATCAGTAAGAAAAAGGCAGACAATTCCTTTAACACTGGGAAACAAAGTGGACACTTACCTGGTTTCCTCCTTTCAATCTTTTAGCTGCAGATCCGTCAATTCCCAAGCCCCCCTTATGCGATCAGCACACACCAGTGATGCGAGAGAGATAAGTCTGATGCTGCCCCCTTGCCCCGCTCTCCCCCTCCCACAGATGATTTCCTTCTCATGCATAACAGGAAAGGGGCCTGTCACTCATCATCTGGAGGAAGGGGGCAGTAAGCAAGCATCGGAGTAATCTCCTTGCAGAGCTAGAATGTTCTGCAGGCTTAACTTGCAAATTAGCTCTCTTTCCCAAAAAAAAAAGCTGATCCTCTGATGCCACCAGATGTACACCATAAGGAGAGTTAGTATCGAAAGCCCCCCGAATCTTAAATGAGGACATCATAGTGCAGCTGACAAGTTTCCATTAAATGATAAATTGGAGTGCGTGGTGTTGAAATGCAAAATGTTGGCCCAAGTAACTCCAAAAAGTAGCAAATTTCCATTGTTACTTTTAAAATCCTGAATTCTGGAGTGCAGGTCTTGATTCCTCCATGGCCAGTCTGGTCTCTTTGGGTCACTGAGAGTTTCAGTTTCCTTTTTTAAAAATATAGAAATTCTTTTGGAAACATCTCATTAGATGACGAAAATCCATAGCTGGCAAAAGTCAAGGCATCCATTTCAAATCAAACTGTTTATTTCAGTGACAAAGCTATAGTTGGATTATTGTTTAATGGGAAAAACCTCTGGATAAGAACTCTATCTACAGGGTAGAAAAATACTGAAGAGAGACATGACAGGATAAAATGTTTTATTTTGAACAAGAAAAAAAAAAAGAAATGATATCACTAAATCGAAAAAAAAATATGTTCCTTTTATTGGCCCCTTTGCAGTCACACTGGCTAAAATACAGCATCCCCATACCTGGAATACCATTGAATGCTAAGGTGGAATGTATTCATTACTAAATGAGACAATGATATATACTGTCTGAAGGTAGGCTGTTATTCTAGTGTCAATGAACTGATAAGAGCCATTTATTGAAGAATGAATAGTTTGAAAATATCAAGATGCTATTATGAAATAAAAAGAGCAGTTTCTATTACCGATTCCTAGACAATCCATTTTGCAGCGGGTTAAAAGCTGTCTATATTTTAGGAATGACTGGCTATATTAAAGCATCTCTGAGAAGAAGCTTTGTACTGATGTAAAAGAAGGTTTTTATACATGATTTGTGTACACATATATATATTAGAATGAAAATAACAGGTAGGTGGGGGGCACTCAGTCCTCTGACAGTATATAGATCCAACAGGTTTTGTGATTAATTGGTAGATTTTATTCTAATAATTTTAAAACAGGCAATCTTCTAGACAGGAGAAATATATGACTGCTGGAGCTTCTTATTGATGAATTAATAACGTATGCATCATAGGTAGAAATTATTTGCAAGTATAGTGTGATGTCTTGTGGATATATATGTTCTGATATTAATCAGCCTAAGGTGTGAACGAAGCCTCACACATCAATTATAGTAACGTGCGACTGTAAATCAAGTACACACGTTCCTATTGTGTCGTGCTGCTTCCCCCTGTGTCAGCCTGATTAACTTTCACACTGTTCACTTATGTTCAGAGCAATGTTGTTATATACAGGACATCAGATTATTGCAATGTTAGCCCTATGTATGGAAAAGCCTACCACATTAAAAGTATGTTCACCAAATAACCATAAAGGGACACGCAATACAATTTCATAGACTTTATTAGTTGATAAAAAGACCAACAACATACACAATATCAATATTAAAAATATATATATGGCAGCAATACAAATGGTAGCCAAGACATGTAGCTCCCCTCCCATGCACAGAAGACACCGATTACTCTCCTATATAAGGTAGAAAAAACCTTATCAAAGTGCTGACATGAACAGACACATCCCCAATACAAAAACATATAAAATAGAACATATGTGTCTCTTTGCTGCATTGTATGTGCGGTATTGTCCACCAGATTAGTTTAGTGGGGCACTGTTCTATTTTATATGTTTTTGTATTGGGGATGTGTCTGTTCATGTCAGCACTTTGATAAGGTTTTTTCTACCTTATATAGGAGAGTAATGGGTGTCTTCTGTGCATGGGAGGGGAGCTACATGTCTTGGCTACCATTTGTATTGCTGCCATATATATATATTTTTAATATTGATATTGTGCATGTTGTTGGTCTTTTTATCAACTAATAAAGTCTATGAAATTGTATTGTGTGTCCCTTTATGGTTATTTGGTGAACATTCTGTATAGTCACGCATTGTATTGTGATTGAGTAGCGTTGGCATTACACATTAAAAGTAGCAACATGCGACCGTAGGTCAAGTCCACACGTTCCCACCTTGTGTGCCGCCTTCCCCCACGTCAGGCTGATTAAATATTCACTACAATCAGTTATTAAAACCAAATCTGCATAAACCAGTAATGCTTGTGTGCTACGATATGTATGCTCTCAGTTAGTATAGTACTTGTAGTTCATGTAATTCAATTTAGCATAAAGTCCACAAAAATCCCTAGAGAAAGAGCCACAAAGAGAAAATCCATAAAAAATCCACAGTCAATGATCCAAAAAAGAGCAAATCCATAAAAAATCCACAGTCAGTGATCCAAAAAAGTCACTTCTGCATTGTTATTCTGTGTATGTTCAGTTCATACCGCAATCTTAGCAAAATTCAGTTCATGTTGTAAATCACTTTAGTTAATATTATATAAATTCATATGTTGTCATACATATATCCAGGTTATATCAGAGAGTTGCCTGGTCTCTGTTTCACATCAATGTAAGTATTGCCCAATACAATGATTGTTCCTGTCCCGGGTATATGTATGGCTGTTTTTAATAACAAAGGACCAGGTCCTTCACTGGATATCAAGCGCTTCACTCGGTAAGGACATTACAGGGTTTTGTAGTTTACATTACCCATCTTTGTTCTCGGAGGTCTCTGCTCTTCTCCGTATTTAGTGTTCCTGCCAGCAGGAGGTTCGTGTACGCTGAGACTCGCGTGGCGTCCCACGTGGTCTCTCAGCGTGATATGTAGTTGGCGTCCCAGCTACCGTAATCTTGCTATTCTTAGTTCTTTTAGTGGTCTGTAAGGAATGTTAATCCAAATAACTCCCGATCCTACTGCTGTATTCTAAACGCGTTTCGGGGATTAATACTTCCCCTTCCTCAGTAGTACAGCAGTAGTACGGTGTGAAAATTAATAAAAGCTATCTTCTGAATTCTATGGTTCTTGCCTTGTTATTTCTGTATTAACACTCGAGTTATTGAGACATTAATTGACCTAAAACAAGTAAAAAATGGAAATGGGATAGAAAGGAAACAAGATAGGGAAAATAAGAAGGGAACAGGAGGGGAAAGCATGATCAGCGGAGTTAGAGGGTAGGCCAAGCTTAGGATGCCAGATAGGTTACATCAAACCTCTAAATCCTGAAGAGTCTAGGAAAGCAATCAAGGAATGACATCTACTCGAATGCATCTCTGATCTTTTCTGTTGATCTGCTATCAGCTCTTCCATTTGTAAAATATGTTGTAGCTCCTTGGTCCACTCACTCACTGTGGGTGTGGACCTGGACTTCCAATGTCTGGAGATTACCATCCGCGCAGCCGATAGGAAATGTCTTAGGACCCCTTTCTTCACCTGAGCCAGGGAGCCAGGAATGAGAGATAGCAGAGTTAAGTATAGTCTTGCCAGAGTATTTAGCGTAGTTATTGCCGGATAGCTCCACCATATGTGTAATAGGTAGCCCCTATCCTTTTCGCATCTCCTGCACATCTCTGAAACTGAGGGAAACATATGATGTAGCTTAGTTAGACAATAATACAACCTAGAGCAAATTTTATAGTTTTTCTCTTTGACCTGCATCGCCAGCGGTATTCCATGGGAGAATGCACACATCTTCCTCACCTCTTCCTCTTTGAACTGGACCTGTAAATCAGATTCCCATTTATCAAACAATGGGGCCCTATCTCCACTGTGAAGGTCTAAAAGCACCCCATACAATGTGGATAAAATGCCTCTACTGTCTCCTGATTGGAGGTACACTTTATCAAAACCTGTCAGTGGGTCAGTCACCTCTTTTGAGAATGTAGCTCTAAAAATGGAGTTTAACTGGGCATACCCCAGCCAAGTAATCATACTAAAGGTAGCACACTGACGTAAGTCCTCAAATGAGGTCAATTTCCCCGAAGTCAGAACATCTCTTATTCTCAGGAACCCGTTATGTACAGTTTTGATGAGTAAGGACAAGGGGACCAATCCCGGAGGAAATGCTGGATTTTCATGCAATGGAGTCATGGGTCCAGGTCTAAACAAGATCTGTGTTTTTGCAATCCAGTCAGCCCAAACTGCCAGGGCATGTCTTACAAGATATGGCCAGTCTTCCCTAGGAAGGCTATCTACCAAAGTGATCCAGGGTACGGCTTTAAGGAAAAGAGGTGATGGGGACTGCTCCAAGGTGACCCACAACTTTTTTGGACCTTTGTGCATCTAATCTAACATTCTGGTGAGCACTGCAGCATCATGATAGATATGAATATCTGGGAGACCAAATCCTCCCAAGTATTTTTGTTTGATTAGGACCTTCTTATTTTACCTAGGTTTACTGGTGTGCCAGATGAACTTCGTGAGAGATGATTGGATTTCTACAAAATACTTGCTTGGAGCATGAATGGAAGGGATATATAAACCTCGGAAGGATATCCATTTTGACTGCATTCATACGACTTAGGCTACCTTCACACGACCGTATTTTTCATTCCGCATCCGTTTCCGTTTTTTGTGGAATAGATACGGTCCCATTCATCTCTATGGCCTTTTAAAATTTGCGGACAACTTTCCGTAAGTTGTCCGCATCCGTTTGTCCGCATATTTCATCCGCAAAAATATGAAGCATGTCCTATAATTGTCCGCAAAAATCGGTCCGCAGCCCCATAGAAGTCAATTGGTCCGCAAAAAACGGATAACATACGGAAAGGTTTCCGTATGTTATCCATATTTTGCGGATCCGTTTCCGTATTTTTATTATAATATTTTATTCTCTCACCTTTTTTTTTTCCTCATCCGTTTTTTGCGGACCGTTTTTTGCGGATGACATACGGAAGACACTCTTCGGTATTTTGCAGACATGCGGATCCGTTTTTTGCGGATCCGCAAATGCATACGGTCGTGTGAATGCAGCCTAAACCAGGAAAGGTGTTTCAGTGTATACAGCCGTAGGTCTTCAAGAGTTCTCCTCTGCAGTGGCAAGTATTTCAAGGGGAATAGTAAGTGTAGCTGCACTGGAATTTGAATGCCCAGGTAATTCAGGCTTTGATCTTTCCATTTAAAAGAGAAATTATTTAGGATGGCTAATACCTCTATTTGGAGAGGGAGATGTTTAGTAACTCAGTCTTAGCAAGGTTTACCTTGAAGTTACTAAGGTGACAGAACCTGTTGAATTCCTGAAGTAAGGACGGTATAGAGATAAGTCACGTACAGAAGAAGGTCATCTGCGTAAAGCGCAAGCTTATGCTTCATATCACAAGTCTCTACGCCTTTAATATCAGGGTTATTTCTGCCTTTGCTAAGTGTTCCAGGGGGCAGCCCTGCCGTGTACCATTATGGATCTCGAACGAAGGGGCCAGAATCCCGTTGGTTCGAACGCACGCTGATGGGTGTGTATACAGAGCTGCCACCATCTCTACATATCTCCCACCCAGACCAATTTGTTTTATTGATGCTAATATAAACTGCCAGTGTACCCCGTAAAATGCTTTTTCAGCATCCACTGACATCAGGCACATGGACCTGTGAAAACAGAGTAATGGTGCGGATAGTGTTGTCCCTTGCTTCTCTCCCCGGGACAAATCCCAGCTGAACTTTATCGATAATTCCAGGTAGAATTTTGCTTAGTCTGTTGGCCAGGATTTTTTTTTAGAAGATATTGATATCACAATTAATCAAAGATATCGGCCTATAATGGCTATAAATAGTGTTGTTATCTTTGTTGGGCTTAGGAATGACCACTATGTGGGCTTCAAGGGATTGTTTAGGGAAGGGACATGTAGGAGATATACTGTTAAAAAAGTTTACTGAGAAAGGGGAGAAGTAACTCATGGTATCGCTTAAAAAGGGTTGCTGATTCTGTAAAAGGCTAGTCTAGTTCTGTACTCTGCTCTAAAGAAATCCCTGGTAAAGCCATCTCATTTACATAAGAAGAAATACGGTCATCAAGATCTTTCCGGGGCATGTCTGCAAATTGTCCTTTGATGTTATACAAGGGTTCATAATATGTTCGGAAAACATCTGAAATCTGGGAAGGGTGATGTACTACCTGACCCCTATGATCCTTGATCTCTGGGATATAAGTTTGTGTTAGCATGGGGTGTAACAATTTAGCAAGCGCACGTCCACATTGATTGGCATTATCATACAGAAAACTGCGGAAGCGCTGGATCGTTTGTCTATAGCTTCTTTTAGATTGTCCCTCACTTCTATCAGTTCAGCTATGAGGGCTGGGGTAAAAGATTGTTTATGTAAGGAATCCAATTTGTGCAAGTGGTCCATCAACCTTTTAACATGAGCCTCCTTTTCCCTCTTCAATGTAGACCTATGTTTTATGAGTGTGCCCCTAATCATACATTTCAATGCTTTCCACTGCAGATGAGGTGCTGTATTGTCAGAAGCATGAGTCACTATGAAGTCTTTTATCGTTTTCGGTATAACCCGACTACAAACCGTGTCTTTCAGCAAGGTCTCATTGAGACGCCAAGTCCATTCCTTGGCCATCATATCTGGTAGGTCAATGTTGAGAAAAATGGGTGCGTGATCCGACCACAAAACTGTGCCAATAGTAGCTTTAGGTTGGAAGGCTAGAGCATGATGGGAAACAGCGAACAAGTCAATCCCGCTGTAAGTGTTGTGGGCCGGTGAGTAAAAAGTGTAGTCTCGCTCCCCTGGATGCAGTATTCTCCAGACATCTACTAGTCTCCTATTGTGTAGGACCGCTGGTACCCTGGATATTGTGGAGAATAGCATTAATAATCTACCCAAGGAAGTGTCAAATTTTGGATTCAAAGTCAGATTGAAATCCACGCCAAGAAGGGGAACACCCTCTATGAAGGAGTCCAATCTGGACATTATAGTGGCAAACGTCTTACCTTGTCCTGAATTTGGCAAGTATATATTACCAATTAAGTACTGTACGTTCTGCCATGTACCGCAAGCTAGACGAAGACATATCTTCCTTTGTTACACGTTCGCTTATCTATAACAGAACAAGAAAAGGATTAATTAAGGGCAATGGAAACCCCTTTTGATTTATCTTCCGGGTTTGTGCTTTGGAACCAAGTGTTATAGTGTTTAGAGTGGAAATATGGGACATGATGAGTTTTAAAATGGGTTTCCTGCAGCAGTACTACCTGGACTTTTTCTTTTTGTCCCATCAATATCTTTGATCTCTTCTCTGGGATATTGAAACCTCTAACATTTAAGGAGACAATCTTGACGGAGCCCAAAGTGGCCATGCTCTTATATTACAGCTTGCAACTATGGCCCGGGGGACAGGGGAAGGAAAGGGGAAAAGAAAGGAAAGAAAAGAAAAACACAAAAGGAGTGTGTTAACACTAAAAGGTGTATACCATAGACGTGCGCACGGGGTGTGCCGGGTGTGCCTGGGCACACCCTAATCATCACCTCCATGCAAACTCCTGATGCGAACCGTTCTCATAGGCTTCAGGCTAGTGCTCTGAAGCCTATGAGACAGTAGAGTGCTAGAATGGAGTTGCTCCAGGTAGGTATTATGTCGGAGGAAGAGGAGGAGTCTCATCATCCAAGGGGCGGGGCCTTACAATGTGCGGGAGATTCTACAGAGCCCATTGCAGGAGAGAGGAGCAGAAGCTGCAGGTCAGTATGTGGAGGAGAAGAGTGACTGCTATGTTTACTGGGGAGGATGAAGGGGGAAGGAATAATCCTTGTTCTGGAGACTGTATATTAGAGGGGTCTGAAGAGGGGGGGGGTGATATTATTTACATGGGACTGTATGCTGGAGGGGCTGCAGGCAGGGAGGTGATATTATTTACATGGGACTGTATGCTGGAGGGGCTGCAGGCAGGGGGGTGATATTATTTACATGGGACTGTATGCTGGAGGGGCTGCAGGTGGGGGGGGGGTGATATTATTTACATGGGACTGTATGCTGGAGGGGCTGCAGGCAGGAGAGTGATGCATTTTACATGGGACTGTATGCTGGAGGGGTTGAAGACAGGAGGGGTGATATTTTACATGGGACTGTATGTTGGAGGGGCTGAAGGCGGGGAGTGATGTATTTTACATGGGACTGTATGCTGGAGGGGCTGAAGGGCGCCATAATTATTACTATTAGGGTCCATTCACACCCCAAGTGTGTTTTGCGGATCCGCAGTACACCCGGCCAGCACCAATAGAACAGCCTATTCTTGTCCCCAGCTGCGGACAAGAATAGGCCATCTTCCATTTTGTGCTTTCCACATCCATTCCATCCCCATAGAGAATGAACGGGTCCGCACCCGTTCAGCACAATTGTGGAACGTATGCAGACACATTCTGCGAACGTGTTAATGAAGCCTAATACAGCGGAGGCCATTATAATATTAAGAATAATAATAACACAGAGGGGCCATGATATATTATAATTATACAGAGGGGCCAGGGCATTATACTTATGGGCACTACAGGGGAGAGGAGGTCTGTTATCTGAGGATGATAGTAAAGTGAGGAATCTAAAAAGAAATCTGTGAAACTCTGCAGAGAGACGAGACGCGGCTGAAAGAAGGTATCATGACGGTCTTATCTCCGAATAAAGACGCTGAGGAAAGTCTACATCACAGGAGACGTCACTGGATGTAACAGGTATGTGCTGCTGTATTCTACTGTATATTGTGTACCATTATATGTAATGTCCATCCACAGACCCCAGACTTCAGGACACACTGTACGTGTTCTGAATTCTGGGGCCTCACACCCATCTACTACATTATCTGTACTCAGAGAGTTATCACTGTGTTATCTGTGGTGTTACATAGGACTGCAGGTGACATCTACTACATTATCTGTACTCAGAGAGTTATCTCTGTGTTATCTGTGGTGTTACATAGGAATGCAGGTGACATCTACTACATTATCTGTACTCAGAGAGTTATCACTGTGTTATCTGTGGTGTTACATAGGACTGCAGGTGACATCTACATTATCTGTACTCAGAGAGCTATCACTGTATTATCTGTGGTGTTACATAGGAATGCAGGTGACATCTACTACATTATCTGTACTCAGAGAGTTATCACTGTGTTATCTGTGGTGTTACATAGGACTGCAGGTGACATCTACTACATTATCTGTACTCAGAGAGTTATCTCTGTGTTATCTGTGGTGTTACATAGGACTGCAGGTGACATTTACTACATTATCTGTACACAGAGAGTTATCCGTGGTGTTACATAGGACTGCAGGTGACATCTACATTATCTGTACTCAGAGAGCTATCACTGTATTATCTGTGGTGTTACATAGGAATGCAGGTGACATCTACTACATTATCTGTACTCAGAGAGTTATCACTGTGTTATCTGTGGTGTTACATAGGACTGTAGGTGACATGTACTGCATTATTTGTAAAAAGGGGCATGTCCATAGGTTGGGGGGGCGCAATACTTGGCTTGCCCCGGGTGCTGGCAACCCACGTTACACCACTGGAACTCTGCACTGGCTGAGAGTCACCCCCCATATAAGTTAGTTATACAACGTTAAGTTAATGCATAAAGTATGTTACCTGCTGCTTACTGTCCCTCCTTATTTATACCCCTGTATAATGTACCCTGATACCCCTCAGTTAAAGGATACCGTATAACTGAGGGGTATCAGGGTAAATTACAGGGGGTAATATAACTGAGCAGGGCTATTGGGGACATATACAGGGGGTATTATAACTGAGGGATCAGGGTTAATTATACAGGGGGTAAAACTAAGGGGCATCAGGATACATTATTATACAGGGGTAATATAACTAAGGGGTATCAGGGTACATTATTATACAGGGGTAATATAACTAAGGGGTATCCGGGTACATTATTATACAGGGGTAATATAACTAATGAGGGTTATCTCAGGGGACACGATAAAGGGGTAATATAACTTATATAATATAAGATATATTACCCATGTATAATGTCCCTGATGGTCTCCTCAGTTATATTACTCCTGTATAATTTACCCTGATACCCCTTAGTTATATTACCCCTGTATAATAATGTACCCTGATACCCCTTAGTGTATTTGTGTATATATATGTGTATGTGTATATAATATATATACATACATACATACGCACGTGCGTGTGCTTTTGCTTTAGGGTGCATACCCTAATGCAATAGGCTGCGCACGCCTATGGTGTATACATTAGTATACCCTTAGTAAAACCTCGACGAAGAGTAATTAATGTAAAACGTTTACCTAAATAGGGCTGGTCTTCCAACGGCAGGTGAGGAGACCACCACGAGACTGTTATATAACATTTAAATCTGACATCCGTTCCTCCTCCTAGTTATACAAGTATTCTGAACTATTCTGGATGAGCATTGTCTAACCTAAGAAAAAAAGTATAAGGCTACCCTAGAACATCTGCAAATCATCCTCGAAGCATATTAAGCCTCGGCTTCTACTTTGGCAAGCTGAATACAAAACATGAAACATGATCGTGAGATCAGAAGAACAGCACCAAATGAAACATTATATTGGCAAAGAGAGGGACTCTCGGCATCTAAGGAAACTATTTGGTGAGAGTCAACAATAAAGCAGTGTCTATGTACACCGCTGGACACAGAGCATTTCTTGGAACTTGCGTTGATCAGGTTGAAGGTCTCTGGGAGTTGGGCGATCTCCTTGATCCAGGCTTATGTGTCTTCCAAACCGAGAAGCAAGATGGTAGAGGAGGAATGGAATGCAAATCCGGAAGGGCAATTTCAGGCAGACCAAAAGCCACCAAAAAAGTTAGCCAATTCAGAAGGATCTCTCAGCTCAAAGCGATTGCCATTGCGTCTGACCACTAGTTGAAAGGGGTATCCCCACATATATGGAATCTCTCTCTCCCTCAGGCATTCCAGCAGAGGGCGTAAAAGCTTTCCGTTGCAGTAAGGTTGTACAGGATAGATCCTGCAATAAGGAGATGTGAGGGCCACCATATTCAATAGTAGGTTAGTTCTGTGTTTTTCGCATAATTTCCTTCAGTGTAATAATGTAGACGACAGATAACGTCTCTAGGCTTGGAGGGGTCGGGGTTAGTAGGCGCCAGAGCCCTATGAGCCCTGTAAGTTTCCAAATCATCTGAGATAGATCTGTCCAGGATTTTTTTGAAAAATTCCTGTAAGGTGGGCACTAAATCTGCTGTGGATATATACTCCGGGAGCCCTCTAATCCTGATGTTGTTTCTTCTACTTCTATTTTCAGTGTCTTCATGAAGACGATAGAGTTGACTAATATGTTGATCTCTAGTGTCCCCTTTATTCTCTAGGTCATCTATTCTAAGATGATAATTTATCCTAATGGGATGCCACAGCTTCTACTCTTTCTTCAATGGTTTGTAAATTGCTAAAAATTGTGTGTAGCTCAGGCTTATAGAATGTCTCCAGGTGCACTATAAATTGCTCCTCTGAGGCCAGCGATTGTCCCCTTTGTTCCTCCTAAACTGATCTCAAGCCCTGTAGTGTGGTATCGCAAGCGGCTGCGAACGGCAGTAATGGCTGGTGGAACTGTGGCGGAACTGTGGCGCTTATTTTGTGCGCCATGGGGGAGAAGGCTGCCACGTAAGGGTTGTGGCCTGTTATCATCTGGCCGACCGGGGCTAAGAAGTGTTGGATGGCGCCGCGTCCTGTGTCCGATGCCGGTGTTGATGGGCCAGCCATGGAGCCCTTTATTGTCTGGACCATCGAGGCTCCAGTAGCACCGTCTGGTGAGTGTGGAACCGCTTGCTTTTGGTCTTGTGGTGGCTCACAGCAGGTGGGTGTTCCCTCCACCATAGTCAGGACACGACCCCCATCCTGACTGACTCCGATGCAGAACCTTAAAGATTCTGGACCTTCTAACTTCTCTCTCTCTCGCTCTCTCTCTCTCTCTGAAGCACTTTTGGGATAAAGTAGCTTTTCTTAGCTGCAGATGTCTCAGAGATAAAGGTTCTCTGAGCTTAGGCCTAGCTCTGAGGAGTTTGCACATCTAGCTCTCCTCTCTTCCTCAGGAAGAACTAGACTGATTGACAAATCAGGTGACAGACCCAGGTCTAATCCCTGGCAACCTAGCAGGATGAGCCAAGGTGTTAACCCCATACAGTGCTGTTAGGTATACAAACACAGTAAATCACAACATTTCCCTTAACATAACATTAGAACAATCTTTCGCAGTGACCCTGTTCAGGGGTACTGCAGTTTTGCATTTAACATCATTAACATAACTTATGAATGCTGTAGTACAGTGCAGTGTATACATAGCCATAGTTCTCACACATGACAAGATCAAAACATTAATATTCATAGAGGAAAAAACATCTCCCGTCATTCCTGGTCACTTCTAATTCGATTAATGATTGCACCAGATCAAGGTAGTGTATGGATAGGATATCCCCACAGGAACCACATAATAATAACCTTTAGATTTACCTTCCACTTTCCTCAAGTCTCATAAAGCAATGGATTTATAAATTCTGTAAAAACTATTACAAATAACCACAAACACTTGCATAAATTACTTCCATCGTAAATATGTCATGTGCCCTATACTAAAGGTTAAGTTGAAACCATAAATCTGTCACTCGGACACCACTAACAGGTCTTAGAGGGCCTCTTCAATACTAATACTTATCTATTATGTACATCCACCGCGTAAGACATCTTATAATTTATTACTGAATGATTCAGTCTGTTCTCTAACAAGAACACAACACATTAAGAAGTCAAAGGCTAATAAAACAAAGTCACACTCAACTAAGTACTTGAGGTAGAAATATAAGATGGCTGACTGAGACAACGTGGCAGACTATAGAATTAGGCTTCATTTTCCTACAAGTGGTAAAAACAATGACATTGTCATACAGCACTTTGATTCCAGAACAATTTAAATTTAAACTCACCATTGAAAGCTTGTTAAATTCAGATATAGGAAAAGCATTGTGTGATTTACATTTTAGACCCCGCAAGGAAGTGACATATTAAAACTGTGTTCCAGAGGTTTATGGTGAGCCAGCTGCCCAAAACAAGCTGTCCCTCTATGGAGGCCACTAATAGCTGCCACATTCTGTCCTTCTCCTCCAATTAAGATATGGAGTAGGGGACTTAGGAGGTGGGTTGCGGCCTGGACTTCATCTAATAATGACTTCATTGCTGTGGGCATTGTAATGTACCTAGCCAGCGGCAGTGAGGAGGGCTCGGGTGGCCCTGTGGGGCATCGTCCCATGGGGAAAATTCCCTGTAGGGTCTATGGCCAGACCACCCCTGATAAAGAGCATAAAGATGCAATCACAATTGTCTCACCATCAGTGTCGGACGGGGGGGGGGGATATAGGGGAGTTAGATAAAGGTCCTTAAAAATGAAATGATTTTAGAGAACTAGGGGAGAAGCTCAAGTCCAGCACCTCCAAAGTAGTGTTTTCAGAAATACTACCAGTTCCACGAGCGTCACTAGAGAAATAACAGGAGCTTAGGGAGTTAAATAAGTGGCTCAGAAGCTGGTGCAGGAAGGAAGGGTTTGGGTTCATGAAGAACTGGGCCGACTTCTCTGTCGGTTACAGGCTCTACAGTAGAGACAGGCTTCAGCTTAATGGGGAGAGTGCAACTGCCCTGGGGGAAAAAAATGGTTAGATGGCTGGTGGCGCTCTTAAACTAGGATCTGGGGGGAGGGTGGGGATTAAACTAATAAGGGGGTAGATAGAGAGTGGGATATAGGAGGGGACAGTGGAGGTTTAGTGGGGGCTGGGGTTAGTGAAGAAAGTAGGGAGAAGACTGGGCAGAACTGTACACAGATGAAAAATAGAACTGCTGGTAACAAGAACCTGTTACATACAAACATCAACAAGGTAACCCAAAAATCCCAGATATTCACTTTACAGGTAATTGTAATTTAAAATGTGTTTTCACAAATGCCAGAAGTCTAGCTAGTAAATTGAGGGAGCTGGAGGCTATGGTACTAGAAGAACACATAGATGTAGTTGGTGAGGCTGTGACATGGTTAGACTCTTCGCATGACTGGGCTCTAAATATTGAGGGTTTTACACTATTTAGGAAAGACAGGGTCAATAGAAAAGGTGTTGGCGCCTGACTGTATGTGATGAGTGATCTGAAGACAAATGTAAAAGAGGCAATTGTGGGTGAAGATGGTTAGGATGTGGAAATTTTATGGGTGTAAGTTCAAAGGGATATAAACACCAAAAAAATTATACTTGGTGTAATCTATAGACCCCCTAACATCACAGAGGAGATAGAAACGCAACTGTACAACCAAATAGAGCTGGCTGAATAGGCTGGTACAGTGGTCATAATGGGAGATTTTAAGTTCCCAGACATTGACTGGGGTCATGGTTCTGCTTCAACTGCAAAGGGAAGAAAATTCCTCAACTTGCTGCAATGTAATGATGCAGAGCTTGTTGGAAACATTACTATTCGAGAAACACTAGGTAATAGTGACCACAATATAATTATATTCCCCCTAAAGTATAAGAAGCAAACTCTGTCAGCAGAGCAAAGACACTGAATTTTAAAAAGGCTAATTTCCCTGGGTTGACTGCAGTATTTTAGGGCATAGACTGGGAGCAGCTGCTGTCACATAATAATACTGAGGATAAATGGGAGAGCTTTAAATCCATATTGAGTAATTGCACTAAAAAATGTATTCCTTTAGGTAACAAGTATAAACAGCTAAAAATAAACGCAAGGCAAATGTGGTGCCCATATTCAAAAAAGGATCTAGATCCTCCACAGGTAATTATAGACCAGTTAGTTTAACTTCTGTTGGGGAAAAATGTTTGAAGGAATCTTAAAGGGACTATATACAAGAGTATGTGACTGTAAATAATATTATAAGTGATAACATGGGTTTACCAAGGACAGAGGTTGTCAGACTAACCTGATTTGTTTGTAGCCTGGACAGAGGGGCGGCTGTGGATGTAGTGTTTCTGGATTTTGCTAAGGCTTTTGATACTGTCCCTCAAAGACATTTAATAGGTGAAGTAAGGTCTATAGGCTTGGAGAGTATCATTTGTAATTGGATTGAAAACTGGTTGAAGGACTGTGTCCAGAGAGTTGTGGTCAATGATTCCTATTCAGAATGGTCCCGAGTTATAAGTGGTGTATGCCAAGGTTCAGTGCTGGACCCTCTATTATTTAATTTTTTTATTAATGATATCGAGGACAGAATTAATAGCACCATTTCTATTTTTACAGATGACACTAAGCTGTGCAGTACTGTACAGTCTATGGAAGATATCCATAAACTACAAACTGACTTGATCACTCTGAGTGATTGGGCATCAACTTGGCAAATGAGGTAAATGTAAAGTTATGCATCTTGGTAGCAATAAGCTCAGTGCTTCATATGTCCTAGGGGATGTAACACTGGGAGAGTCACTTATAGAGAAGGATTTGGTTGTCCTTGTAGACAGGGGCGTAACTAGAGTTCTATGGGCCCCAGGGCAACCTTTGAATTTATACAGCGCCCACATCTTTTACATCCGGTGACATCTCCATGATGTAGATGTTCTCTTTCCTCATCTTCTCCTTTTAGAACTTTAGACCAGACCACCATTTTTCAGGCATTTTTCGTCTCTGCAGTTTGACAAAAAAAGAAAGAAAATCTTAGTTTACTATTTTTCCATCATCCTCCCATCTTCTGGAAAAATCATCCTACAATTCTGTGCCGCTGTGCTCCCCAATACTATACTGCAAAAACAGATAAACCCTCTGATAATACAGTACTAGTACCACACAGAGCCCTCCATATAAAATACCCCTTCTTTGTGATCTCAGTAGAAGCCCCATAGCGTTCCTCTCTCCCATATAAAATACCCCTTCTTTGCGGCCTCTGTAGATGCCCCCATAGTACCACCCAATAATTTGCCAGTAATAAGTGCCCTCATAGTACCCCCTAATAATGTGCCAGCAAGTGCCCCCATAGTCCCACCCAATAATGTGCCAGTGAAAAGTGCCCCCATAGTGCCCCCCACAATATTGTGCCAGTAAAAAGTGCCCCCATAGATGCCCTCCCAATCATATGCCAGTAACAAGTGCCCCCATAGATGCCCCCCAATCATGTGCCAGCAACAAGTGCCCCCATAGATGCCCCCCAATCATGTGCCAGTAACAAGTGCCCCCATAGATGCCCCCCAATCATGTGCCAGTAACAAGTGCCTCTTCCCCCAATCATGTGCCAGTAACAAGTGCCTCTTCCCCCTAATCATGTGCTAGTAATAAGTGCCTCTCCCCCCAATCATGTGCCAGTAACAAGTGCCTCCCCCCCAATCATGTGCCAGTAAGAAGTGCCCTCCCCCCAATCATGTACTAGTAAGAAGTGCCCTCCCCCCCAATCATGTACTAGTATGAAGTGCCTCTCCTCCCCAATCATGTGCCAGTAACAAGTGCCTCCCCCCAATCATGTGCCAGTAACAAGTTCCCCTCCCCCCAATCATGTACCAGTAACAAGTGCTTCTCCCCCCAATCATGTGCCAGTAACAAGTTTCTCTCCCCCCCAATCATGTGCCAGTAACAAGTGCCTCTCCGCCCCCCCCCCCCAAATCATGAGCCAGTAACAAGTATTGTACCATATACAGTTGTGTTCAAAATTATTCAACCCCCACTGAAATTGAGTGTTTTGGCCAGTTTGACATTGATTTTGATCATTTCAGTCATCTTGTTTACAATTAAATCAAAGAGGCACTTGTAAGTCAGACAAATATAACATAACATTTATAATGAAATAACCACAAATGTCTTTTCTGTGCTCACATCATTATCAGTTTTATTCAACCCCCAAGTGACATTCAATCTTAGTACTTAGTACAACATTCTTTTCCAGTTATAAAAGCTTTTAAACGTGAAGCATAGCTTGACACAAGTGTCTTGCAGCGATCTACGGGTATCTTCGCCCATTCTTCATGGGCAAAAGCCTCCAGTTCAGTCACATTCTTAGGCTTGCGCGCTGCAACTGCTTTCTTTAAGTCCCACCAGAGGTTCTCAATCGGATTTAAGTCTGGTGACTGCGATGGCCACTTCAAAATGTTCCAGCCATTAATCTGCAACCATGCTCTAGTGGACTTGGAGGTATGTTTGGGATTATGGTCCTGTTGAAAGGTCCAACGTCTCTCAAGCCTCAGGTTTGTGACGGACTGCATCACATTTTCATCCAATATCTCCTGGTACTGAAGAGAATTCATGGTACCTTGCACACGCTGAAGCTACCCTGGACCTGTAGAAGCAAAACAGCCCCAAAGCATGATTGACCCCCGCCATGCTTCACAGTAGGCAAGGTGTTCTTTTCTTCATAGGCCTTGTTCTTCCTCCTCCAAACATAGCGTTGATCCATGGGCCCAAACAGTTCTAATTTTGTTTCATCAGTCCACAGAACACTATCCTAAAACTTTTGTGGTTTGTCCACATGACTTTTGGCATACTGCAGTCGACTCTTCTTATTCTTTGGAGACAGCAAGGGGGTGCGCCTGGGAGTTCTGGCATGGAGGCCTTCATTACGCAGTGTGCGCCTTATTGTCTGAGCTGAAACTTCAGTACCCGCATCTGACAAATCTTCTTTCAGTTCCTCAGCAGTCACACGGGGACTTTTCTCCACTTTGCGCTTCAGGTAGCGCACAGCAGTCGAAGTCAGCATCTTCTTTCTGCCACGACCAGGTAGCGTTTCAACAGTGCCCTTTGCCTTGAATTTGCGAATGATGCTTCCTATGGTGTCTCTTGGTATGTTTAACATCTTTGCAATTTTCTTATAGCCATTGCCCTTCCTGTGAAGAGAAATCACCTCTTCTCTTGTCTTCCTGGACCATTCTCTTGACTTTACCATGTTTGTAAACACACCAGTAAATGTCTAGAAGGAGCGGAGTATCACAGTCATTTTACATCTGCCTAATTGGTGCTTATTATGCTTGATTGCTGCTCCTTGACATCCACAGGTGTTTTCAATACCTGATCGAAAACACTTGAATGAACCTCTGTTCTTAAGAGTGGTCGTCTTTAAGGGGTTGAATAATTGTGTCAATGAAGAAATCACAAAAAAAATTTTAATACTGCATTACAAAAACAATTGATGTCATTTTAGTTGCATTTGGTTCTTTAAAAAGTCCTTGTAAGATTTCATTCTGAACACAATTACAAATGTACACTAAATTCCCTAAAACCCTTTACAGCATTGGGGGTTGAATAATTTTGAACACAACTGTAAGCTGTATGGCTCAGGCGACGCGATTACGTAATAGCGCTGCCTGCACTGGCCTCTGATAGACTGCAGACACTAGGCCCGCAACCTATCAGAGGTACGGGGAAGAAGGACGCCTCTCTCTTCCCTGCCCCACCGCAGCATCCATCTATCGCTGTCCTGAGGATGGCGATACAGGTGACTATGGAGATGAGCACTTGAGTACTGTGCCCTGCCACTGCCGCCCATTATTAAATTATTGCGGCGGGGCTGCGGGCCCCCTTCCTTTGCCGGGCCCGGTCGTGGTCGCACACTCTGCGACCGCGATCGTTAAGCCCCTGCCTCACTTAGGGGCCCGGTCGCAATTGCGACAGCTGCGACCCCTATAGCTACGCCACTGCTTGTAGATGGTAAATTAAATAACAGCATACAATGTCAATCAGCTGCTTCTAAGGCCACCAGGATATTGTCATGAATTAAACGAGGCATGACTCGTGGGCAGGGATGTGATATTACCACTTTACAAAGCGTTGGCGCGGCCTCATCTGGAATATGCAGTTCAGTTTTGGGCACCAGTCCATAGAAAGGACACACTACAGCTGGAAAAATGACAGAGGAGAGCGACTAAACTGATAAAGGGCATGGGGGTCTTAGTTATGAAGAAAGATTAAAAGAATAGAATTTATTTAGTCTTGAGAAGAGACTTCTAAGGGGTGATTAACCTATGAAAATATATAAATGGGCCATACAAAAAAACGGTGAAAAACTGTTCCATGTAAAATACCCTCAAAAGACAAGGAGGCACTGCCTCCGACCAGAGTATAAAAAGTTCAGTCTCCAAAAGCGCCAAGGATTCTTTACTGAAAGAACTGTGAATCTGTGGAATAGGACGTGGTCACAGCAGGAACAGTGGACAGTTTTAAAAAGGGTTTAGATTAATTCTTAAAATTAAACAACATTAATGCTTATGAAAATGTTCAGAAATCTGATTCTCACTTCCTTCTGGGATTCGTGTCCCCACCTATCCCCTGGTTGAACTTGATGGACTTATGTCTTTTTTCAACCGTATCAACTATGAAACTGTAAGGGGATGTCATAGACCAACCTAAAAATATGCTTTATTGGAGCGCCTAAGGGTACTTTCACACTAGCGTTTTGGATTCCGTTTGTGAGATCCGTTTCAGGGCTCTCACAAACGGTTCAAAATGGATCAGTTAAGCCCCAATGCATTCTGAATGGATAAGGATCCGTTCAGAATGCATCAGTTCGGCTCCGTTCTGCTTCTATTGTGTTTTGGAGGCGGACACCAAAACACAGCATGCTGTATTTTGGTGTCCGTCTGAAGAGGTGGAGCCTAACGGATCGGTTTTGAATTACAATGTAAGTCAATGGGGACAGATCCATTTTCAATGACACAATATGGTGCATTTGAAAATGGATTCGTTTACCCTTGACTTTCAATGTAATTCAAAACAGGTCCGTTTTGGACTTTGTCATTTTTCTTTTAACTAATGCAAATGGATCCGTTCTGAATGGATACAAACGTTTGCATTATAGGTGCAGATCCGTCTGTCCGCACCAATGCAAGTGTGAAAGTACCCTAAAACTGTAGATGTTGGAAAGTAACCTAATTGCTTGGGTTAGAGCATTCCAGAGAACTAGAACAGCGCACTTGTTATTGAAGACAGGAGTGAGAGGTTCGGTTTATGGTGAATGTCAGTCATAAATTATTGGGTGAATGGAGAGCATGGGTAGGATGGTAGACAGAGATTAGTGCGGAGATATGTAGGAGATGCAGCACTGTGGAGGGCTGTGTGGGTGAGAATGAGCAGTTTAAACTGAATCCTATACTGTATTGGCAACTAGTGCAATGACTGGCACAGGGCGGAAGCATCAGAATAGCAGTTAGACAGATAAATGAGCCTGGTTGCTGCATTCAAGAGAGTTTGGAGAGTGGAAAGTTTAGTGAGGTGGAAGCCAATTAGTTTTAAGTTACAGTACTTGAGAAGGGAAGGTGTCAGGGCAACAATTGGAGCTTTTGTTGTTTCCACAGTAAGGCCTTATTCACACGTCCGCATATATGTCCGCATATATTCCGCAATTCTGCGGAATACATGCGGACCCATTGACTGTGAATGGGGCACGGAACGATGCGGAGAGCACACACTGCGCTCTCCGCATCAGTTTTTGCGGAGCGCGCCGCCGATCTTACGGCCGCAGCTCCGCAAAAAAGTAGAGCATGTCCTATTCTTGCCCGCAATTGCGGACAAGAATAGACATCTCTATGGGGCTGCCGGCCGGGAGTGTTTATGGATCCGCAATTTGCGGATCCATAAACACTACGGACGTGTGAATAAGGCCTAAGAAAGGTGTGGATTCTAGAGATGTTTATGAGGTACAGCCAGCATGAATGGGCGAGTCATTGAATATAGGGGGTAAAGGAAAGATCAGTGTCAAACATAACACCAAGATAACAGGCGTTCTCCCTAGGCATGATGGTAGGGTCACACACTAGGTTAGTAGATGGAGAAAACACAGGTAGTTCTGTTTTTGAAAGATTCAGTTTCAGATAGAGAGAGAACATGATAGAGACAGCGGACGGACGGTCACTGGTGTTCTGTAGAACCCTGAGGAACCCCAACAGCAAGGGGAAAAGAAAAAGAATGGGAATTAGAGCCAGCAAATGATACACTGAAGGAACAGTCAGAGAGATAGTAAGAAAACCAAGAGAAAGCGGTGTTCTTAAAGCCAATAGATTGGAGCATGGTGAGTAGGAAATGGTGTTCTACAGTGTAACGGTGTCAGGCCTGAGGCTGGGGGGTGAGAGAGGAGAGAGGATCAATGACAGATATCTTCAATTTTCTGTTTGGTGGCCAGATTTTCAGCGCAGATGTCTGTAATAGGTCTATGCACTTTTGGACTGTGGAGGGAGTGAAAAGTGTTATTTTTTTTTTGATTATTGGGTAGTGAAGAGATCAGGGTTGTGAGATAGGTCTATTTGGTGAAGTGAAGGGCAATTATAACTTGTCAGCATCAATTTGTAATGGAGGAAATCTTGTGGTGTGCGAGTTTTTCCCCATATTTATTTAGCACTTTTTATCGCTGGAGAAAAGTAGGTTGAGTTGTTAGCCAAGGTTGCTTTTGTCTCTGCTTGGAGGTTTTGAGTGTAGAGGGGCACTACTTCATCCAGAGTGTCATTATAGTGTTTTGCTGCCAGTTCAGGACAAGACCGGGAAGGTATTGAGGGAATGATGACTGTAGAGAGTCTGTAAGTTTCTTAGTATCAATGGCATGTAGATTTCTGAATAAGTGGGAGTGCGCTAAGAAGGATGAGGTCTTGTGACAGCGAAGAAGAAAATGTTGTGGTCAGAGAGTAGGAGAGGAGAGTTAGTCAGAAATAGAGCAGAGTCGGAGGAAGACCAGGTCAAGTGTTACCATGTTTATGCATCTGAGAGTTAGAAAGTTGCGGAAGGCCAAATAATGATGTGAATTTTAATCATGATGTGTATTTTAAAGAGTCTTTTTTTCTTTTGTATTTTGACTAATATGAAATAAAGAAAAATATAAACATATAGATATAAAAGTAGAAAAAATATAATACTCTCTAAACTCGGTAAACTCCTAATAGTGACATTAAAATTGGAAAAACCCTCCCAAAAAATGTCACTTTTTTATTCTAGATCTTTGATATGGGGACAAAATGACATCTTTAATCTCATAGTGACATAACTAATTTTAACATTTTCCTCCTTGTGCTCCAGCAGTAATGTGCTTTAAAATTTTTCTTCAAATTTTTTTTTGTGGGATAGGTTTTTAGAAACAATTTTGGGAGATATATATATATATATATATATATATATATATATATATATATATATATATTGTGGGGGGTTAGCTCTGGTCTCGGGGATCATTCACACAAACTTCCTTCCGGACAACGGATTTCATGTCCAAACAGTGCATTTATTTGGCAGTCTTCTCAAACAAAACAAAATAAATGAACACCTGTCCGTCTAGGCACTACCTAATACATAAGATACATCATATCCCTAACTCGGCTATATGATAGCGTTCACACACGGAACCAGGTGCGGCTTACCCCAGCCATACAATACTCCAGCCCTCAGGCTGTAACGAGTGCAGTACCTTTATACAGGGGTTGTGGTCTAGCAGACCTCCCGACTCTGACCTTTCAACGTTTGTTCCCGGGCCTCACCGAGTCCCCCAAAGTCCAGGCTTTTGCATAGCCTCTTGGCCCCTCAGCCTTGCCTTGCTGAGACCACTCTGACAGAGCCTCAGCAGGCCTCTGTCTGCACACTCTCCAGAGTCAGAGACCCCACCCATGTCCAACAAGAGGATTAAATAGAATCCCTGGACATGGGCATTGTCCAAAATCCCGGACTGGAGCATGGGGAACAGGCACCCACCCAGCACATTACCTGTTCCCAGTAAAAGCCCGCCCTGGAACTGGCTGAGCCAGCTATACTAATGCTTAACTTGGGCTTTCACTCCACCAAGGCCAGGCACCTTGGTGACACGCTCTCGGTGCAAACAGCCCTGTCTGACGGTTTCCCTGGGGCTTCACTGCACACATCAGTGTTCACATTGCCACATATCCCCCCCATCTGTTCACACCTGTGGGGGTGAACACATACACCAACCGGATGCTCATGACAGGGCATCCGCCTTTTTCTAGCGTCTGTCTCAACATTCCCTCTGGAAGATGTGGTCAGCGTCATCATTTTCCCTTTATTTTGCCATACCCAAGCCAGCAAGGCTTGGTTTGTCACCCACATTGACCTCTTGCCCAAGAGATAGTGTCTAAGAGGTTCCCGTTTTCATGGGACAGGCAGACCCTCTCTTTCTATTTTTTTATCTCTCTCTCCCTTT
The DNA here is from genome assembly GCA_033119425.1 of Bufotes viridis. NCBI lineage: Eukaryota > Metazoa > Chordata > Amphibia > Anura > Bufonidae > Bufotes > Bufotes viridis. The sequence goes on along the minus strand of CM065590.1, from coordinate 148,380,859 downwards.
TTCTTACACAGCTGCTTCAATCGAGCACGCTTATTAAGACTTGCCTCTTTTTGTCTCTTTATTTTATCAACAGATAGCGTCTTTCTTTTTCCTTTACTCACCACAGGGGTTACATCAAGTTTGGCTCCAATTTCAGAGTCTTCTGCTTCTTTAGTGGCACGCCCCACTTCAGCAGATTCTTCTTCATCCTTCTCTTTGGTCTCTGGAACATACCAGGATTTCTCCCACTCCAACTCATCGGCCTTAGCTTCTTTAGCCTTTGAGTCTCTTTTGGAGTCTTCATTCAGATGATTAGCCTTCTCATCCTTCTTGGACATGGCATCATATACTTGATTTCTTAACTCCTCCTCTTTCTCATCATTGTTGGAGGTACAGGGGACATCAGGGTCTTCACCAGACTCGTCGTCTTCTGGCAATCCCTGCAGAGATTCACCCCGGATATGGTTCTCCCTTCGGATAGGATTCAGGAGAGCCAGCCCATCGGAGTAGACAGGACCCTCATACTGGACGTCGGTCCCCCCGGATTTCTTCCCCAGCAGACTGCTGGCTTTCTGGAAGGCATTGGCAGCAGAGGGAATGTCTCTTATGACCAGGTCCTGGCCACACACCGCCACGAGACTCTGGGCTTTTGCATCCACCTCAGCACCTTCATCTGGTTCAGCCGATACAACATCCATCTTCTTCTCTGCCTCGGCTGGCACCACAGCGCCACCATCTCCAGACCCATTCTTAACAGGCTCTGCCTTCTTGGCATCTTTTAGAGGATCTTCCTCTTCAGGTATCTCATTTTCTTCCACCTGCTGTGCAGGAGCACGCTTAGGCCTCTCCAACTCATAGACTTTATCTTTTGAGCTCCTGAGAACTTCCATCTCTGCTCTGAGTTGCTTGTTCAGCCTCTCCAATTCACCTCGCTCCTTAAGCGCTTTTTCAAGGGCTCTAGCCAAGGAGATGGCCTTGGACTTTTTCTCTAGAGCATCAGCCTCCGCTCGGTCACGTTCTTCGGCATATCGGGCCGCAACATATTTCTCTTCAGCCAGGAGCTGGTCAAACTTCTTCTGTTTCTTCTCCAATCTAGACACAGTTTGTCTCTGGTTGTCCAGGTCCACTATTCGATCACGCAACTCTTGATGAAGTTGCGCCACACTGGCTTCCAAATGTCTTTGCTCCTCCAAGAGGGCAGATTTTTCTGAGGCACTGTTTAAGACCTCATCAGCCAGTTCATCTCTTTCCTGCTCTGCATGAAGTCTGGATCGCTCAGAAACTGCAAGTTCCTCTTGAAGTTGGAGAATTTCCACTTCTATTTGAGTTTTTCGCATCAGCTTGTTGGATGCACTCCCTTTTTTGGCCTCTGGATCCAGCGGCTCTTTACTCTGTTCTGCAGCAGTACCAGACGAGGAGTATCTCCTAGGACCTCGCCAAGACTTTTGTCAATGTCTACTACAGGCTTGTGTAACTTTCTGGAGACTTTCATTTTCTTCTGGGCATCAGGCAGTAGTCCCTTCGCTATTGTACCTAGGGACCATGTAGGAGAGAGAAACCGTCTTCATGATTGCAGCTGTACTGACATGTCCTGTCATCTAGCCCTGCCTGGGTATGGGTCTCAGACACTAGGCCGCCATCTCCCCACTCGCCTCTCGTCACGTCAGGTATAACTATCGTCTGGTTGCTACCAGTAACCATATCAGTTTGGCCAGACCTCAACATGGCAGCCTCTCTCTGAGTTGCTATCGGTCACAGCACATGCGTCATATATACCGCTCATGTCCTTCTCAATCCTGCCCTCAAGGGGCACTGCTGAGCTAATCCCCACCTTGGACACTTCTCTAGCCACTGTTTCCTGCACATTCACTACAGTGGGTTCCCCCAACTCTGTGCTCTCAACATTTATCGGCATTTTTCCAACTTTTACATTTTACCTACAGGGAGCACTTCTCCCTGGTCACACCCTGCAGTGGAAAATGCATATCAACATCACATGGCATCATACTTTCATTTGACATTTCCGCAAACTTGGCACAATCGCTTTGCACCTTATCAGCGCCACTGTTTTTAATGGTCACATCACTTAAAGGGGTCGCTACCGATTCTGCAGGAGCCTCGTCACTTCCTGCAGAAGGGTCTGCCTTACCCCACAGCAACGATTCAATATCCTGGCCAAACAACATATCAGATATACGTGAAACTGCATCACGAATTTCTCGAGTCCCTGTTTGCACTGGAGTCTCACACGCCGTGAGAGCCACCGGACAGTTCATGCTATCCCCATGAATGTCCCGCACACAGTTCTCAGCCACCGGGCTGGTCTGAACCAGGATCACCTGACCCTCTGCAACACACGGAGTAATAATCGGAACAGTCTTACCCTCAGATGTCATGGGTTCGGCAGTCCCAGGCGATGAGGGAGTTCCAGGAACATCTTCCCCAAGGTCACCGTCCTGCTCCTGGACATTAGGAACCTCCAGCCTTTGATTCCTGGTTACCTGACTCCTGGCCATAGGACAATCAGGTGCACACTTTGTGACTTGACGGCATCTCCAGCAGCACTCTCTCTTTGCCATCCAGCTGCACTCTGTAGTGGTTGGTTGCACCTAGCAACCGCATTACTGCTCCTCCGCATATCCTCTCTAGGACTCTGTATGCCGCAAACACTTGAACTCTTGAGAGCCGCACCGCTCTCCCTCTTCTTTTCTTCCCGACGGTTGCCCTTGGCAACGGCACCCAACACCTTTTCGTCTGGTTTTCCAGCCGCATCACCGACACTTTGGACTTTTACAAACTGTCCATTCGGATTTGAAGGCTTTCTCTCCAGGGCCAACTGCAATTGCGCCCTCAAAGCCTCCCCTCCAAATTGGCCTGCCTCAGCTGCTCGGCGAGATCCTCCATCCACCCCATAGCAACAGACAGTCCAGACACCAGAAAAAAATATATCTTTTTTTTTTCTTCTTAACACGTCCACTTTAATCTGAGACCAGTCTCCAGGTGTCTCCCTGTAGAGACAATCTCAGCACTGCACCGCAGACATAACAGTCTCTTTAAACTTTCTCACCGTCAAAAAATATAGCATTCAGCAGCACCTGCTTTTTCTGCTTGTTTGTTGCTCCCAGCAACGCTTTTCCTTCTCCAGCAGGGACGACTGCCCGCATCCGACACCAAATGTGGGGGTTAGCTCTGGTCTCGGGATCATTCACACAAACTTCCTTCCGGACAACGGATTTCATGTCCAAACAGTGCATTTATTTGGCAGTCTTCTCAAACAAAACAAAATAAATGAACACCTGCCCGTCTAGGCACTACCTAATACATAAGATACATCATATCCCTAACTCGGCTATATGATAGCGTTCACACACGGAACCAGGTGCGGCTTACCCCAGCCATACAATACTCCAGCCCTCAGGCTGTAACGAGTGCAGTACCTTTATACAGGGGTTGTGGTCTAGCAGACCTCCCGACTCTGACCTTTCAACGTTTGTTCCCGGGCCTCACCGAGTCCCCCAAAGTCCAGGCTATTGCATAGCCTCTTGGCCCCTCAGCCTTGCCTTGCTGAGACCACTCTGACAGAGCCTCAGCAGGCCTCTGTCTGCACACTCTCCAGAGTCAGAGACCCCACCCATGTCCAACAAGAGGATTAAATAGAATCCCTGGACATGGGCATTGTCCAAAATCCCGGACTGGAGCATGGGGAACAGGCACCCACCCAGCACATTACCTGTTCCCAGTAAAAGCCCGCCCTGGAACTGGCTGAGCCAGCTATACTAATACTAAACTTGGGCTTTCACTCCACCAAGGCCAGGCACCTTGGTGACACGCTCTCGGTGCAAACAGCCCTGTCTGACGGTTTCCCTGGGGCTTCACTGCACACATCAGTGTTCACATTGCCACATATCCGTCCTCTGTTCACACCTGTGAGGTGAACACATACACCAACGGATGCTCATGACAGGGCATCCGCCCTTTCTAGCCTCTGTCTCAACATTCCCTCTGGAAGATGTGGTCAGCGTCATCATTTTCCTTTATTTTGCCATACCCAAGCCAGCAAGGCTTGGTTTATCACACATTGACCTGTTGCCCAGAGATAGTGTCTAAGAGGTTCCCATTTCCATGGGACAGGCAGACCCTCTTTCTATTTTTATCTCTTTCTCCCTTTTTCTTACACAGCTGCTTCAACCGAGGCACGCTTCTTAAGACTTGCCTCTTTTTGTCTCTTTATTTTATCAACAGATAGCGTCTTTCTTTTTCTTTACTCCCCACAGAGGTTACGTCAAGATTTGGCTCCAATTTCAGAGTCTTCTGCTTCTTCAGTGGCACGCCCACTTCCGCAGATTCTTCTTCATCCTTCTCTTTGGTCTCTGGAGCATGCCAGGTTTCTCCCCCAACTCACTCGGCCTTGCTGCGCTTTAGCCTTTGAGTCTCTTTTGGAGTCTTCATTCAGTTGATTAGCCTTCTCATCCTTCTTGGACACGGCATCATATACTTGATTTCTTAACTCCTCCTCTTTCATCATGGTTGGAGGTACAGGGTACATCAGGGTCTTCACCAGACTGCGTCGTCTTCTGGCAATCCCTGCAGAGATTCACCCCGGATATGGTTCTCCTTCGATAGGATTCAGGAGAGCCAGCCCATCGGAGTAGACAGGACCCTCATACTGGTCGTCGGTCCCCCGTATTTCTTCCCCAGCATACTGCTGGCTTTCTGGAAGGCATTGACAGCAGAGGGAATGTCTCTCATGACCAGGTCCTGGCCACACACCGCCACGAGTCCTGGGCTTTGCATCTACCTCAGCACCTTCATCTGGTTCAGCAGATACATCATCCATTTTCTTCTCTGCCTCGGCTGGCACCACAGCGCCACCATCTCCAGACCCATTCTTAACAGGCTCTGCCTTCTTGGCATCTTTTAGAATCTTACTCTTCAGGTATCTCATTCTCTTCCACCTGCTGTCGCAGGAGCAGCAAACCTCTCAACTCATAGACTTTATCTTTGAGCTCCACAGAACTTCCAACTCTGCTCTGAGTTGCTTGTTCAGCCTCTCCAATTACCTCGCTCCTTAAGCGCTTTTTCAAGGAGCTCTAGCCGAGGAGATGGCCTTGGACTTTTCTCAGACATCAGCCTCCGCTCGGTCACGTTCTTCGGCATATCGGGCCGCAACATATTTCTCTTCAGCCAGGAGCTGGTCAAACTTCTTCTGTTTCTTCTCAATCTAGACACAGTTTGTCTCTGGTTGTCCAGGTCCACTATTCGATCACGCAACTCTTGATGAAGTTGCGCCACACTGACTTCCAAATGTCTTTGCTCCTCCAAGAGGGCAGATTTTTCTGAGGCACTGTTTAAGACCTCATCAGCCAGTTCATCTCTTTCCTGCTCTGCATGAAGTCTGGATCGCTCAGAAACTGCAAGTTCCTCTTGAAGTTGGAGAATTTCCGCTTCTATTTGAGTTTTTCGTGATCAGCTTGTTGGATGCACTCCCTTTTTGGCCTCTGGATCCAGCGGCTCTTTACTCTGTTCTGCAGCAGTACCAGACGTAGGAGTATCTCCTAGGACCTCGCCAAGACTTTTGTCAATGTCTACTACAGGCTTGTGTAACTTTCTGGAGACTTTCATTTTCTTCTGGGCATCAGGCAGTAGTCCCTTCAGCTATTGTTGCCTAGGGACCATGTAGGAGAGAGAAACCGTCTTCATGATTGCAGCTGTACTGACATGTCCTGTCATCTAGCCCTGCCTGGGTATGGGTCTCAGACACTGGGCCGCCATCTCCCCACTCTCGCCTCTCGTCACGTCAGGTATAACTATCGTCTGGTTGCTACCAGTAACCATATCAGTTTGGCCAGACCTCAACATGGCAGCCTCTCTCTCTGAGTTGCTATCGGTCACAGCACATGCGTCATATATACCGCTCATGTCATTCTCAATCCTGCTCCTCAAGGGGCACTGCTGAAACTAATCCCCACCTTGGACACTTCTCTAGCCACTGTTTCCTGCACATTCACTACAGTGGGTTCCCCAACTCTGTGCTCTCAACATTTATCGGCATTTTTCCAACTTTTACATTTTTACCTACAGGAGCACTTCTCCCTGGTCACACCCCTGCAGTGGAAAAATGCATATCAACATCATCATCACATGGCATCATACTTTCATTTGGCATTTCGCAAACTTGGCACAGTCGCTTTGCACCTTATCAGTGCCACTGTTTTTAATGGGTCACATCACTTAAAGGGAGTCGCTACCGATTCTGCAGGAGCCTCGTCACTTCCTGCAGAAGGGTCTGCCTTACCCCCACAGCAACGCTTCAATATCCTGGCCAAACAACATATCAGATATACGTGAAACTGCATCACCAATTTCTCGAGTCCCTGTTTGCACTGGAGTCTCACACGCCGTGAGAGCCACCGGACAGTTCATGCTATCCCCATGAATGTCCCGCACACAGTTCTCAGCCACCGGGCTGGTCTGAACCAGGATCACCTGACCCTCTGCAACACACGGAGTAATAATCGAACAGTCTTACCCTCAGATGTCATGGGTTCGGCAGTCCCAGGCGATGAGGGAGTTCCAGGAACATCTTCCCCAAGGTCACCGCCCTGCTCCTGGACATTAGGAACCTCCAGCCTTTGATTCCTGGTTACCTGACTCCTGGCCATAGGACAATCAGGTGCACACTTTGTGACTTGACGGCATCTCCAGCAGCGCTCTCTCTTTGCCATGCAGCTGCACTCTGTAGTGGTTGGTTGCACCTAGCAACCGCATTACTGCTCCTCCGCACATCCTCTCTAGGACTCTGTATGCTGCAAACACTTGAACTCTTGAGAGCCGCACCGCTCTCCCTCTTCTTTTCTTCCCGACGGTTGCCCTTGGCAACGGCACACAACACCTTTTCGTCTGGTTTCCAGCCGCATCACCGACACTTTGGACTTTTACAAACTGTCCATTCGGATTTGAAGGCTTTCTCTCAGGGCCAACTGCAATTGCGCCCTCAAAGCCTCCCCTCCAGAATTGGCCTGCCTCAGCTGCTCGGCGAGATCCTCCATCCACCCCATAGCAACAGACAGTCCAGACACCAGAAAAAAATTTTTTTTTTTTCTTTCTTCTTAACACGTCCACTTTAATCTGAGACCAGTCTCCAGGTGTCTCCCTGTAGAGACAATCTCAGCACTGCACCGCAGACATAACAGTCGCTTTAAACTTTCTCACCAGTCAAAAAAAATATAGCATTCAGCAGCACCTGCTTTTTCTGCTTGTTTGTTGCTCCCAGCAACGCTTTTTCCTTCTCCAGCAGGGACGACTGCCCGCATCCGACACCAAATGTGGGGGTTAGCTCTGGTCTCGGGGATCATTCACACAAACTTCCTTCCGGACAACGGATTTCTTGTCCAAACAGTGCATTTATTTGGCAGTCTTCTCAAACAAAACAACATAAATAAACACCTGCCCGGCTAGGCACTACCTAATACATAATATACATCATATCCCTAACTCGGCTATATGATAGCGTTCACACACGGAACCAGGTGCGGCTTACCCCAGCCATACGATACTCCAGCCCTCAGGCTGTAACGAGTGCAGTACCTTTAGACAGGGGTTGTGGTCTAGCAGACCTCCCGACTCTGACCTTTCAACGTTTGTTCCCGGGCCTCACCGAGTCCCCCAAAGTCCAGGCTATTGCATAGCCTCTTGGCCCCTCAGCCTTGCCTTGCTGAGACCACACTGACAGAGCCTCAGCAGGCCTCTGTCTGCACACTCTCCAGAGTCAGAGACCCCACCCATGTCCAACAAGAGGATTAAATAGAATCCCTGGACATGGGCATTGTCCAAAATCCCGGACTGGAGCATGGGGAACAGGCACCCACCCAGCACATTACCTGTTCCCAGTAAAAGCCCGCCCTGGAACTGGCTGAGCCAGCTATACTAATACTAATACTTGGGCTTTCACTCCACCAAGGCCAGGCACCTTGGTGACACGCTCTCGGTGCAAACAGCCCTGTCTGACGGTTTCCCTGGGGCTTCACTGCACACATCAGTGTTCACATTGCCACATATCCTCCCTCTGTTCACACCTGTGAGGGTGAACACATACACCAACCGGATGCTCATGACAGGGCATCCGCCCTTTCTAGCCTCTGTCTCAACATTCCCTCTGGAAGATGTGGTCAGCGTCATCATTTTCCCTTTATTTTGCCATACCCAAGCCAGCAAGGCTTGGTTTGTCACCCACATTGACCTGTTGCCCAAGAGATAGTGTCTAAGAGGTTCCCGTTTCCATGGGACAGGCAGACCCTCTCTTTCTATTTTTTATCTCTCTCTCCCTTTTTCTTACACAGCTGCTTCAACCGAGCACGCTTCTTAAGACTTGCCTCTTTTTGTCTCTTTATTTTATCAACAGATAGCGTCTTTCTTTTTCCTTTACTCCCCACAGGGGTTACGTCAAGTTTGGCTCCAATTTCAGAGTCTTCTGCTTCTTCAGTGGCACGCCCCACTTCAGCAGATTCTTCTTCATCCTTCTCTTTGGTCTCTGGAACATACCAGGATTTCTCCCACTCCAACTCATCGGCCTTAGCTTCTTTAGCCTTTGAGTCTCTTTTGGAGTCTTCATTCAGTTGATTAGCCTTCTCATCCTTCTTGGACACGGCATCATATACTTGATTTCTTAACTCCTCCTCTTTCTCATCATGGTTGGAGGTACAGGGGACATCAGGGTCTTCACCAGACTCGTCGTCTTCTGGCAATCCCTGCAGAGATTCACCCGGATATGGTTCTCCCTTCGGATAGGATTCAGGAGAGCCAGCCCATCGGAGTAGACAGGACCCTCATACTGGTCGTCGGTCCCCCGTATTTCTTCCCCAGCAGACTGCTGGCTTTCTGGAAGGCATTGACAGCAGAGGGAATGTCTCTCATGACCAGGTCCTGGCCACACACCGCCACGAGTCCCTGGGCTTTTGCATCTACCTCAGCACCTTCATCTGGTTCAGCAGATACATCATCCATCTTCTTCTCTGCCTCGGCTGGCACCACAGCGCCACCATCTCCAGACCCATTCTTAACAGGCTCTGCCTTCTTGGCATCTTTTAGAGAATCTTCCTCTTCAGGTATCTCATTTTCTTCCACCTGCTGTGCAGGAGCACGCTTAGGCCTCTCCAACTCATAGACTTTATCTTTTGAGCTCCTGAGAACTTCCAACTCTGCTCTGAGTTGCTTGTTCAGCCTCTCCAATTCACCTCGCTCCTTAAGCGCTTTTTCAAGGGCTCTAGCCAAGGAGATGGCCTTGGACTTTTTCTCCAGAGCATCAGCCTCCGCTCGGTCACGTTCTTCGGCATATCGGGCCGCAACATATTTCTCTTCAGCCAGGAGCTGGTCAAACTTCTTCTGTTTCTTCTCCAATCTAGACACAGTTTGTCTCTGGTTGTCCAGGTCCACTATTCGATCACGCAACTCTTGATGAAGTTGCGCCACACTGGCTTCCAAATGTCTTTGCTCCTCCAAGAGGGCAGATTTTTCTGAGGCACTGTTTAAGACCTCATCAGCCAGTTCATCTCTTTCCTGCTCTGCATGAAGTCTGGATCGCTCAGAAACTGCAAGTTCCTCTTGAAGTTGGAGAATTTCCGCTTCTATTTGAGTTTTTCGCATCAGCTTGTTGGATGCACTCCCTTTTTGGCCTCTGGATCCAGCGGCTCTTTACTCTGTTCTGCAGCAGTACCAGACGTAGGAGTATCTCCTAGGACCTCGCCAAGACTTTTGTCAATGTCTACTACAGGCTTGTGTAACTTTCTGGAGACTTTCATTTTCTTCTGGGCATCAGGCAGTAGTCCCTTCGCTATTGTACCTAGGGACCATGTAGGGAGAGAGAAACCGTCTTCATGATTGCAGCTGTACTGACATGTCCTGTCATCTAGCCCTGCCTGGGTATGGGTCTCAGACACTAGGCCGCCATCTCCCCACTCGCCTCTCGTCACGTCAGGTATAACTATCGTCTGGTTGCTACCAGTAACCATATCAGTTTGGCCAGACCTCAACATGGCAGCCTCTCTCTGAGTTGCTATCGGTCACAGCACATGCGTCATATATACCGCTCATGTCATTCTCAATCCTGCCCTCAAGGGGCACTGCTGAGCTAATCCCCACCTTGGACACTTCTCTAGCCACTGTTTCCTGCACATTCACTACAGTGGGTTCCCCAACTCTGTGCTCTCAACATTTATCGGCATTTTTCCAACTTTTACATTTTTACCTACAGGGAGCACTTCTCCCCTGGTCACACCCTGCAGTGGAAAATGCATATCAACATCACATGGCATCATACTTTCATTTGACATTTCCGCAAACTTGGCACAATCGCTTTGCACCTTATCAGCGCCACTGTTTTTAATGGTCACATCACTTAAAGGGGTCGCTACCGATTCTGCAGGAGCCTCGTCACTTCCTGCAGAAGGGTCTGCCTTACCCCACAGCAACGATTCAATATCCTGGCCAAACAACATATCAGATATACGTGAAACTGCATCACGAATTTCTCGAGTCCCTGTTTGCACTGGAGTCTCACACGCCGTGAGAGCCACCGGACAGTTCATGCTATCCCCATGAATGTCCCGCACACAGTTCTCAGCCACCGGGCTGGTCTGAACCAGGATCACCTGACCCTCTGCAACACACGGAGTAATAATCGGAACAGTCTTACCCTCAGATGTCATGGGTTCGGCAGTCCCAGGCGATGAGGGAGTTCCAGGAACATCTTCCCCAAGGTCACCGTCCTGCTCCTGGACATTAGGAACCTCCAGCCTTTGATTCCTGGTTACCTGACTCCTGGCCATAGGACAATCAGGTGCACACTTTGTGACTTGACGGCATCTCCAGCAGCACTCTCTCTTTTGCCATCCAGCTGCACTCTGTAGTGGTTGGTTGCACCTAGCAACCGCATTACTGCTCCTCCGCATATCCTCTCTAGGACTCTGTATGCCGCAAACACTTGAACTCTTGAGAGCCGCACCGCTCTCCCTCTTCTTTTCTTCCCGACGGTTGCCCTTGGCAACGGCACCCAACACCTTTTCGTCTGGTTTTCCAGCCGCATCACCGACACTTTGGACTTTTACAAACTGTCCATTCGGATTTGAAGGCTTTCTCTCCAGGGCCAACTGCAATTGCGCCCTCAAAGCCTCCCCTCCAAATTGGCCTGCCTCAGCTGCTCGGCGAGATCCTCCATCCACCCCATAGCAACAGACAGTCCAGACACCAGAAAAAATATATTTTTTTTTTTCTTCTTAACACGTCCACTTTAATCTGAGACCAGTCTCCAGGTGTCTCCCTGTAGAGACAATCTCAGCACTGCACCGCAGACATAACAGTCTCTTTAAACTTTCTCACCGTCAAAAAATATAGCATTCAGCAGCACCTGCTTTTTCTGCTTGTTTGTTGCTCCCAGCAACGCTTTTCCTTCTCCAGCAGGGACGACTGCCCGCATCCGACACCAAATGTGGGGGTTAGCTCTGGTCTCGGGGATCATTCACACAAACTTCCTTCCGGACAACGGATTTCATGTCCAAACAGTGCATTTATTTGGCAGTCTTCTCAAACAAAACAAAATAAATGAACACCTGCCCGTCTAGGCACTACCTAATACATAAGATACATCATATCCCTAACTCGGCTATATGATAGCGTTCACACACGGAACCAGGTGCGGCTTACCCCAGCCATACAATACTCCAGCCCTCAGGCTGTAACGAGTGCAGTACCTTTATACAGGGGTTGTGGTCTAGCAGACCTCCCGACTCTGACCTTTCAACGTTTGTTCCCGGGCCTCACCGAGTCCCCCAAAGTCCAGGCTATTGCATAGCCTCTTGGCCCCTCAGCCTTGCCTTGCTGAGACCACTCTGACAGAGCCTCAGCAGGCCTCTGTCTGCACACTCTCCAGAGTCAGAGACCCCACCCATGTCCAACAAGAGGATTAAATAGAATCCCTGGACATGGGCATTGTCCAAAATCCCGGACTGGAGCATGGGGAACAGGCACCCACCCAGCACATTACCTGTTCCCAGTAAAAGCCCGCCCTGGAACTGGCTGAGCCAGCTATACTAATACTTAACTTGGGCTTTCACTCCACCAAGGCCAGGCACCTTGGTGACACGCTCTCGGTGCAAACAGCCCTGTCTGACGGTTTCCCTGGGGCTTCACTGCACACATCAGTTCATGACAATATATATATATATATATATATATATATATATATATATATATATATATAGTGTATTAAATACATTTTATTTTTTGGGGGGGGGGGGAACTGCAATTTTAACATTATATTGTGTAATTTATTTATCATGTTCACTGTTTGGTATAAATAAGATTATTATGTGCATCAGTACAATGATAATAATGCCAAATTTCTATATATTTTTTTTTCTTTCCTCCTGCAGGCTGTTAGCCCAACTGCTCCCCCTCCCCTACACTGAAGGGAGGTGTGGGGGTGTTGCTGCTTTAGCTGCACATTTCTCTGGATAGGTAGCAGCTAGATATATGGGCTTTGCCCCATAGTATGAAACAATGATGAATATGGCAATCAAAAGGGTGGGGCACTATGGCATGACGTAGGCACGTGCTGCTGTGGCCCGTGTGCTTTGTGGACCTGTGGAGTATACTTGGGTTTGATATGCCGTGTGTTGTTTGGGGTGTGCGACCTTGAGTGATTGTGGTCACACTCCCGATGTTGCTCAAACAGATGAGGTAAGTATGATTTTATACCGCCATTCAGGGCGAATCGAATTTTCCCTGAAATTCGGATTGAAGTCCACAAAGTGTTGAGATTTGCTCAACACTATTTATAATAAAGTAATATTTAAGTATTTTTGTTTTCTTAATTCCCAGAAAACCCTTTAAAGAGGTAGAATCCATAATTCAATTTATGAAAAAGGAAGTTGAGAGCCTGAAGAATTATGAATAAAAATGGCCGAGCAGAAAGCGATATTACATGCTACAATCACGGATTTGGAGGACAGATCCAGATGTTGTAACATCAGAGGATTCGCTTCACTTAACACTAGTGTCTATGCATAACATACCTCTCTCGTGGTCTGTTTAGCTGTTAGACACTTGTTTGTGATGATACATTGCGTTAGATGCCCCCCCCCCCATGCTCTGCCTAAATTTATAGGTCAGTGTGTGCTTGGATCTATGGGTAAGCAAGCTCGTTTAGTCTAATTAACAAGTGGATAATCAAAGATAAAGACTGAACTAAATAATTGCATGTCTGGTTGCAGAATAAACAAAGTCTTGTTGTGTGCGTGTGTGTAAGGTCCTAACCCCTTTAGGGTACCTTTACACGGTGCAGAGTTGTATGCACAAAATCCACACCGAAACCAACACAAAAAAGCACATAAATATGCACTTTTAAAATGGCTTTGGTGTGTTTTTTAGGGTCCTTTCACACTGGCGTTTTTGTTTTCCGGCATAGAGTTCCGTCCTCTGCGCTCTATGCCGGAAAAATCCTGATCAGGATCATCCCCATGCATTCTGAATGGAGAGAAATCCATTCAGGATGCATCAGGATGTCTTCAGTTCAGGACCGGAACGTTTTTTGGACGCAGCAAATAACGCAGCATGCTGCGCTTTTTGTTCCGTCCAAAAATCCGGAACACTTGCCGCAAGGCCGGATCCGGAATTAATGCCCATTGAAAGGCATTAATCCGGATCCAGCCTTAAGCTAAACGACGTTTAGCTTTTTCTCTCTGGTTGCCATGGTAAAGTGTAGTGGGGAGCGGGGAAGCAGTATACTTACCATCTGTGCGGCTTCCGGGGCGCTCCAGAGTGACGTCAGGGCGCCCTACACGCATGGATCACGTGATCGCATGGATCACGTGATCCATGCGCATGGGGCGCTCTGACGTCATTCTGGAGCCGCACGGACTGTAAGTATACCTCTCCCCCGCTCCCCACTACTACTATGGCAACCAGGACTTTAATAGCGTCCTGGCTGCCATAGTAACCTCAAAGCATTTCGAAGACTGATCAGGATCCTGATCAGTCTTCTATGCTTTCAGGCGACTTGCGTTCTGACGGATCCGGCGGGACGGAAGTGCCTGCCGGATCATCAGAACGCAAGTGTGAAAGGACCCTAAGTGAGGTTTTTGGTGCTGATTTTATGTTAATGTCAAAACCTTATTGAAGTCTATGGGGAAAACCACATTACATAAGGTGCAGAATCCCACAAAAAACTGACATGCTGGGGATTTGAAAATCCGCACAACACGCACCCTGGCAGGCCACATTCTGCACTCTAGAAGGCCTCCAGTCCTCACTTGTCCCGCAGGACTTTTCGTGCACTTCCTGGCTCTTACGGGCCCTATTCACACGTCCGCAATGTCGTCCGCATGTATTCCGCAATTCTGCGGAATACATGCGGACCCATTGACTGTGAATGGGGCACGGAACGATGCGGAGAGCACACACTGTGCTCTCCGCATCAGTTTTTGCGGAGCGCGCCGCGATCTTACGGCCGCAGCTCCACAAAAAAGTAGAGCATGTCCTATTCTTGTCCGCAATTGCGGACAAGAATAGACATTTCTATGGGGCTCCCGGCCGGGTGTGTTTATGGATCCGCAATTTGCGGATCCATAAACACAACAGACATGTGAATAAGGCCTTAAAGAGGACCTTTCATCACCCTAACAAATCTAAAGTAAGTATACATACATGGAGAGCGGCGCCCAGGGATCTCCCTGCACTTACTATTATCCCTGGGCGCCGCTCCGTTCTCCCGGTATGTCCTCCGGTTACTTCAGCTCTGCGTCTCAACTGGGAGGAGCCTGCCCTTGTTCTCCTGGGCGTCTCCTTCTTCCAGGCTGTAGCGCTGACCAACCGCAGCGCTCAGCTCATAGCCTGGGAGAAGAGCTGAAGTCACCGGAGGACATACCGGCAGAACGGAGCGGCGCCCAGGGATAATAGTAAGTGCAGGGAGATCCCTGGGCGCCGCTCTCCATGTATGTATACTTACTTTAGATTTGTTAGGGTGATGAAAGGTCCTCTTTAAGGAGCAAGAGATTTCGGGAGCCTGTTGAGAACATTAACCCTTTAGTGACCAGCCTGTTTTGGGCCTTACTGACCATGCGTTTTTCTTCTTTTTCAACGTCGCGTTCCAAGAGCTACATTTTTAGTTTTCGGTCTATATAACTTTATGAGGGCTTTTTATTTTGCGGGATAAGTTGTAGTTTTTAATGGCGCCATTTTGGGGTACACAAAACTTTCTGATGAACTTTTATTAACTATTTCTGGGGTGGGGATGGGAAAAACAGCAATACTGCCATAGCGTTTTTACTTTATAAATTTTACTGTGTTCATTTTTCGGTATAAATAACATAATAGCTTTATTCTCTGGCTCAGTTTGATTACAGTGATACCAAATACATATAGTTTTTTATATTTTACAACTTTTGTGCAATAAAACACCTTTTTTTTAAAAGAAAAAAATGTTTTTGCATTGCTGCTTCCTAAGACCCATAATGTTTTTTATTTTTCTTTCTATTGAGTTGTGTGAGGGCTTGATTTTTGCGGGACAACTATTTTTGATTGGTATTATTTTTGAGTAAATGGCGTTTTTTGATCGCTTGTTATTAAGTTTTTTTGGTTGCAACTAAGAATAAATTAGCAATTTAGTCTTTTTTTTTCTTACGGCGTTCACCGTAGGGGATAATTGACACAATATTTATGTAGTCCGGGACGTTACAAACGCGGCAATACCAAACATATGTGGAAGATTTTTTCTTTGCAATTTTTTTCATTGAAAAGTGTACTTTCAATTGAAAAGAAAGAGTAATTTTTTTATTGAATAAATCAGTTTTTTTTTAACTTTTTTTTAACCATTTAATAGTCCCACAAGGGGACTATAACAGACAGCTTTTTGATTGATTTTAAAATGCAATACATTATCACTGTAGTGCACTGCATTTTAATTTCAGTGCTATTCTGACATTGACCAGCAGGCTGCGCCAGCACAGGCACAGCCTGCTGAAAATTACTCAAGGCTGGTTTGGGGCCTACACAAGCCTCCAGCCAGCCTTCACACACATCGGCACCCCGCGATCGCATTTGCAGGTGCCGACGAAAGACAGAGGGAGTCCGCCCCCTCTGTCAGCACTTTACATTGTGGCAATACCAGTGGCATATAAAGTGTTGGGCTGTTAGAGCAGGGCCCCGGTTCTCATGTGAGAACTGATCCCCCGCTCCCCGCGGCATGGGGCACCCGTGCAGTGCTTAGACTGCGCCACCATAAGAAAACGGCGGCCCAGCCTAAGGCCCCTTAGTGACCGCTGTAAAAAGGTGTATTGGGTGGTCACTAAGGAGTCAATGCTCATGTACTTTTAAAAAAAGTTCCTGGCACAGTCTGGACCAAAGAAGAGAGGGTGTATCTTGGAGGTTACTGTTACAGTGGCAGCCTGTGCCTTCTGTTCTCCTTCTTTTTTGGGGAGACATGGGTACCGCTTCTCTCACCCTGCTGCTTTGACTCCCTCTGCCTGGCGGCCGGGGCCTGTTAGCCCTCTGCTATCCTCCAGCAGCAAGCCTGACCCCCAGGGTCCTGTGCTTCTCTTTTTGGCCTTCTCACTTGGCCTGTATGGTTTGCGTGCAGCCTGGCAATAGGTTGATCTAGCTTGCTACTCTATGCGTAAGGTGTGCTGGTGCGTTTGTCTACCCTTGTACTGACCTCTGTCTGATTCCTGACTTAGGCCCTTTGTTGCCTGCCCTGACCTAAGACTTGTTTCTTGGATTCGCACAAACTATATCTGCCCTGACCTCAGCCTGTTACTGACTTTGAGTTTTGCCTGATCCCTGTGGGTCAGCTGTGTACCACATCAGCACTAGTCCAGAAGGAAGTGCCCTGGTGGCTTTCTTGCAACAAAGTCCAGATCCCTTTGTAAGGATTAACGGGTGAATGCCAGGGGACTGCCAGAATAACACCCTTAGATTTGACCCAAAGTTAAACAGGTTTTTTAACACAGTTGTTCAACACCCACTAACCTTAATATTCATTTTACAGTATTTTACTGTATTATGCTGTGATTTTCTGCTTGAAAATCTGCGCTGAAAAACTGTATGTAATCCAAGTGTGCAGGTAGCCCAAGCCTCTCTGGCTGAATGTAATGTGTGTCTCTCTCATGACTCAATAAAGAAATCATGCTTAAGGGCTCATGCACATGAACGCATTTTCTTTCTGTGTCCGTCCGGGGTTATTTTTGCGGACCGTATGCGGAACCATTCATTTCAATGGGTCCGCAAAAAAAAAAAAATGGAAGTTATTCCGTGTGCATTTCATTTCCGTATGTCTGTATTTCCTTTCCACAAAAAAATAGAACATGTCCTATTATTGTCCGTATTACGGACAAGGATAGTACTGTTCTATTAGGGGCCAGCTGTTCTGTTCCACAAAATACAGTAGGAACACGGACATCGTCCTATTTTTTGCGGGCCGCAAAATATATACGGTCGTGTGCATGAGTCTTAAAAGCGACCTCTGGCTAGCCACAGCAGATGTAGTCAATAGAAAAGGAATACAAAAGGAAGAGAACGTATAAGGAGTTTTTGAGCATACATTGGAGGAAAATTTAAAATGTGATTGTGCCAAGACTTTGTCATAAAAGGCACCAAGGTTTTTTTTACATTTCTGGATCACAACGTCACATCAAATGTTAGAGCCATATATAGAATAATCTATTGCATGATTGTTTTGGTTTTCAGCTCCAAAAAAGGGACTTGGCATACTGGAATAGGGCATACAGGAAGCTAACCAATAGTTGGTGTAAAGTTAGACAAAACTGTCTAGCCATGCACCAAAATTATCAGCCAGCCTGAGCCACTTTGATCTGTTTGGCACATCTTTGGACTGCCCGTCTATACTTTAAACAGGATAAGTAAAATCTATCCCATTGTCTGGGCACTATTATGATTGCTTCTGAACTTGAAGGCCTAAACAAAGCATTTTTTGTGCACTGTGTTTAATGCACTATACAGCGTGTTGTGTCATTGAACTGAAAATGGAAGTTTGCCTCCAGGCAGCAGTATTGGCAATATGTTCTCATCATGTTTCAGGAATGTCTGTACTGGTTGAATTTAATGATGGCTGGGCCGTACAAAGAAAGAACTGATAAAGAAGTAGACAATTTACTTGGAAGTCATAAATCCTAATTACATGGCTGAATTTATTTTCTGGGGAGCAGAAGTAATTCACCAAAGAACAATCATCAGTCTTAGGCCTAATTCACACATCTGTAGTGTGTTTTGCGGAAACATGGATCCGCAAAACACGGACAGCTGCAATGTGCATTCCGCATTTTGCGGACCGCACATTAATGGCACTATATAGACAATGCCTTTTCTTGTCCGCAATTGCGGACAAAAATAGGACATGTTCTATTTTTTTGCGGAAACAGAAACGCAGATGCGGAAACACGGATGCGGTTATGCAGATGCGGACATCACATAGTGTGCTGTCCACATCCATTCCTGCCCCTTTGAAATTAATGGGTCTGCAACCCTTCCTCAAAATTGCGGATGGGATGCGGATTCATTTTTGCGGACGTGTGAATTAGGCTTTAAAGCGGACCTTGCATCAGGGAAAAATATATACTAATTATGCTGACATGGAGAGCGGCGCCTAGGGATCTCCCTGCCCTTACTATTATCCCTGGGCGCCGCTCCGTTCTCCCGGTATTGGCTCCGGTATATTAGCTCACTTGGTTCTACTAGGCGGAGCCTGCCTGACTTGGTTTTACTAGGCGGTGCCTGCCCTTGTTCTACTGGGCGTCTCCTTCTCCCAGGTTTTTGGGAGAAGGAGATGCCCAGGAGAACAAAGGAAGGCCTACTAGTAGAACCAAGCCAGCGAAGATACCGGAGCCAATACCAGGAGAATAGAGTGGTGCCCAGCGATAATAGTAAGTGCAGGGAGATCCCTGGGCGCCCCTCTCCATGTCAGCATACTTAGTTCATATTTTTTTCCCTGGTGAAAAGTCCTCTTTAAGACTCCAATGTTAGTTTGTCTTGAAATTGTAAGAAATGGCAAGGCAAACAATTTAAATAACATGACCAGGACCCAGGGCTGATTTTAGACAAAATGTGACCCTGGGCAAAATCAAAAGTGGGGCCCCAAATCTTGTGCTCAAAACACAGTCTGGCACCCCCGCCGATCAGCTGTTTGAGCAGATGGCGTGTGCTGTTCACTGCTGCTGTCCCACAGACATACAGCAGCAGAGCAGGAAGAGAGAAGGGAGAGGCACGCGTGCACAGCGCATGCCGTCTCCTCAAACAGTTGATCGGCAGGGGTGCCGGGTGTCGAAATCCCGCCAATCTAATATTGATGACCTATCCTGAGGATAGATCATCAAAATTAAAAGCCCGGTCAACCTCTTGAAGCTACTCCTAATATTATGCCTGCTGTGCTCCCCCAATGCCCACAAACACTGTACTTTAGTTTACACCTAGACTGCCCTCATTAGTAATAGTGCCCTAATAGTGATACATACTCCCCAAGATAGCCCCTATTAGTAGCACTGTCCTCCATATTGCATCAAATAATAATAAAGCACCTACAGTACCCTAGTAGTAATAATATGACCATAATGCTCCCACTGGCTCTAATGTCCCCCTGGGACGTATAAGAGGATGGGACTACAACTCCCAGCATGTCCAAGCCGTTATTATGTAATATCAGAGTACATTACAAGAGGAGGTATAAGAGAGACTCCCATCATCTCCAGGCCGTTATTATGTAATATCAGAGTACATTATAAGAGGAGGTATAAGAGGAGAGGACTACAACTCCCAGCATATCCAGGGTGTTGTAATGTACCCTGATATTACATAATAATGGCCTGGACATGCTGAGAGTTGTAGTCCTTTCCTATTTTATCTCCTCTTGTAATGTTCTCTGATATAACATAACAAGCTGGACATGCTGGGAGTTGTAGTCCTCTCCTCGTACCTCTTCTTGTAATGTACTCTGTTATTACATAACAGGAGGAATAAAAGGAGAGGACTACAATTCCCATCATTTCCCTGGCACTTACATTAAATCCATACTTCTTCCCATGCATCACTGGTCTTCTTCTTTACTGCACTGCTGAGCTCCGCCTCCTGTTCTGGTCACATGATGGTGAGGTCATCGCAGGTCCTTCATCCCCTCTTCTTTGCTGAGCTCCGCAGGTCATGTCAGCACTGTGCTAAAAACTGCATTGTAAAGTGCAGCTGTTCAGCTGTCCGCCCGTTTGATTCCTCGGACGTTCAGCTGAACAGCAGCAATGAAGCAGGGGGCCCCTTAGACAATGGGGGCCCTGGGCAATTGCCCACTTTGCCACCCCTAACCTCGGCCCTGACTAGGGGTATCAGGGAACATTATTATACAGGGGTTATATAACTTTTATTTTTGTTTATATTGATAATTATATCAGTGCGGGTCTGTATGTATGTATGTATGTATGCAGAGTGTATTTGTGTATATATATATATATATATATATATATATATGTGTATGTATGTGTATATAATATATATATATATACATACATACATACATACACGCGTGTGCGGCGTGTGTGTTTGTGCTTTAGGGTGCACACCCTAATGCAATAAGCTACGCACGCCTATGACTGGATCAGAGTGCTTCTGATGAGAATGCATTATGGATCCTTAAACTGGACAGCCAGGGTCTTTACTTCAGAACAGACTATGTGAATCTATACTAGTTTCATGAGTCATATAACTTTATCCTTTTTATGCCTGTGTTGATACCTTTAATACTTTTAAACTTTGTTTTTTCACTTCCTTCCAGCTTTTAGATACTGTAAATATAATTCCAGAATAACGTGTGAATTTTCAAGGCTATGTACACCTTCAGGGCCTTTTTTTATGATTTTACTTTACAAATTGTGAGCTTTATTTAAAATGTTCAGTCGTTCCTGAGATAAGAGTTAAAAAATAGTCTGATGCAAGCTGTGACTTTGTTTTCTTTGAATCCCATCAGCTGACAGCTCAGGTGTAGCTCTTATTCCTGACTTCACAGATTTTGTAACTCTTGTATCTCAGAAATGGTTGAACATTTTTAATAAAGATTTGAATACATTTTTTTTTTTTAGAGCGAAATGCAATCATAAAAAATGCCCCCGAGGGAGGACTTAGCCTTTAAGTTATGGTGCTGGGGCTTCAATACTTCCTCCAACAACATCAGGTAACAATGTTCAATAGGAATATACTTGTCATGGTGCCCCATGGTGTATTTTGTATTTTATTTCCTTCGTAAAACATCCTGCAACTGTGTCATCTGCTGGTGAGAAGCCTTTTCTAGTGTGCTCATTCTTATTGACTGGTCTGCACAATGGTAGGAACGGACGGTGTCACACATAGCATTTTTTTTAAAAAATTACATATTTTCCTCTGTTTTCGGTTTGGGTTTTTGCAGCAAAACGTGCCAAGTTCAGAGGTTTGTTAAAAGCCACAGGGAATTATGAAAAGCACTACAATGCATATCTTACATGTTTTTCCTCACCTTTTGGGTTCATGATTTTTTTATCCGAAACATTTACTCAATAGGAAAAAAAATAATATTTTCTAAGATCTATCAAGACAACCCCTTCTATATTGGTAGCTGATGGACCATTTTATCAATGATGAGGTCGGTCATTGTTAGCTTGGTTCTGTTTCAAAGCAAATTAAAAATTAAAGTCACGATGTAAAGGATAACACTACATGTCTATATATAAAAACATACTTTTTTTTTTCTAATCGAACATTTACGCATTTCAATGCCATATAATCTACTGAAAACACCTCACCCTGATCACACAGAATGGTTTCATGATGCAACCCCCATTTCCCATGGCACTTTATGTGCAGTTTAAAAATATTGTATAAACTGCTAAGATAATCTAAAGGGTATAATTATTCTTGAAAAGAAACCACAACACTGGGGCAGGAAAACAATGCGTACCTGGGCAATGGGCACAGGTATAATCATCTTTCTAAAGCAATCGGAAAATAGATTTCACCATGTTAATATAAGACACAGCAAGAGGAAGGAAACAAGGCACTTGCTTTATATCACACTAGCTCAAGTAATAATGTCATGTAATGTATAATAAATTAATGTTACATGCACTGAATTGCTGTGCACAGACAGGAATTTTTCCATCACATTATACACTGCTCATATCCAGGGGTTATGGCCACCCTGCAATCCACTACTAACTGCAGGGGATTAAAAGGAAAAAAAAGGACAGATATTATTTAGGATAGGCTAGACAAGGTCAAACACCAGGAATTATCAGAGTAGAATACACAAAACCTAGAGGGCATGTCAGGATCTAAATCACAAGACAGAGAGACTAGGTCGTAGGTCATCAATCAGAGATGAAAGGGCTAACGAGGCAATAAGACCAAATCACAGGCATCAGAATGGAGTACACACCTTCTTTAAATATGTTGCTCAGATCAACGTGGAATACTGGCCCAGGGTCTTGTATGTCTTCCTTTACCCAGCACTCATGGAGCACCAGCAGATGCTGATTGGTCTGGAGTAGTAAGGGGGTATATGTTTCGTCAAAATGCAAAGTGACAGGTACCACGCCCCCTTTTATACAGCTACCCCCACCCCTTTTATATCATTTTATATTGCTTGATATTAATTTAATACAAGAATATGACATCTTACTACACACTTCTCAGATTCCGGTGTAACATTACATTTCCCTACTTCGTGAGATTTCCCTACCGGTCGCACTTGAAATGACGTGAGGAGGCGTTCCCGAGTTGTGACGATCTGCGCATGCGCAAAAAGACAGTTTAGGGAAAATCTCACAGCGGAGTTCGGATGCATACCGAGACACTGTGCATGCGCCGGAGAGCCTCAGTAGGGAAATATTACGGCCCAGTGCGCAAGCGCGTCTAACTCCAGAACATCTACCTGATCTCCGCGCCTGCGCAGTGTGGGGGTAGTGAAAAATTACGACCCAGTGCGCAAGCGCCAAGCGGAGATCTGATGGCCAATTTTTCTGTTAAATAAATAAATATTTATATTTATTATATTTTTATAATATTAATATTATATTATTTATATTATTATTATATAATTTATTATTTATATTATATTTATATTTATTTATTTAATAGAAAAAATCAATTCGCTTATTTGTTGACGCTCTTGATGCAATACACGCTTCTATACAGACATTAGATAGGGTTTTACGGGACGCCGATCCGGGAGATTTCATACAATTGCGTTTAGATGGCGGCGAAACGTTTGATTCGATTTTTTCAAATAGGTATTCTAGAGATGGATTTAGAGCCAAAACATTTTTGGACAATATCGCTAACACTTTACAGAGTAACGCGGAGTGCATAGCCGGTAAATTACTTAAACTAGTTGTCATCATTGTCAGGTGTCGACGTGGTGGGTCCAGAAGGCGTTTGGGTGGTATCGCGGTAGTCGGATTATTGATCGTAAAAAACAACATTTATACGATTTTAATAATTATGATAATAACGTCTGCCTGGCCGCTAGTGTTTACGCTATTTTGGAGGGTTATGCTTTGAGCAACGTCGCATTGTTAGAGAAAGCTCGACAACTGCATAGAGACTTACAAATACCCGAGGGTTATTTGGTGTCTTTTACTGACGTTGCTGAATTTGAGAAAAAATTAAACATCACAATTCAAATTTTGTACCACAATAGGGGTCAGTGGCGTTATTATCACACAGCCCGCACCGCTAAAGAAAAGACCGTTTATATATTGCACCATGAAAAGCATTATTATGGCATAAAAAATCTAAAAGCTTTTATTGGTTTCGATTATTTTTGCGACGTTTGTTGCACTATATACAAACATAAATATCGACACGGGTGTATGCAGTTTTGTAAAGCGTGCCAGAGACCGAATTGTGTTGAGCAGTCTAATAATACACGGTGCCCAATATGTAGGACGTATTGTCGTTCAGAGGATTGCTTTGAAACACATAGAAACCTGGCACTTAGTGATAACGCTCTTTGTAAGAAAAAAACTTTTTGCGGATTTTGTTACAGATATATAGACTGCGGCGATGATCACAAATGTAACGGTTTAAAATGCACCATCTGCGGCGGGCAGGTTGACAAATTTGATGACCATGTTTGTTACATGCAGCCATACAACCCCAAAAAAATGACTGACAAGTACATCTTTTACGATTTTGAATGCATGCAAGAAACACGCTTGCATATACCCAATTTCATTTACGCAACCACACTATACGGCCCAAACTCCTGGCATTTTAGCGGAAAATCCTGTACTCGTGACTTTGTGTGATTATTTGCCAACGGTAAGTTTTCGGATTACACGTTCATAGCTTACAACGCAGGACGCTACGACGCTTATTTTGTTTTACAGGAGTTGATTAATGAAAAATTTAAAATTAATATTATAAATCAAGGCGGTCGGTTAATGTGTGTGACCTTGCATATACCCAATTTCATTTACGCAACCACACTATACGGCCCAAACTCCTGGCATTTTAGCGGAAAATCCTGTACTCGTGACTTTGTGTGATTATTTGCCAACGGTAAGTTTTCGGATTACACGTTCATAGCTTACAACGCAGGACGCTACGACGCTTATTTTGTTTTACAGGAGTTGATTAATGAAAAATTTAAAATTAATATTATAAATCAAGGCGGTCGGTTAATGTGTGTGACCTTGAATGACCTAAAAATTAGATTCATAGACTCGCTGAATTTCATGCCCATGAAGCTCAGCAAGATGCCCGAGGCTATGGGTTTTTCCGGCGCCAAGGGACACTTCCCGCATTTTTTCAACACGTCAGAAAATCAAAACTACATAGGCGTCCTACTGGCCGCTCGGTATTATGGCGTCGATTACATTATGCCCGTTGAGAAAAAAGAATTCATGGTTTGGTACGAGAAACATAAAAATGACACCTTTAATTTTCAGTAAGCGTTAAAAGCCTACTGTAAGCAGGATGTTGAGGTTTTGAGAAGGGCTTGTGAGTGTTACAGGGACACGATTATGGCCATGACGGAAAAAAAAGTTCTTCAATACATTAAACGTGAAAAGAAATACAGAACGGTCACTAAATGTATTGACCCATTCCAACTTATCACGTTGGCCGCCGTGTGCATGGCTATGTACCGGTTTAAATTTCTACCCAAAAATACTATAGCGATTGTCCCTGCAGATAATTACCACAAGACCCAGAAACGATTTTTACCGCCCTTTAACGCATGTTGTATAGAAATGCCTTCAGCATGTTCAATGTACATGAGCCACTATATAGCGGGTGTTGAAAATCGTTTCTGGGTCTTGTGGTAATTATCTGCAGGGATAATCGCTATGGTATTTTTGGGTAGAAATTTAAACCGGTCCATAGCCATGCACACGGTTGCCAATGTGATAAGTTGGAACGGGTCAATACATTTAGGCCTCTTGCACACGGGCGTCATGTTTGACGCCCGGATAAGATGCGGGTGCGTTGCGGGAATCGCCGCGTGAAAAAATCCGCATGCTTGTTACCCAGACCCGAAGTCAGACTTCATCACTGAAGTCCGGTTTCGGGATGAGTATTCTGTATGTGTAATATGTTGGATGAAGGACCTGCCGTGATGTCACAGGATCACATGGGTCACATGGTCCACTCAAATGCTTCTTTGAGTGGACCATGTGACCCTGTGACGTCACCACAGGTCCTCAAGCATCCAAACTTTCAAGAGAGAAGACGTTCTGGGGCTCTGCGCGTAGAATGGGAGAAGGTAAGTTAACTCTTTATTATTTTTAACCCTTTAAAGCCCGGGGAACATTGCATTCTGTAATTAGAATGCGATTATTTTCCCTTATAACTATGTTATAAAGGAAAATAATAACGATCGGGTCCCCATCCCGATCGTATCCTAGCAACCATGCGGGAAAATCGCAACGCATCCGCACATGATTGCGGATGCTTGCGATTTTCCCGCATCCCCATTCACTTCTATGGGGCCTGCGTTTCGTGAAAATCGCAGAATATAGAACATGCTGCGATTTTCACGCAACGCAAAAGTGATGCGTGAAAATCACCGCTCATGTGCACAGCACCATAGAACTGAATGGGTCAGGATTCAGTGCGGGTGCAATGCGTCCTCCTCACGCATTGCACCCGCACGGAAAACTCGCCAGTGTGAAAGGGGCCTTAGTGACCGTTCTGTATTTCTTTTCACGTTTAACGTATTGAAGAACTTTTTTTTCTATCATGGCCAGTGTCCCTTGGCGCCTGAAAAAATCATAGCCTCGGGCATCTTGCTGAGCTTCATAGGCATGAAATTCAGCAAGTCTATGAATCTAATTTTTAGGTCATTCAGTCACACAAATTAACCGACCGCTTTGATTTATAATATTCATTTTACATTTTTCATTAATCAACTCCTGTAAAACAAAATTAGCGTCGTAGCGTCCTGCGTTGTGAGCTATGAACGTGTAACCCGAAAACTTACCGTCGGCAAAAAATTGCACAAAGTCACAAGTACAGGACTTTCCGCTAAAATGCCAGGAGTTTGGGCCGTATAGTGTGGTTGCGTAAATGAAATTGGGTATATGCAAGCCTGTTTCTTGCTCGCATTCAAAATCGTAAAAGATGTACTTGTCAGTCTTTTTTGGGGTTGTATGGCTGCATGTAACAAGCATGGTCATCAAATTTGTCAACCTGCCCGCCGCAGATGGGGCATTGTAAAACGTTACATTTGTGATCATTGCCGCAGTCTATATATCTGTAACAAAAACCGCAAAAAGTTTTTTTCTTACAAAGAGCGTTATCACTAAGTGCCAGGTTTCTATGTGTTTCAAAGCAATCCTCTGAACGACAATACGTCCTACATATTGGGCACCGTGTATTATTAGACTGCTCAACACAATTCGGTCTCTGGCACGCTTTACAAAACTGCATACACCCGTGTTGATATTTATGTTTGTATACGGTGCAACAAACGTCGCAAAAATAATCGAAACCGATAAAAGCTTTTAGATTTTTTATGCCATAATAATGCTTTTCATGGTGCAATATATAAACGGTCTTTTCTTTAGAGGTGGGGGCTGTGTAATAATAACGCCACTGACCCCTATTGTGGTACAAAATTTGAATTGTGATGTTTAATTTTTTTTCAAATTCAGCAACGTCAATAAAAGACACCAAATACCCCTCGGGTATTTGTAAGTCTCTATGCAGTTGTCGAGCTTTCTCTAACAATGCGACGTTGCTCAAAGCATCACCCTCCAAAATAGTGTAAACACTAGCGGCCAGGCAGACGTTATTATCGTAATTATTAAAATCGTATAAATGTTGTTTTTTACGATCAATAATCCGACTATACGCGATACCACCCGAACGCCTTCTGGACCCACCACGTCGACCCCTGACAATGATGACAACTAGTTTAAGTGAATTACCGACTTTGCACTCCGCGTTACTCGGTAAAGCGTTAGCGATATTGTCCAAAAATGTATCGGTTCTAAATCCATCTCTAGAATACCTATTTAAAAAAATGGAATCAAACGTTTCGCCGCCATCTAAACGCAATTGTATGAAATCTCCCGGCTCGGCGTCCCGTAAAACCCTTTCTAACAATGTCTGTATAGAAGCGTGTATTGCATCAGGAGCGTCAACAAATGAGCGAATTGATTCGAGGTTAGCGAATCTGAAGCATTCCTTGTACATGGTACTATTAAAATTCGCTAAGTCACGCTGTTTATGGTAAACACGTTCTAGATAAACGGATCTAACGCTTTGTGGTTCAGGGGGTTCGCCTGTAACATCCGTGTAATAGGGTCTGTCGTCTTTTTGTGGGTCGCCTGACTAAATATGATTTGATTGAGTATTTGAAGGTCTGTTAGTGTGCAAGCTGTTTGGACGACTGTGCTCCGCTTGCGCGGCCTGCGATTGCGGCTGTGTTTGTCCGGCATTCAGACGTGCCGAAGCACCAGTCTTGTTACGACATTCCTGTCTTTTTTTGATAGCTATTTTGTTCGAACGCTCCGGCGTAGCATTGTTGTTACGCCGGCGACGCCTTTTTTCTCTAGCTATTTTAGATAGTTTAACTGAAAAACAACTTTTTATAGCCTGTTTTAACTTTCTAACCCTAGCATTTACTATTTTTTTTGCACTTTTAAAAGGTTGGCCCCCTCCACCAGTCATCACTAGTCAGTCGCTGTCTAGCAGCTCTTTTTCAAGTCAGTCAAGATGCGTAATCAGTCGTGTGTATTTGTTACGAGTAGCGTGTATTCGCCCTGCAGTAATTTTGTTGGGGCTGTTAAACGTTAGATACGTAGAGTCTTTAATGTAACATTTTGAATACATCGACACGCATTTCATTTTGTCGTTACAATTCGCAATATCTTTCAACACGCCGTACGTCTCTCCACCCCGGCAATAACAGGAAAGGACAAGAGGCTCGTATCGCTGTTGGGGTTCGCTTATCTGTTGTACGTTGCTACATGTGTTTGGCGTATCAAATGTGATGCGCTTTTTACAAGGTATTACATCTTGCGTATTGGGTATTGGTGTTATGTCGCATAATGCTGTATTATCATTTATTACGCTAGTTGGCTCAACACTCTGCAGAACCAGTTGCGGCGTTGTTAGAAATCCAGCTATCAGTGTATTCGGTTCCTGACGATGTTTTGTGGTTGATTGTCGTCTCTCTTTAACGCTGCGTGCTTTGTTGTTTTCTTTTCTTTGTGCTGAAATTTAAAGACAAACATTAAGATATAGTTATTAAGAATTTCAAGTGTGCTAATTAAAACAGTTCTCCGCGAAAGATAGATAGATAGATAGATAGATAGATAGATAGATAGATAGAAAGATAGATATGTAATTACGCCATTTATTAAAAATTTAAAGACAAGCATTAAGATGTAAGTATTAAGAACTTCAAGCGTGCTAATTAAAACAGCTCTCCGCGTAATATTAACTTACGGGCATCAGGACAGCGGATAATCGGCACTTCTGTTTTTTCAGACCGCCAACTGTCGCGGGCGCTGGTGCACGGCTCTGGTGGTTCTGGGAACGAAAGAAGCTTTGGCCATTTTTCTTTTCAGCGCTGTATGTAAAAAAAGTATTAGACTTATAGACCATGTTTAAAATATATTACAGCAACAATGCGCTTTGGCCCTTACACTCTTTCCCCCGCTTGCAACGCTTTTGTAGGGCATCATCGGCGAGTGTCACGATGTCATCAATTGTATGCAGTCGGCCGCGATAAGCAGCTGCGCGTCGGGGATAATGTCATCTCCCCATAAATTTTGGTAAAAATCCATCTAAACAAATTGTATATTGTTAGTTAAAATATAGCAACATTTGTATTCTGTAAAAGAAAGACATTTAGAGCATAGAACCCTATAAATAAGCACAGTTACATAGATACAGATAACATAAGTAATATTCAATAAATAGTGTAATATTTTAAAACATAACAGACAAATGGAGCTTACCTTTTGAAGTCTTTTATGTCTTGGTATCCTATGCCTGTCCTTGGATAAGTAACTTTGTGCTAGCACTGCACAGAATGTGGCCTGTTTATATAGGCGGTTCCTGTTGTAAAACCATACCATGTGGTAATAATTAGCATATTCATTAGTTGATGCCACTCAAATAGTTAGATTATGTTTTATAAGAATTTATATGTTTATTAGAGGCCTTTTTTATGTCAGAATCTTATTTTATATCAAAAGCATATCAAATGTTATAAATGGTCTTATCAAGTTTTTTTTTATCAAAAATCAAAATAGGGTTTATAAAAAGGCCTTTTGTCGCTCAAATAGTTAGATTATGTTTTATAAGAATTTATATGTTTATTATAGGCCTTTTTTATGTCAGAATCTTATTTTATATCAAAATATCAAATGTTATAAAATGGTCTTATCAATTTTTTTTTATAAAAAATCAAAATAGGGTTTATAAAAAGGTATCAACATTTTTTTTATCAAAAAATATGATTTTAATCAAAAATGAATTTTTATCAAAACCAAAAGTCAAAAATTCTTATCAAAATAGGATTTTAATCAAAATGAAGATTATTAAACTGTATAAATTGATATAAATGCATATCAAAGTGGGGTGGCTTTTATATCAGAAGCTTATCAAATGCTTATAGAAAAGAATACTGTGTCTTGTCCAGACAGATGTCATGACGGCTTTAAACAGCGGGGGTTTTGATTTCTGGGAACCTATTGTAAACAGATGTGCTTCTGTCTTTATTTGTAAACATTGTCGGAATCTGAGAAGGACGTCTGGGACAGATGTCATGACCTTTGTAGTAGAAATTTGTTTATAAAGCTTCGATTATGGCTGCTTTTGTCTTCATTTGTAACTGAAGGCCATTAGCAGGAACCTGAGAAGGATGTCTGGGGCCGATGTCATAACCTTTGCAGTAGCAAAGGATTGTTTTAGACAGCTGTAAACGGGGGCCATTAGCAGGACCTGAGACGTGATAAACGCTCGAATACATCTGTAGTAAGATGTCATATTCTTGTATTAATAGAAATTTGTTTATAAAACATCTATTATGGCTGCTTTTGTCTTCATTTGTAACTGAAGGCCATTAGCAGGAATCTGAGACGTGATAAACCATTAATGGTCGAATACAATTGTAGTAAGCTGACATATCATTGTATTAAATTAATATTAAAGCACTATAAATTTTATATCAATCACTATAAATGTAATATCAAGCAATATAAATTCTATATCAAGCAATATAAAAGGGGCAGGGGCAGCTGCATAAAAGGGGGCGTGGTCCTGTCACTTTGCAGTTTGACGAAACATATACCCCCTTACTACTCCCTGCGAATATGGTTCAGAAGTCTGGTAGAACTGATGAGGAGGAGGATTTTGGGAAACACTTGGTTGCCTGATGGGTCTCCAATTAATCATATTGTCTCTAGCTTTCTCAATATTGTGAACAACTTCCATTGGTTCATGGCGACCAGCGAATAAGTGTATGATCATTGCTATAGCAGCAATACACCGGGTTTGCCGTTCATCAGGCCCACATTTTACACAGGGGGCCAAACTTTTTGACAAAGTTTCCTTATTACTCTCACCATGATTCTGGTTTAGATAATCGAGAACCCTTGCGTCATTAATGGTTCGAGTATCTAAACCAGAATCGCGGGGAGGGGCACTCTTACGTCTTCTTGATAAACGATGAGAAGTTGTTACAGGCTGCTCTGCAGACATCTTTTCTTGCACCCTCTCACTAGGTTGGGTCACCTCGTCTTGCTGTACATATTCTTCTTGAGATGACTCTTGAGCAGGTGCATCTTGAGTTTCTCCGGAAGGTCAATTTTTCCACATCAAAGGATGGCATCTTGGACATTTGCCAACTTCCTCCTGCTGACTACTCAATTCAGCTCTGCCAGGGCCTAGCACTTGGGTCTCTGGGGCAGGGCTTAATTTCCAGGAATGGAATCCGCAATTGCAGATGACATGTGGAATGTCTTCCGCATATCGTCCGCATTTTGTGGATCCATTGACTTTACATTGTACCATAGACCGCAAGTTGTGGATAAGAATAGGGCAAGCTTTATATATTTTCAGAGCTGCGGAATGGAATCACGGATGGGGACAGCACAGTGTGCTGTCCGCATCTTTTCCGGACCCATTGAAAATTAATGAGTCCACACCCGTTCCGCAAAATCTGGAATGGATCCTAACAAAAATTGCGGACGTGTGAATGGACCCTAAGACGACAATATAGTTGAATACTGCTGTGGGGCTCACAACTACCTGTGCCAGGGTTCAGGCTTCTCAGGTCAGATCAGGCAGTGGAGAAAGGGACTGGATGTTAGTCACTTCACTAAGAGCACTATAGGGAGCATTATTGGGGCAGTATAGGGATCATTACTTACTGGAAGCACTATAGGGGCACTTTTATTACCAGAAGCATTTTAGAGGACATTATTAATAGCGGGAGCCAAATAGGTAGCATTAGTACTGCTGGAGGCACTATAGGAGACATTATTGTTACTGGGGTGCTTTATTACTGGGGGCATTATTATTACTGGAGGCACAATTTTTTCTGCAATTTAGTATTTGGACATTAGGGAGAACAGTGGACACAGTATTGGGGGTGGCAGCAGGATAACAGTGTTGGGGCACCAGGATGGGGAGTTTGTTTTTGAGAAGGTGAGGCAGATGATAGAAAAGTGAGTCGAAGATGTCTGTGAGGCAGTTGCGTTCCTAGGGTGTTTGGCACCCAGGGAGGAGTTCTTGCTCTGGCCCACTCCCATACTTGACCACATACCTTTTACATCCAGGGACATCTCCTGTCATGTAAACCTTCTCTTTCGTTTTCTCTCCTCCTTTAGACCGCCATGACAAATTATTTAATCAGCATCTGGTTTCTACAGAGCTTGTAACACAGACATGTTAGATTTCTCAGTTTTTCCATCAACCTCCCCATCCTGGTGTCCCCACAGTGTCATCTTGTTGTCACCCCAATACTGTGTCCGTGGTGCTCCCCAATGTCGCAGTTACTATATTGCTGAAAAATATTGACCCCTGTAGACATAATTGGGGTCATTTATCAAACTGGTGTAAACTAGAACTGGATTTCCAAAAGAGCTGTCAAATATGAAAGGTGGAATCTGATTGGCTGGTATTGGCAACTAAGCCAGTCCTACTTTACACTGGTTTGATGAATTACCCCAAATGTCCCTATAGTGTCCACAGCAGCTATAATGTCCCCTAGAGTGCCCGCAATAATAACATCCTATATCAGGGGTGCACAACCTTTTCTGGTTGGGGGCCACATTGTCAGCCTGAACCAATTCCAAGGGCTGAAAATAAAACTTAAAAGGGGTATTACCAACTGAAATACTGTATTTTTGGCATATTGATCAAATTGTATATACTATAAATGTCTAGTTACCGTTCTAGGACTCCCATCAAATAGGAGAATACATACAAGATACTTGTAAGAAGCCATAAGACATAGACCTACATGTCTTTTACTAGATGTTTGGGGGCCGCACAGAATGGTATCGAGGACCGCAGGTTGTCCACCCCTGCCCTATATTGTGCTATAGGCAATAATCCCTGTATAGTGTACCCAAAAATACAAACCGGATTCCAAAAAAGTTGGGACACTATACAAATCGTGAATAAAAACTGAATGCAATGATGTGGAGGTGCTAACTTCTAATATTTTATTCAGAATAGAACATAAATCACGGAACAAAAGTTTAAACTGAGAAAATATACCATTTTAAGGGAAAAATATGTTGATTCAGAATTTCATGATGTCAACAAATCCCCAAAAAGTTGGGACAGGGCCATTTTCACCACTGTGTGGCATCTCCCCTTCTTCTTACAACACTCAACAGACGTCTGGGGACCGAGGAGACCAGTTTCTCAAGTTTAGAAATAGGAATGCTCTCCCATTCTTGTCTAATACACGCCTCTAACTGTTCAATCATCATGGGCCTTGTTTGTTGCACCTTCCTCTTTATGATGTGTCAAATGTTCTCTATAGGTAAAAGATCTGGACTGCAGACTAGCCATTTCAGTACCCGGATCCTTCTTCTACGCAGCCATGATGTTGTGATTGATGCAGAATGTGGTCTGGCATTATCTTGTTGAAAAATGCAGGGTCTTCCCTGAAAGAGATCACGTCTGGATGGGAGCATACAGTCATGTGAAAAAATTAGGACACCCTTTGAAAGCATGTGGTTTTTTGTAACATTTTTAATAAATGGTTATTTCATCTCCGTTTCAACAATACAGAGAGATTAAAGTAATCCAACTAAACAAAGAAAACTGAAGAAAAGTCTTTTCAAGATCTTCTGTAAATGTCATTCTACAAAAATGCCTATTCTAACTGAGGAAAAAGATAGGACACCCTCACATGTATTCCCTCTTAAATTGGCTCAGATCTCACACAGGTATATCACACCAGGTGCACATAATTAGTAGATCGTTACTCTGCATGTTGAATGAGGCTTGCCCTATTTAAACCTCAGACATTTAGTTTGGTGTGCTCCTGACTGTTGAAGTGAGTGAGCACCATGGTGAGAGCAAAAGAGCTGTCAGAGGACTTCAGAAAAAGATTGTAGCAGCCTATGAGTCTGGGAAGGGATTTAAAAAGATCTCAAAAGATTTTGAAATCAGCCATTCCACTGTCCGGAAGATAGTCTACAAGTGGAGGGCTTTCAAAACAACTGCCAACATGCCCAGGACTGGTCGCCCCAGCAAGTTCACCCCAAGAGCAGACCGCAAGATGCTAAAAGAGGTCTCCAAAAACCCTAAAGTGTCATCTCGAGAACTACAGCAGGCTCTGGCTACTGTTGATGTAGAAGTACATGCCTCTACAATCAGAAAGAGACTGTACAAGTTTAACTTGCATGGGAGGTGTGCAAGGAGGAAACCTTTGCTTTCAAGAGAAACATCGAGGCCAGACTGACATTTGCCAGAGATAAAGTTGACAAAGACCAGGACTTCTGGAATAATGTTCTTTGGACAGATGAGTCCAAAATTGAATTATTTGGACACAACAGCAGAGGACATGTTTGGCGTAAACCAAACACAGCATTCCAAGAAAAGAACCTCATACCAACTGTGAAGCATGGAGGTGGAAGTGTCATGGTTTGGGGCTGCTTTGCTGCAGCAGGACCTGGTCAGCTCACCATCATAGAATCCACGATGAATTCTACTGTGTATCAGAAGGTGCTTGAAGAACATGTGAGACCATCAGTTAGAAAATTAAAGCTGAAGCGGAACTGGACCATGCAACATGACAATGACCCAAAACATACTAGTAAATCAACCAAAGATTGGCTGAAAAAGAAGAAATGGAGAGTCCTGGAATGGCCAAGTCAAAGTCCAGATTTGAATCCCATTGAGATGCTGTGGGGTGACTTGAAAAGGGCTGTACGTGCAAGAAACCCCTCAAACATCTCACAGCTGAAAAAGTTCTGCATTGAGGAGTGGGGTAAAATTTCCTCAGACCGATGTCGAAGACTGGTAGATGGCTACAAGAACCGTCTCACTGCAGTTATTTCAGCCAAAGGAGGTAACACTCGCTATTAGGGGCAAGGGTGTCCTATCTTTTTCCTCAGTTAGAATAGGCATTTTTGTAGAATGACATTTACAGAAGATCTTGAAAAGACTTTTCTTCAGTTTTCTTTGTTTAGTCGGATTACTTTAATCTCTCTGTATTGTTGAAACGGAGATGAAATAACCATTTATTAAAAATGTTACAAAAAACCACATGCTTTCAAAGGGTGTCCTAATTTTTTCACATGACTGTATGTTGTTCTAGAACCTGAATATATTTTTCTGCATTGATGGTGCCTTTCCAGACATGCAAGCTGCCCATGCCACACGCACTCATCCAACCCCATACCATCAGAGATGCAGGCTTCTGAACTGAGCGTTGATAACAACTTGGGTTGTCCTTGTCCTCTTTGGTCCGGATGACATGACTTCCCAGATTTCCAAAAAGAACTTCGAATCGTGACTCGTCTGACCACAGAACAGTCTTCCATTTTGCCACACTCCATTTTGAATGATCCCTGGCCCAGTGAAAATGCCTGAGCTTGTGGATCTTGCTTAGAAATGGCTTCTTCTTTGCACTGTAGAGTTTCAGCTGGCAACGGCGGATGGCACGGTGGATGGTGTTCACTGACAATGGTTTCTGGAAGTATTCCTGAGCCCATTCTGTGATTTCCTTTACATTAGCATTCCTGTTTGTGGTGCAGTGTCGTTTAAGGGCCCGGAGATCACGGGCATTCAGTATGGCTTTATGGCCTTGACCCTTACGCACAGAGATTGTTCCAGATTCTCTGAATCTTTGGATGATGTTATGCACAGTTGATAATGATAGATGCAAAGTCTTTGCAATTTTTCGCTGGGCAACACCTTTCTGATATTGCTCCACTATCTTTCTGCGCAACATTGTGGGAAGTGGTGATCCTCTACCCATCTTGGCTTCTGAGAGACACTGCCACTCTGAGAAGCTCTTTTTATACCCAATCATGTTGCCAATTGACCTAATTAGTGTTAATTGGTCTTCCAGCTCTTCGTTATGCTCAAATTTACTTTTTCCAGCCTCCTATTGCTACTTGTCCCAACTTTTTTAGGATTTGTTGACACCGTGAAATTTTGAATCAACATATTTTTCCTTTAAAATGATACATTTACTCGGATTAAACGTTTGATCTGTCATCTACGTTCTATTACAAATAAAATATTGACATTTGCCATCTCCACATCATTGCATTCAGTTTTTATTCACAATTTGTTTAGTGTCCCAACTTTTTGGGAATCCGGTTTGTAATAGAATTGCCCCTACAGTGCTTCCCCAATAGCAACGCCCCCAACCTGGTGCCACTATATAGTAATGTCCCCCACACTGCCCCCCGTGGAAATCCCCCCACACTGCCTTCCTACAGTAGTGTCCCCCACACTGTCCCCCATACAGTATTTTGCCCTACACTGCCCCCCACACAGTAGTTTCCCCCACACTGCCCCCCAAACAATAGTTTTCCCCACACTGCCCTCCACACAATAGTTTCCCCCACACTGCCCTTCACACAATAGTTTCCCGCACACTGCCCCCCACACAGTAGTTTCCCCCACACTGCCCTCCACACAGTAGTTTCCCCCACACAGTAGTGTACCCCACACTGCCCCCACACAGTAATTTTCAGCACACAGTAGTTTCCCACACACAGTACTGTACCCCACACTGCCCCCATATAGTAATTTGCCCCAGACAGTAGTTTCCCCCATATTGCGCCCATTTAGTAATTTGCCCCCCACATAGTAATCCCTCCCATAATTATTGCCCCCACACAGTATCCCACCATAATATTTCCCCCCCACATGTCCTCCTGTGTCCCCCAAAGTTACTTGGCACATAAAAAAAAGAAGCTAAAAGCTAAATACTCAAAGCACTTGCTCGCAGAGGAAGGCGCGCACACTTCACTTTGCTGCTGCGTCCAGGCACAGGTGTGCGTGATGATGTCATCATGCACGCCTGCGTCGGGATTACACTACCGCATAGGCCTCAGGCCTACTAGGCCTGAAGCCTATGGCGGTGATCATTGGCAGGTAACTATGCGCTCTTGTGCCCCGACGCAGTATGTGAGCGTCAGCGCTCCAGCAATCAGCGCTTCTGTCTGTATTGATGGAAGCGCTCATTGATTCTCTGGTACCCCCCTGAGAGCCGGCACCCAGGGTGGACCGCACCTTTCCCTGGGCACGCCACTGCTGTGAGGCAAACCTGTCAGAAACAATACATTGCTGGGAGAAGTCATCATGACAGCCTTGAACAAATGGAGAAGATGAGGAAAGAGAATAGAGGAGACGGCACTGGATGTAATAGGTATATACTGCTGTCATCTCCTAGATGCCCAGACAGCATGCTGAAGGTATGACTTACTCGCTGCTGTGGCCCCATCTTACCTACTCAGCCACCTCCTTCGTATCTTAGCGATATCTGGAGGATGAGGACAAAACAGCACTGACCACCACATAGGAGTAGCTTCTGGGGAAGTCATCTTACAGCACCTGCTGAGCCCCATAGTGTTGTTCCAGACCTGCATGGAGTTATATCAGATAAGGATATCCTTTATTCTATCTACAATATCTGTGTTTGTGCAGCTCTGGGCTATTTCTCTAGTGACTGAAAGATGCGTATTATTTGGCTTTTGGCAGTACGCTCTGTTCAGCCTGAATAATCGTCTGTTTGCGGCCATTAGCTGGTGTACGCGACAAGTGTAATATATATACGTTATATGTGTCTGCTATATGCGTTTTTTGTCACTAGTTTATTGTATTTTATATATCTGCCGATTGAATCATTATCATATGTGCTATAATCTGTTATGGTTGTCAGATATATGCTCCTGTTTGGGTGTTATATGTGGTATCTCAGATATCTTTTTAATGTGGTGAATACTTTATCACTTTGGTCCCCTGAGGAACCTTGTTTTATTACAAGGGGAAATGCATCGGGATTGGATAAGGGATTTATGCCATACCACGGTTTGGATTTTTAGCAGATATATCAATCAATGTTATATAGCAAGTTGGTAATTTGATTATTAGCAGAGGGACTAATAGGGAATTTATAGCCAAGGTTCGAGGACAGAGGGTCCCTACCATCAAGGGATGCCTCTGGGCTCAGCAGTTTTTGAGGGATTATTTAGGGATAGATAGTTCTGTGATTAGTATCTGATCAATTCATACGATCTTCCCCTCCCCCTTTTACTGCTCTATACTGTTTTTTTTTCTGTGTGATATGTGTCTGCTAGGTGGCACTTTAATAGAGACATTTTCTGAAGACTGAAGGAATCCCAAGGGCTGAAAATAAAAGTTAAAGGGTTAGTACAAACTGAAATATTGTATTTATGGCATACAGTATATACTATATAAATGTCTCTTTAACTCTCCAGGATTCCCATGAAAAATGCATGTGAGCATAGACATACATGTCTGTCACCAGATGGTTGGGGCCCCGGGGGACATACAGAATGATATTAAGGGCCGTAGGTTGTGCACCCCTGCTCTACACAGTAGTGGCAGTGAAGAATAATTACAGCTTTCTCTCCTTTGGGTGAATGGGATGCATACAGTGTGCAGGTAAGCACTGAAGAAGCTGCATAGCTGGTGCCTTCACCCCTTCAATCATCTAATTGGCTAAAATGTGGAAAGTTGGGCCACCACCGATCATATATTCCCAAGGATAGGCCATCAATATACTGAAGCTGGAATGCTCCTTTAAAGGTTACAAAAAGAACAGTGTAGGTCACAACTGTATGAATATGTGTGAAATTTGTTGTATATCTAGACTACAAAAAGATATCTCTTCTCCTGGAGTGTTGTTGATATTCGCCCAATTACCTTATATTACAGTTAGAGATAAGCGAATTTTTCAAAAATTCGATTCGGCGGTTCGCAGACTTTTCAGGAAAAATTTGTTTTGATCCGAATATATTTGCGGCAAATTACTTTAAAAAACTGCTATTTCCTGGCTGCACAGAGCCTTTATAGTGATGTAGAACACTGTGCACTGCAGCAACACGCATAGGGAGTCTGCTTTAGTAGTGAAACTAAGTAGTCCTTAGTATCAATGCACACTTCACTTATTTGGGCAGTCACGGGCCAAAACAGACCAAATAACTCAAGTATGAACTCAGCCTTACAGGTCAATGTTAGTGTCAAGAAGAAGTGCACTCCATTTACACCCTCTTCAGCTGATTCCACATAGATGTAAACCGAACCTGTTCTATTAAACGCTTATAAAAGTAGAGCCCCCATGAAAGAGTGGAGAGGGTGTCAGCAGTAAGTTTGTATTGACGTTACTGATTATTTTGCCCTTCCTCTGATCCGTCAGAACAATAACCCCCAAAAAACAGATCCTGTCCGTTGTGCATTTGCCTTCACATGGTCAGCATTTGGTCAGTAATCCATCAGTATTGCTAATGCCCCCAAAAAAACAGGAGTGCATCCTAAACAGAGATGACACGTGAACAGAATATTTGCATGTCTTCTGTGTTTTGTACCCACTCCTGCTTTTGGCTACTAAATCACAAGCCAATTCTGATGGGACTATACAGGACTTACCACTGCTACACAGAGAGGATCCATTGTGCGTCTCATTTTTTCTTTCTTCTGACAGATCAGAAAAAGGGTCAAATAAGAGATGATGTCAGCCAAGCCAAAAAGGCTAAATAGTGGCCCAGTCATGAAGTGGGGAGGGTGGGAACAGCATCAGAAGCCCACACAATGGTGACATGGTGTTGAGGGAAGCAGCATGAAGAGACCACAAAGTGGCACAATGACAGAGTGTGGAGGTGGCAGCAGCATGAGGAGGCCACAGAGTGGCAAAATGACAGAGTGTGGAGGTGGCATGTCGGGATATTTATACTGTTTCCGATTAACAGTTTTTATGATTTATGAATAAATTAGAATCTATGAAGAAGGAGATCCTAATTTATTATCATAAACTTTATAGCTACTATGAGCTCGTGATCTGCGCTGAATTGAAGACGAAAACTTAGTTGTAAACCAAAATATATATATAATTTATTACTAACAAAAAAATCGAATTAATATAAAGTACGGTACAATTGGTAATAATCGATTAATCTGTAACAATGTCTGATCTAATGTAAATATCCCCAAATACACTCAATTAAAATCTGATTTCTCTCAGTCGATATAGGTGTTCTAAATCCAAATCTTGTCTATTACGGATATATCTCTATATGATTAACCATAGAAGGTTAGAACCAATTTTAGTTCCTAGGAGATGATATTATACTATTAATAATATCTCTGGATCTCCAGAATTTTTTATAAATTTTAAGAATGATGCTGCAGGTACATTCTCCAAATTTACACCAAATAATCTACTATATATATAATCTGGTTAAATCTCTATAGAGGTATAATAATTTAATCAACCTATAAATTATAGGAAAAATTTTACTGTACCAAATTTCGACTAGTAGAAATCAATGCCCTTGGTTTCAAGATGGCCGTCTCCAATGCTGGATAAATTGTCTAAAATGGCTGATCAAGGATGTCCTGTAGGGTATTGGATCTCATCTGCTCTCCTATGTTCTCCTATGACCTCCTGTGTTCTTTTCTCCGTCTTTCTTCTTTTTTTTTCTCCCCACCTTTTTATCTAACTTTAAAGGGGCTTGGTTTGGTCTGATCATTGACTAGTGACATAATCAGAGGGGTTTGTTTTCTATCCCAAGACCTCCCCCTCTGATTACGTAATCAAGACCCTAACCTTGTTTTTACATTAGGCGGCACTCCTATTCCATTTAAAAGTTTTGGATTAAAACTGATTTTTTCCCATGCATCCCTTTGCTAATTAAATAGGGGTATTTTTTTTTAACTCACAGTTCATCCAGACAAACATTGAGAAATCTTACAAACAATGGATCTATTATCTGGTCAAACACTCCCTATTTTCTTAATCTCTTGACCATACCTCAGTAATCCAGAATACACATTGTAGCATTAGAACCATTGTTTCGGAGAAGACCCAATGCTTACATTTGGCCACCTATGTAAAGAAATCCAAGAATAGCCATTATTCAGCATTGGTTCAACCATACAATGTATCATTAACAGAAATACTATTTCTACCCATTCACTGCAATTGTCTATATGAGTAAATATATTTTATTGAATCTGTCTAAATCTTCTTCTTCCAAGACCAGACTGTGTAAATATTTTGCACAGACTGCTAACTTTTCATTTACAGATTTTAAGTCCAAGGATACTGAACTCCCCTGCCCTTCTGAATAAGACAGGATCAGATAAAAATGGCTTCTCCTAATGTTCCTGTTCATATACTTATATATAGGCCTTATATAATGGACTCTTTTTATCCGTAAAAGTTCTGACAGGCAGCAGCATGAAGAGACCACAGAGTGGTACAATGACAGAGTGTGGAGGTGGCGGCAGCATGAGGAGGCCAAAGAGTGGCACAGTGACAGAATGTGGAGGTGGCAGCAGCATGAGGAGGCTACAGAGTGGCAAGGTGACATAGTGTGGAGGTGGCAGCAGCATCAGGAGGCCACAGAGTGGCAAGGTGACATAGTGTGGAGGTGGCAGCAGCATGAGGAGGCCACAGAGTGGCATGACGATGAGAAATTGCAGAGGTAGCAACAGCATGAGGAGAAAAAAGTGGGTTTTGCAGCAGCACTCTGCAAACACAAATAATGTACAACAATGCAATAGAAAACATTCTGGTGCTAATGCTACACTAGTTTTGCAAATGAAACGCTTAGTAAATTATTTTGTACAAAATTATTTGAGCCCGTCTGCCAAACGTCAAGTCGATCTCGATTAGATGGATTCCTAACACTAAATCCTACCTGTTATGAGACATGACGGCCACATAAAATCCAGGAAGTGCAGGTTCCACATGCATGCTGGGTCCACTCTGCTTTTTACCATTTTTGGTGCCATAACAGCCTCCATTGAATCCAGGGACGCAGGTACCAGCATACATGCTAAGCCCATTCTATACTCTTCCTGGTGCCAAAATGGCTACTAATAGATACAAATAAAAGTAGGCTACAGTTTTATACTTACTCTAATTAAAATCAGCCTATAGGGCAGACAGCCTAGTCAGGGGTGCAAGACTGAATGGAGTCAGCCACACCTCCAGTACAAACTGCAAAGAAAAAGGGGGTCAGTCAGCACATCCCTATGCACAGGTGCATGCTGCCATGGCTTGAAACATACAGGAAAAAAAAGGGGTTATGCAGCAGCACTGTGGAGGCACGACGACGAGAGATTGTGGAGGTGGCAGCAGTGGCATGCCTAGGGCCTCTGGCACAACCCCCCCCCCCCCCAAATACTTGACCACATACCTTTTACATCCAGGGATATCTCCTGTCATGTAGATCTTCTCTTTCCTCTTCTCCTTCGTTAGACGGCCATGACAAATTCTTTCAGCCGCATCTCGTCTCTACAGAGTTTGTAATACAGACACGTTAGATTTCTCAATTTTTCCACCAACCTCCCCATCCTAGTGTCCTTACAATGTGATCCTGCTGCCACCCCCAATACTGTGCCCGTTGTGCTCCCCAATGTTCCAGGAACTATACCGCAGAAAAAATAGTGACCCCAGTAGAGATAATTGGGGTCGTTTATCAAACTGGTGTAAAGTATAACTGGATTTCCAAATGAGCTGTCAAAAATGAAAGGTGGAATCTAATTAGTGGCTATGGGCAACTAAGCCAGTTCTACTTTACACCAGTTTGATAAATTACCCAAAATGTTCCTATAGTGTCCACATCAATTTTAATTTCCCCTAGAGTGCCCCAGTAATAAGAACACTCTATATTGTGCTCCAGGCAAAAATCCCTGTATAGTGTCCCCACAAATAATAGAATTGCCCCTACAGTGCCTCCCCAATGGCAACACCCCCAATGCTGCCCCCATATAGTAATTTCCCCCACACTGCCACCCCATAGTAATTTGCCCCACACAGTAATTTCCCCCACACTGCTCCCATATAGTAATTTGCCCCACACAGTAATTTCCCCCACACTGCCCCCCATGGAAATTTCCCCCACACTACCCCCATACAGTAGATTCCCCCATAGTGCCCCCATACAGTAATTTCCCCCACACTGCCCCACCCAGTAATTTCCCCCCACACTGCCCCATCCAGTAATTTCCCCCACACTGCCCCATCCAGTAGTTTCCCCCACACTGCCCCCATACAGTAATTTCCCCCACAATGCCCCCATCCAGTAGTTTACCCCACACTGCCCACATACAGTAGTTTTCCCCACACTGCCCCTATACAGTAGTTTCCCCCACACTGCCCCCATACAGTAGTTTCCCCCACACTGCCCCCATACAGTAGTTTCCCCCATACTGCCCCCATACAGTAGTTTTCACCACACTGCGCCCATACAGTAATTTCCCCCACACTGCCCCCATACAGTAGTTTCCCCCACACTGCCCCATACAGTATTTTTCCCCACAGTAATGTCCCCCACACTGCCCCCATAAAGTAGTTTCCCTCACACTGCCCCCACACATTAGTTTCCCCCACAGTAATTTCCCCCACACTGCCCCCATACAGTAATTTACCCCATACTGCCCCTATGCAGTAGTTTTCCCCACACTGCCTCCATACAGTAATTTTCCCCACACAGTGATTTCCCCCACATAGTAATTTTCCCCACACAGTAGTTTCCCCCACACTGCCCCCATACAGTAGTTTCCCCCACACTGCCCCCATACAGTAATTTCCCCCACACTGCCCCCAGACAGAAATTTCCCCCACACTATAGTTTCCCCCACACTACCCCCATACAATAATTTCCCCCACACTGCCCCCATACAGTAGTTTTACCCACACTGCCTCTATATAGTAAGTTACCCCACGCTGCCCCCACACCAGTAATTTCCCCACACTGCCCCCACACAGTAGTTTTCCCCACACTGCCTCCATACAGTAATTTCCCCCACACTGCCCCCCACACAGTAGTTTCCCTCACACTGCCCCCATACAATAGTTTTCCCCACATTGCCTCCATACAGTAATTTTCCCCACATTGCCTCCATACAGTAATTTCCCCTACACAGTAATTTCCCCCACATTGTAAATTCTCCCACACTTTCCCACACAGTAATTTCCCCCACACAGTAGTTTCCCCACACTGCCCACACAGTAGTTTTCCCCACACTGCCTCCATACAGTAGTTTCCCCCACACTGCCCACACACAGTAATTTCCCCCACATAGTAATTTCACCCACACAGTAGTTTTCCCCACACTGCCTCCATACAGTAATTTCCCCCACACTGCCCCATACAGTAATTTCCCCCACACTGCCCCATACAGTAATTTCCCCCACACTGCCCCATACAGTAATTTCCCCCACACTGCCCCATACAGTAATTTCTCCCACATTGCCCCCATATAGTAATTCCCCCCACACAGTTGTTTCCCCCACACTGCCCCCATATAGTAAATTGCCGCACACAGTAATTTCCC
Organism: Bufotes viridis; assembly: GCA_033119425.1. NCBI lineage: Eukaryota > Metazoa > Chordata > Amphibia > Anura > Bufonidae > Bufotes > Bufotes viridis. Next base: position 148,336,339 of record CM065590.1, on the reverse strand, counting down.
CCACACTGCCCCATACAGTAATTTCCCCCCACATTGCCTCATACAGTAATTTCCCCCCACATTTCTACAATATAGTAATTTCTTCCACACTGCCCCCATATAGTACTTTGCCCCCCACACAGTAATTTCCCCTACACTGCCCCATAAAGTAATTTACCCCACACTGCCCCCCACAGTAATTTCGCCCACATTGCCCCATATAGTAATTTTCCCCCAAATAGTAATCCCTCCCATATTAATTTGCCCCTACATAGTAATTCCTCCCATAATAATTTGCCCCCACATAGTAATTTGCCCGCATAATGTAATTCCCCCCTGATGTACTGTCGCCCCATGTCCCCCAAAGTTGGCACATAAAATAAAAAATATATAAATAAAAGCTAAATACTCACCTATGTCCAGGTGCGCGATGGCAGGCGTGCACACTTCACTGTGCTGCGTCCCGGCACAGGCATGAGCGATGATGTCATCATGCACACTGGCGCCGGGATTTCACAACCACATAGGCCTCAGGCCTACTAGGCCTGAAGCCTATGGGAGTGATCGACGGTGGGGCAGGGAACTATGCGCTCTGCTAACTATGCGCACCCCCAGCACCCCCTGGGCACGCCATTGGGTGGCAGCAGCAATGAGAGATTGCAGAGGTGGCAGCAGCATGAGGAGGCCACAAAGTAGCCGCTTCGTCTATTCATTTATAGGGAATATGGGACAGAACAGAAGGTTAGAATTTGTCAACTTTAAAAAGTGTTGCTTAAAACACAATTTAATAATACACTTTCTCCGGCACAAAAGGCTTAGCAAATTGATTGTCCGTGAATTTCCCACGAAGATTGGGATAATATATTGGCAAATTTAAGTTTACTTTCTTATAATTTTAATCATGTTTTGGTTCAATTTAATATTAAATATTTAATAATAAAAATTAAGTGTTGCCTAAGACACAATCGCCATCTTGTGTAGGATGTCTTTTGTGGTACTTGTGGTCTGCTGCGGGCATCCTCCACTGTATGCATTTTTGCTGGGGATCGCCATTAGCAACGGGCCACAAGTGCAGGATCTGCTCCCCTGTATATATATGCACAACTGCATTTTTGGGTTGAGCCTATCCTGCTTCATGCCACCTTTCAGTTGTTTTGTATATATAATTTTTTGGAGGTGTATAAACTCCTATGTAAATGTAGCCTGTTTTCCATCCACAGGCTACATTTAGGTGCACCTGTGAGGCCTGGCCCATATCAGCCAGTCTTGTGTGGGACTCACAGCCTTCTCTCTCCTCCCATTGCAGGCAAGGTTACATGCTGGAGGTAACTGAGGAGTCTGCTTTGAGTCGGCCTATACTTTCCTGTAATTTCGCCCACTGGCCCCTGGTATTGCTCATATGGTACAGGTAGGTGAGTGTTAGGTCCCAAGCTACTTGAGAAACCTTGGCGTGGTGCTCGGGCTTAGACATGTCCTCCATTGCAGGACATGTTGACTAATAGAGACGTCCCGAACTATTCACCGGCGAACATCGCTTGTTCGCCGCAGTGCCGCCCCCTATACATCATTATTGAACAAACTTTGACCCTGTACCTCACAGTCAGCAGACACATTCCAGCCAATCAGCATATCCTCCATCCCAGACCCTCCTACCTCCTATCAAAAAGCAAGGACAGCATCCATCTTAGATTCATTCTGAAGCTGCAGTGTTAGTCAGAGTTAGAGAGTGCTGCTGGTAAAAAGTCATTTAATTTTTACACTTAATTTAATTTCAGTTTCCTGCCACTGCCAGTGTGTGTCAGGCCAACACAGACTTTACTGTGCCCACTGCCAGTGCCCACCACTCATATCGGGTGGCACAGTACCTTGCAGATAAAAAAGTCATTTCATTTTTACCCTTTAATATAATTTCAGTTGACTGCCACTGCCAGTCTGTGTGGGCCTGACACACACTGGCAGGCAACTGAAATTATATTAAGGGTAAAAATTAAATTACTTTTTTATCTGCAGGTACTGTGCCACCCGATATGAGTGGTGAGCACTGGCAGTGAGCACAGTACAGTCTGTGGGCCTGACACACTGGCAGGCAACTTTAATATAATTTCAGTTGCCTGACACTGCCAGTGTGTGTCAGGCCCACACAGACTGTACTGTGCCCACTGCCAGTGTCTACCACTCATATCGGGTGGCACAGTACCTTGCAGATAATAAAGTCATTTAATTTTTACCCTTTAATATAATTTCAGTTGCCTGCCAGTGTGTGTCAGGCCCACACAGACTGTACTGTGCCCACTGCCAGTGCCCACCTCTTATATCGGGTGGCACAGTACCTTGCAGATAAAAAAGTCATTTAATTTTTACCCTTTAATATAATTTCAGTTCCCTGCCACTGCCAGTGTGTGTCAGGTCCACACAGACTGTACTGTGCCCACTGCCAGTGCCCACCACTCATATCGGGTGGCACAGTACCTTGCAGATAATAAAGTCATTTAATTTTTACCTTTTAATATAATTTCAGTTGCCTGCCAGTGTGTGTCAGGCCCACACAGACTGTAATGTGCCCACTGCCAGTGCCCACCACTCATATAGGGTGGCACAGTACCTTGCAGATAAAAAAGATATTTAATATTTACCCTTTAATATAATTTTAATTGCCTGCCACTGCCAATGTGTGTCAGGCACACACAGACTGTACTGTGCCCACTGCCAGTGCCCACCACTCATATAGGGGCGCACAGTACCTTGCACGTATAGTACTACTAATAAAAAAAAAACATGACAGGCCGAGGCAGGCCACCCCGCATGGGCCTTCGTGGTGCTGTGATTTCCTTTGGCCCTAGAATAATGCCCAGTGTTTAGAGGCCACATACCCTGAACTCGAAAAATTCAGAGGACATAGTTGACTGGCTTACACAGGACACCCAATCTTCTACATCTTCCGCTCGGAACCTTGACGCACCATCCTCCTCCAGCTTAGCTTCGGGCACCTCTCAAGTTACCACTCGCCCGCTCGCCGCCATCACCGACACTAGTACTACAGCCGCTTCATTTGATCTGTCAGAGGATTTATTTACACATCAGTTGGAAGAAATGAGTGATGCGCAACCATTATTGCCAGAGGATGTAGATAACAGGGATATGTCTCAGTCAGGCAGCATTACACACATGGACGTATGGTGTGATGATGATGATGTTGTTGTACCCGCTGCTGCTTCCTTTTCTGAGTTGTCAGATGCAAGTGAAGCGGTTGATGATGACGATGTGTCCGTGGATGTCACGTGGGCGCCCGCTCGAAGAGAAGAAGAACAGGGGGAAAGTTCAGATGGGGAGACAGAGAGGAGAGGAGACGAGTTGGAAGCAGGGGGAGGTCGTTGCAAGGAGCTAGTGGCACAGTCAGGCAGCATGTATCGGCACCCGGGGTCAGCCAGACTGCATGCCAATCAACGCATGCGGTTGCCACCACCAGAATGCCGTCTTTGCAAAGCTCAGCAGTGTGGCATTTTTTTTGTGTGTCTGCCTCTGATAACAGCAATGCCATTTGCAACCTGTGCCAAAAGAAACTAAGTCGTGGGAAGTCCAACACCCACCTAGGTACAATTGCTTTGCGAAGGCACATGATCTCACATCACAAACGCCTATGGGATCAACACATGAGTACAAGCAGCACACAAACTCAAAGCCACCATCCTTCTCCTGGTCCAGCATCTTCAGCCACGTCAACCACTGCTGTCCTCCTTGCCCCCTCTCAACCACCCGCCACTCCGCCTCTCACCTTCACCAGTTCCTGCTCATCTGCCCACAGTCAGGTGTCTGTCTAGGAAATGTTTGAGCGTAAGAAACCAATGTCACAATGTCACCCCCTTGCCCGGCGTCTGACAGCTGACTTGTCAGAACTCTTAGCCCGCCAGCTTTTACCATACAAGCTGGTGGAGTCTGAGGCCTTCAAAAAAAATTTAGCTATTGGGACACCGCAGTGGAAGGTACCTGGCCGAATTTTTTTTTCACAAAAGGCAATCCCCAACCTGTACTATATTGTGAAAAAAGAAGTCATGGCATGTCTGGCACACAGTGTTGGGGCAAGGGTCCATCTAACCACTGATACCTGCAAAGCACAATCAGGGCAGGTATATCACGTACACTGCGCATTGGGTAAACCTGCTGACGGCTGCCAAGCATGGAATGCGTGGCTCAGCAGCAGAGTTGGTGACACCGCCACGACTTGCAGACAGGCCTTCTGCCACCTCCTCTACTCCTCCTACTCCATCGCCTTCGCTAACCTCCTCGGCTGAGTCCTCTTCTGCTGCTTGGTCTTGCTCCACATCAACTGCACCCCCCCAGCTCACCAGGGGCTATTCCACATCCCGGATACGACAGTGTCATGCCGTCTTGAGGTTGACTTGCCTGAAAGAAGAGAGTCACACCGGACCAGCACTCCTGTCCGCCCTGAACCCACAGGTGGATCAGTGGCTGACCCCGCACCAACTGGAGATCAGCAAAGTGGTGTGTGACAACGGAAGCAATCTATTGGCGGCATTGAATTTAAGCAAGTTGACACATGTGCCGTGCATTGCACATGTGTTGAATCTGATCGTACAACGCTTTGTGTGTAAGTACCCAGGCTTACAGGACATCCTCAAGCAGGCCAGGAAGGTGTGTGGCCATTTCAGGCGTACCTACACGGCCATGGCGCACTTTTCCGATATTCAGCGGCGAAACAACATGCCAGTGAGGTGCTTGATTTGCGACAGCCCGACAGGTTGGAATTCAACACTCCTAATGTTCGACCGCCTGCTCCAACAAGAAAAAGCTGTCAACGAGTATTTGTATGACCGGGGTGCTAGGACAGCCTCTGCGGAGGTGGGTATTTTTTTGCCACGTTACTGGACGCTCATGCGCAATGCCTGTAGACTCATGCGTCCTTTTAAGGAGGTGACAAACCTAGTCAGTCGCACCGAAGGCATCATCAGCGACTTCATCCCATTTGTTTTCTTCCTGGAGTGTGCCCTGGGAAGAGTGCTGGATCAGGCCGTAGATGAGCGTGAAGAGGAGGAGGAAGAGTTGTGGTCACCATCACCACCAGAAACAGCCTTATCATCATCGCTTGCTGGACCTGCGGCAACGCTGGAAGAGGAGTCTAAGGAAGAGGAGTCAGAGGAGGAATGTGGCTTTTAAGAGGAGGCATCCCAGGGTGCTTGTTGTTGTCACCTATCTGGGACCCGTGGTGTTGTACGTGGCTGGGGGGAAGAACAGACCTTCAATAAGATCAGTGAGGACGAGGAACGGGAGATGTATAGCTCGGCATCCAACCTTGTGCAAATGGGGTCTTTCATGCTGTCATGCCTGTTGAGGGACCCTCGTATAAATAGGCTGAAGGAGAATGACCTGTACTGGGTGGCTACGTTACTAGACCACCGGTATAAGCAGAAAGTGGCTGAAATGTTACCGAATTACCAGAAGTCGGAAAGGATGCAGCAGTTCCAAAACAAGTTAAAAAGTATGCGTTATACAGCGTATAAGGGTGATGTCAGAGCACAACGGGAATCTAACAGGGGAAGAGGTGAAAGTAATCCTCCTCCTACCACGGCGGCAAGGACAGGACGCTTTACACACGTGTTGTTGATGGATGACATGCTGAGCTTTTTAAGTCCTATGCATCGCCACAGCCCTTCGGGGTCCACCCTCAGAGAACGACTCGACCGACAGGTAGCAGACTACCTCACCTTAACTGCAGATATCGAAACTCTGAGGAGCGATGAACCCCTTGACTACTGGGTGTGCAGGCTTGACCTGTGGCCTGAGCTATCCCACTCACTGACATTCACTGACAAGAGAAGTCGCCTAAGTCAAAAAAGTCTAGATTACCTCACCTTTATTAAGATGAATGAGGCATGGATACCGAAGGGACTGACAGTGGGGGATACACAGGGCCGTTTCTACAGGCGAGCAAGGGGTGCGACTGCAAGGGGTGCATCACTAAGGACAGAAGAGGGGGGGCGCCGTAAGCAGGGTCCAGCGCCGGAGGAGGTCCTTTTATGTCCGGAGGCAGCAGGAGTGGAGATGAGCGCTTCCTCTGTGGAAGCGTTCATCTCCATATTCATCTGTATCGCTGTCCTCAGGACAGCGATACAGATGAATTGTGCGGGGGAGCAGGGGAGAGGCGTCTCCCTGGCCCAGTCCTCTGATAGGCTACAGGCACTAAGCGCCGCCTGAATCGTACAGCGCGGGACACAGACCGTAAGAGGCCTGCTTCGCATCACTGACAGCAGCATAAGGTAAGTATATGAGTTTATTGTTTTTATTTATAGTATACTGTGGCAAGAATGGGGGTGGGGGTCCTATATATTCGCACAATATGAAGGGGTACTATTGAGAAGAGGGGAAGCACTATGGGGGCCCTATATACTGCCACATTATGGGGGGGATTCTATGGGAGCCCTATATACTGCCACAATATGGGGGTGGGTACTATGGAGAAGAGGGAAAGCACTATGGGGGCCCTATATACAGGCAAAATATGGGGGTGCACTATGGAGAAGAGGGGAAGCACTATGGGGGCCCTTTATACTGCCAAAATATGGGGGCACTATGGAGAAGAGGGGAAGCACTATGGGGACCACTATGGAGAAGAGGGGAAGCACTATGGGTGCCCTATATACTGCCACAATATGGGGGCCACTATGGAGAAGAGGGGAAGCACTATGGGGACCACTATGGAGAAGAGGGGAAGCACTATGGGGGCCCTATATACTGCCACAATATGGGGGGCACTATGGGGGCCCTATATACTGCCACAATATGGGGGCACTATGGAGAAGAGGGGAAGCACTATGGGGGCCCTAGATACTGCTACAATATGGGGCGCACTATGGAGAAGAGAGGGAAGCACTATGGGGACCACTATGGAGAAGAGGGGAAGCACTATGGGGGCCCTATATACTGCCACAATATGGGGGACACTATGGAGAAGAGGGCACGCACTTTGGGGGCCCTATATACTGCCACAATATGGGGGCACTATGGAGAAGAGAGGGAAGCACTATGGGGGCCCTATATACTGCTACAATATGGGGGCGCACTATGGAGAAGTGAGGAAGCACTGTGGGGGCCCAATATACTGGCACAATATGAGGGGTACTATGGAGAAGAGGGGAAAGCACCATGGGGGCCATATATACTGGCACATTATGGGGGCACTATGGAGAAGAGGGAAGGAGCACTATGGGGGCATCTACTAGGGGCCCTATGTACTTGCATACATTATTGGGGGCTCTATGGAGAAGTGGGGGGAAAGGAGCACTATGGGGGCATCTACTGGGGGCCCTATATACTGGCACTCATGGGGGGCTCTATGGAGAAGGGGGGGGTAAAGGAGCACTATGGGGGCATTTACTTGGGGCCCTATTTACTGGCATGCATTATGGGGGTGCACTATGGAGAAGTGGAGGAAAAGAGCACTATGGGGGCATTATATAGGGGCATTTAATACTAGCACCCATTTTGGTGCCACTATGGGGAAGGGGGAGAGGAACATTATGGGGGCATCTATGTGGGGCAGTCTATAGGGGCATTTTATACTGGCACATTATGGAGGACACTATGGGGACGGGGAGGAGCACTATGGGGCATCTTCTGGTGGAACTATATAGGAGTATTTTATACTGGCACAAATTAAAGGGGCACTATGGGCACCTAAGCTCAACTAGGGGCACTAAGTTTTTTTGTAGTGGCACACAGTACGGGTCATTGGAACACATGAGGGTACTCTGGGGACATAGGCTCTACTGGGGCACTAAGAGATGTTTTTATTTTATTTTTTACTGACACACAGCAAGGCATTTTTGTACTGGTGCACATTATAAGGGGGTGTTTTTCTACTGTCAGACATTATAAAGAGAATTATTACTACAGGGGCATTATGGTGGGCTTTATTACAACTGGGGGACTATGGGAGCATTATTACTTCTGGGACACAATTACTGTTGGGGCGCTGTAGGAGCACTATTACTCCTAAGTGCACTCTGGCACAGAATTATTACTATAGTTGTGAATTTGGGAGCACTATTACTGTGGGGCACCCTGGCACAGTATCAGCTTAGCACAGTTATTTTTGGGGGACATTACGGTTACACTATTGGTGTCAGGGACACTATTTCCTGGAGTGTAGTTTTTTTAGAGCATTGTGTTCCAATAATTATTAAAATGGGGGGTGGGGGTGGGCTGTGTGTAACTAGTATTTTCAGGGGGTTTATCAGTTTATGCAGTATAGTTTTGGGGGTGCATGATGGGATGTTCAGAAGGTGGGAGGATGATGGAAAAGTACGAAACTAAGATGTCTGTCAAACTCTGCAGAGAGAAGAGGTGGCTGAAATCATCATGGTGGTCTGATCTGAATGGAGAAGATAAAGAAAGAGAACATCTACATCACAGGAGACGTCACTGGATGTAAGAGGTATGTTGTGGGGCTGCATTAGGCCACTTTCACAACTGCGTTAGTGATTCTGGGAGGCTGTTCCGGCAGAGAACAGCCTGCCGGAATTCACTGGATCTGGCACTGCCCCAATCAACTACAATGGGGTACGGCAGAGAGCCGGCCACAATCTGGAAGGGGGGGGGGGGTGCGCTTTTTTGATTTTTGCCCTGTTGGTAAATTTTCCTAGAAACTGCCCTGGGGATACATTTGACTAAAAAAGACCTGATGAGATGCTTTGGGCTAAAAATGGTCCCCACGCTGCTGTATTTAATCTCTGCATGCAGGATGACTTGCGTGACTTCTCAGCCACGAACTAGGGTTCAAGCCGCAATGTTTTAGTACACTTTCTGCCTGGAAAACATCAATTTTTATGGCCACTGCTACAGCAGCGGCTGCAACAATACCTAATTTTTCAGGCATGTGTACATGCCTACTTTTTCTGGCCTCTGGTGCTGCACTGTGGCTGTAAAAACAAAACAAAAAAAAGGCACATACATGTGTCAATTCCCCTTCGTGATCGTTACCTTGTTGTAGTGAAGGGGTTTGCACAGGGGTGGCCAACCCTACAGACACAGTGAGCCAAAAAAAAAAAAAGGATGATTACCAGGAGCCACAAGCTATACATTTACACAGTCACCATATTTTTCGCCCTACAAGTGAAAAAAAATGATTTTTCATCTGATCTGAGATCTGATTAAAAAAAAAAAATCTTATTTTTCATTAGCAAAGAAAAAAAGAAAAAAATATTTTTCACTCAGACCTCAGATCAGACTCCCCAATTCTCATCTGACCTAAAATAAGATCCCCAAACCTCATCAGACCTCCAGATCAGACCCCCAATGCTCGTATCAGACAACACAAATCAGACTCGCAGTGTCAGACGCTCAGTGCTCAGATCCCCCCATTCTCAGATATGCCCCCCATGCTCAAACCTGACCAACCCATGCTCACACAAGACTCCTCCATGCTCAGATGCGACCCCCATGCTCAGATCAGACCCCCATTGCTCAGATCAGGACCCCCCATGCTCAGATCAGACCTCCATTGCCCAGATCAGGACCCCTCTCCCATGCTCAGATCAGAACCTCCCGTGCTTAGATCAGACCCCCATGCTCAGTTCTATAATTTAAATAAAATCTCTCCCCTCTCCTGATCAGGCACTGGTCTTCTGTTCGGGCAGCTGCTACTTTGCAGGTCTGACACGCTGTCCACCATAACCTGACAGCATCAGGTCATAGTGCATGTCTTCACGTACTACAATCTCACACTGTGTGCATCAGGACGTAGTGGAGAATGAGCTACAGCTGCAAAGTAGCAACGGTGCCCTATCAGGAAAAAATATCTGAGCATAGGGTGGAGAGTGAGCCAGCCTGACTGCTTCCCAGCTCCACAGCAAGAGCCGCACTTGAAGAAGCAAAGAGCCACATGTGGCTCAAGAGCCACAGGTTGGCCACCCCTGGGCTTGCGTATCACAACTCTATGAGTGTGTTGGCAATGTTGGCACACCCCAGATGATAAGGTCGTTGCTTCATTGTAAACAGACCAAAAGCGATCGGCTGGATAATTTTTCATAGAAAAAACATTAATTTTCTTTGTGATCATCTAAGGTGATCATTAAAGCCTACTAGGCCAACAATGGGCCCACACTGCAGAATCATTGTTTTCTGGGTCACTTAACTGTCACTGAACTACCTCAGCACAACCATAGGCTTTGAAAACCGCCATCGCCTGCAATCTCCCAAACGTGCGCACGAGCACAGTCATCACTACACCAAGATTGACGCATAGAGGAATAAAATTTATGTCATGAATGTGTCAACTATTGACAACTCTTTGTGGTTGTCTAAAATCTACTTGATACACGTCCCTGATAGGGGACGTAACAGAGATTAAACTGATAAGAATAGTACTACTTAACACACCACTCATATAGGGTGTCACAGTAGATTGCGCGGCGCACGCGCAGTGCCCCAGATTGGCAGTAAGAGGACCGACCAATCATCTTTTTCCATCTCCCGGTTCCTAAAATCTATTCACGTCCCCTGATAGGGGACGTAACAGGATTAAACTGATAGGAATAAGACTACTTAACACACCACTCATATAGGGTGTCACAGTACATTGCACGGCATACGCGCAGTGCTCCAAATTGGAAGAAAGAGGACCGACCAATCATCTTTTTCCATCTCCTGGTTCCTAACATCTATTTACGTCCCCTGACAGGGGACGTAACAGGGATTAACCTCATAGGAATAGTACTACTTAACACACCACTCATATAGGGTGGCACAGTACATTGCACGGCGCATGCGCAGTGCCCCAAATTGGAAGGAAGAGGACCGACCAACCAACTTTTTCCATCTCCTGGTTCCTAACATCTATTTACGTCCCCTGACAGGGGACGTAACAGGGATTAACCTCATAGGAATAGTACTATTTAACACACCACTCATATAGGGTGGCACAGTACATTGCACGGTGCACGCGCAGTGCCCCAAATTGGAAGGAAGAGGACCGACCAACCATCTTTTTCCATCTCCCTCCCGGTTCCTAAAATCTATTCCATACACCGGCCCCTGATAGGGGACAAAATAGAGATTAAACTGGTAAGAACAAATTTTTTTAATTTTAAAAAAAAGGACAGTCTCTGCGGAGCTGGGTATTTTTGGCCGCGTTACTGAACGCCCATGCACAATGGCTGTAGGCTCATGCGTCCTTTTGCGGAGGTGACAAACCTGGTCAGTCAAACCCAAGGCAACATCATCTACCTCATCCCATATGCGTTTTTTCTGGATCGTGCCCTGCGAAGAGTGCTGGACCAGGTCGTAGATGAGCATGAAGAGAAAGAGTTGTGGTCACCAGCACCACCAGAAGCAGCCTTGTCGTCGTCGATTGCTGGACCTGTGGCAACGCAGAGAGAGGAGTCTGAAGAAGAGGAGTCAGAGGAGGAAGGTGGCTTTGAGGAGGTGGAAGACCAACCACAGCAGGCGTCCCAGGGGGCTTGTCACCTTTCGGGGACCCATGGTGTTGTATGTGGCTGGGTGGAGGAAGAGACCTTCAATGACGTCAGTGAGGACAAGGAATGGGACATGGCTAGCTTGGTATCCAACCTTGTGCAAATAGGGAGTTTGCGGTTGTGCAAATAGACTGTTTGCAGTGCGTTAAATGGGGAGTTTGGTCTGTCAGAGTTTGGTCTGTCACTGTGAATGGGCATAACCCTTACACTACCTGATCGATACAACATCATACCTGATCGTATACACACACTGGATGTTTTAAATCACGTTATTCCAAACAATTTAGGAATATTAGGTGATTTATGCCCTTTATGGATTAAAACCCGACTCTGCATCAACTACGTAATTTTCCATGGGAATTTTGCCATGGATCACCCTCTGGCATGCCACAGTCCAGGTGTTAGTAAAATGAAATCTCCCAGCAAACGTGTATATTTAAACTTGCTTCTTTATTATCTTCACAATAGGAAGTATTCCCCAGAAGCCTTGCGGCACTAAGCCTTCATCAGCTGACCTGCTGATGAAGGCTTAGTGCCGCAACGCGTCTGGGGAATACTTCCTATTGTGAAGATAATAAAGAAGCAAGTTTAAATATACACGTTTGCTGGGAGATTTCATTTTACTGTGTACTTGGAGGTTGCTCCTTCCCGCGCAACGTGGATCGAGGTGGAAGTGCCGACTGGTCCCTTCTTTACAGTCCAGATGTTAGTCCCCTTGAAACAACTTTTCCATCACTATTGTGGCCAGAAAGTCCTTGTGGGTTTTAAAATTCGCCTGACCATTGAAGTCTATGGCGGTTCGCCCAGTTCACCCGTTCGCGGAACATTCGCGGAAGTTATTTCATGTTCGCGACATCTCAATTCTCTAAATTTTAACATCAGTTTGAGGGCTTAGTTAGACCGCAGTGTGCACCTGTCTTGTCGTTTGTTATTGCTATATTCCTAAGACAGGAGAGAATCGGCCAGTCTTCTGTTTATTCTTTATTAATAAGTGCTGTATCGGCTGCTCATCGAGCCAGATACTTCTGGGGGAACCTACCTGGCATGAACAGGCCTCTGGGAGCTACAGACAATTAGAAGACAAAGCTTCAAGATTGCTTGGAGCTCGGAAGAATCACAAAGTTCATCAAGATTGAAACCATAACTACCAGCCCATGGTCTCTTTTTCAGGGAAAACATCACGAGTTTCCATTCATCATGGATGGGAAGGAGGACATCCTGTGGTGCACGGAGATGGAGAGGGTCTTCGAATTCCCCCTGCACTATACTGACGTCTCAGAAATGAAGCACTGCAACCCGAAAGCAGCACCAGGGAAGGTCATGGAGCGTCCCGGTCATCCGGCATCTCTTCGCCCCGCTGAAGTATTATTTTGAAAGTGTGTAGAAGCCACACAGGGCCCCCACGCTGCAGATTTATCATGGAGACACCGGATTTTATAATATTACATTATTATATAAAGAAAAATAAATAAATGAAGCCTCTTTGTCACCCGGGTCCTAAGTGCGATCAGCTACATCATCATCGTCGAGTACTGTCTACACTCTCCTCATCACTACTTGCCTGCCTAGTGGAGGAAAGGAGAGAGGCAGGTTGAGGACAGGTGAGGACACAGGGCCTGCTCATAGGCCATGCCAACTAAGGGTTGTGTCTGACGAACCCACTGACTCTTGGCTGGGGGTGTCTGTCACTTGCAAGTAAGTCGAAAATCGAGTCAACCACTCAAGAACCGCTGGGTTGCTGGTCACGACACGATCGCTAGCTAACACTGGGAGCTCAGGCCTCTCGAGTGACCCCTGATGCCACGGCCCCTTACTCTGCTGCGATCTCTGCCTGCGCCAGAAACATTTACGCCTCTGCCACTCTCCAGTGCAGGGCCTGGCACTTCTCTGTCTGACATACTGTTAGATCAAATAATTAAATGTTAGATCAAATATTTTTTATTTTGTCACTAATACACGGCAAACAAAGCTTCAGAATATATCACTGCACCACAGAACGGCATTTAGGCCCTAATTTTTTCTACACAACAGGCTTTTTCAACAGATAAATGCAACGCTGGATGACGAATATATTTTTATTTCGCCACTAATATGCGGCAAACTGGGCTTCACAATATATCACTGCATTGCAGAGCGTCAATAAGGCCCTAATTTTTTCTACTTTTACACAACAGGCTTTTCAACAGAGAAGTGCAACGCTGGACAATGAATATATTTTTATTTCACCACTATATCACTGCACCACAGAACGGCATTTAGGCCCTAATTTTTTTCTACACAACAGGCTTTTTCAACAGATAAATGCAACGCTGGATGACGAATATATTTTTATTTTGCCACTAATATGCGGCAAACTGGGCTTCAGAATATATCACTGCAGCGCAGAACGTCAATTAGGCTCAAATCTTTTTCTACTTTTACACAGCAGGCTTTTCAACAGATATATGCAACGCTGGATGGTGAATATATTTTTATTTTGCTACTAATACACGGCAAACAGAGCTTCAGAATATATCACTGCACCGCAGGACGGCAATCAGGCCCTAATTTTTTCTACTTTTACGCAACAGGCCTTTCAACAGAGGAGTACAACGCTGGACGGCGAATATATTTTTATTTTGCCACTAATACACGGCAAACAGGGCTTCAGAATATATCATTGCACCGCAGAACGGCAATTTCGCCAAATTTTTTTTTACTTTTATACAACAGGCCTGTTAACAGAGAAGTACAACCCTGGACGGCGAATATATTTTTATTTCGCTACTAACACACAGCAAACTGGGCTTCAGCATATATCACTGCACCGCAGAACGGCAATTAGGCCTAACATTTTTTCTACTTTTACACAGGCTTTTCAACAGATATATCCAATGCTGAATGGCGAATATATATTTATTTCACCACTATTACACGGCAAACAGGGCTTTAGAATATATCACTGCACCGCAGAATGGCAATTAGGCCCAATTTTTTTTCTACTTTTAGGGTGCGTTCCCACATTATAATGGGAGTCTATTGTGTCGCATTGCGACATGCAACATGCTGCGACTGCGACAGTTGCAGAAAAATCCATTCAAGATGGTGTGACAAAATGTTGCGCGACAAATTTAGCAGTGAAGTTGTGCCCTATTTGTAGCGCAACAAATGTCATTGTGTGAAGGTACCCTTACACAACAGGTTTTTCAACAGATAAATGCAACGCTGGATGGCGAATATATTTTTATTTCACCACCAATAAATGGCAAATAGGGCTTCCAAATATATCACTGCACCGCAGAGCGGCAAAGATATTTTTTCTTTTTCCACTAATACACGCAAAAAAGGGCTTTGAAACAGGTAGCTGGACCACTGAGCGGCATTTTTTTTTCTTTTTCCACTAATACACCTAAAAAAGGGCTTTAAAACAGATAACCACCGCTGAGCGGCAAAAATATTTTACTTTTGCCACTAATACATGACAAAAAGGCTATGATTTTCGCCTTTCACCACACAACGGCTAATAAGCCCTTTTTTCCCACTAATACTAGCCAAAAAATGCTTTAGAGCATATAACTGCAGCGTACAAGGGCAAATAAAACACAGAAACATTTCCTTGTAATAACCCCTGTTAATGCCTGTATCAAACAGCACTTGCACCCTAAAAATGCAGTGAGCCAGACTGACAGGGGAATTATATGTGAGGTCACGGTGTGAGTAATTAGGTAGTCTGAAGGAAGTTATGTTGTCCCTGGGCAGGCTTGCAAAAGTGATGAGGAGAACGGCACAACGATTCTCTGGGGCACGCTCTGATAAGGGACAAAGGCCAGATGGTGTTTCGAGGTGCCCTTGGTGGTCTGTATTAATGTGCCTATGGCAAGGTCCCTGATTGTCGTGATGCCAGTACCTTTTGTGGTGGTACAACCATTTATAATAAGGACCGTTATGTTTTTTAAGGTCTGAAATGCGTTGTTCGTTGAGTCTATTCCTGTATCTGAAGATTTTAACCTGATATAATAAATTTGCAACTTTCAAGAAGCTGGATTTTCCTGTTTTTTCATTTGAAGTTCCACAGTCCAGTCCAGCCTGCATCCGTGCTTCTTTGCTAGTCACTACAGGTGAGAGCTGCTTCTGTTGGTTTGCCCGTGAACCATTTATAGTAGTAGTAATTGAGGAATTGGACACTGAGAAAAGGATGGTGCAACTTATGACTTTTTATAAATAGATATTAATCTGTAAGGTGGCTCACCAACTGGTTACTATGGATACCTGGTGCTCTTACCCCAATATACTGGTTCACCCCACCAGAAAATAGTACAATTGCAAATATTTGGTTAGTTTGGGTAGGCACACAGAACTATGGTTTCATGTATCAAACAAATGTATTAATAAAATATTGTAATGTTAAAAACCGTTAAATGTTAAATATTGTAATGTTAAAAACCGTGCTCCCAGTGTCACTTATGTTCCAATATATATACATTACATTTCATCTAGATTCATATACATCATAGGTTGGATCTAGGTTCCAATTTGCGATTGCTCATACACTGGATGTAGTTTAATTGCATCCAATATGACAGTATTACTGGATGCAGCCAAATTGTATCCAATATGGGGATATTACATCAAATGTGGAGGTATCGCAATATGGAGGTGATGCGATCAGCTGGTAACAATATAAAACCTTGGTTCATCAATAAGGTAATGTAAAAACTTAGAACTTTACACCGTTTATGTTAGTGTAGTTCAGCGGGTTATCCCCCATATATGTGTCAATAGCATAGGTGATCTTCTGTACCGGTCTGTAATTTGAAGGAGTCTTTCAGTTCCCGGTAAAGTTTTGTTTTTATCTCCTGTTGGTTTTCAGTTCACAGTTTTGTATGTTTTCTTAGGAGTACGCTGTATATTTATAGTGAGGTTTTGGTTTTTACTCACGATCCCGGTGGTTGTTTGTGTGCGGTGTCTCGCATCCACGCTGAGCCTGTTGCCGGCTCTCCTCGTGTGGCGTCTCACGTGACTGAGTTCGGTCACGTGATTTCGACTCCTTTTTCTCTTCTCGGTCAGCGGCGCGGTGATTACTGCTTAGCAGAGTGGTCTTTTCCACTATATAGGTGGGAGTTATATATATATTAAGTTCTTGAGTTGCCCTTGTTAGGGATCACAGTTATTTAATCCACACGGGTCCTTTGCCTGTTAGATACCAAACGCGTTTCAAAGCCTTTCCCGGCTCCTTCCTCAGTGGTCTAACATGCAGTGGAACTGATCCTCTTTAAATAGGGTATTGCTTTGGGGTTGGTATAATTACTGGGGTGGATTTCTGGATTGTGTGACAATCGTTGTTCAATAAAATATATGACATAAAATAGATAAAAACATTCAGAAAGAAAGAACCCATAGTTCTATATATATATATATATGTTAATTATATGTTAAATACATGTGTTACACAGTAAAATCTATATATAGGGGGAGAAAAGTCCCTTTATTCTTTTTCTCTCTAGAATTTATTTGGGAAAATCTTGTCTATAAATTTATTTTGGACGGTCCCTTTATGTGGACATTCTTGAAATGTCCGTTCTAGATGGGTGAATTCTCTTATGTGAGAGAGTAGGTGCATCCTCTTATATGGAAAAAAAAAGGAAGAAAAAAAAAGGATGCACCTACTCTCTCACATAAGAGAATTCACCCATCTAGAACGGACATTTCAAGAATGTCCACATAAAGGGACCGTCCAAAATAAATTTATAGACAAGATTTTCCCAAATAAATTCTAGAGAGAAAAAGAATAAAGGGACTTATCTCCCCCTATATATAGATTTTACTGTGTAACACATGTATTTAACATATAATTAACATATATATATATAGAACTATGGGTTCTTTCTTTCTGAATGTTTTTATCTATTTTATGTCATATATTTTATTGAACAACGATTGTCACACAATCCAGAAATCCACCCCAGTAATTATACCAACCCCAAAGCAATACCCTATTTAAAGAGGATCAGTTCCACTGCATGTTAGACCACTGAGGAAGGAGCCGGGAAAGGCTTTGAAACGCGTTTGGTATCTAACAGGCAAAGGACCCGTGTGGATTAAATAACTGTGATCCCTAACAAGGGCAACTCAAGAACTTAATATATATATAACTCCCACCTATATAGTGGAAAAGACCACTCTGCTAAGCAGTAATCACCGCGGCCGCGGACCGAGAAGAGAAAAGGGAGTCGAAATCACGTGACCGGAACTCAGTCACGTGAGACGCCACACGAGGAGAGCCGGCAACAGGCTCAGCGTGGACACTGCACACAAACAACCACCGGGACCGTGAGTAAAAACCAAAACCTCACTATAAATATACAGCGTACCCCCTAAGAAAACACACAAAACTGTGAACTGAAAACCAACAGGAGATAAAAACAAAACTTTACCGGGAACTGAAAGACTCTTTCAAATTACAGACCGGTACAGAAGATCACCTATGCTATTGACACATATATGGG
Organism: Bufotes viridis; assembly: GCA_033119425.1. NCBI lineage: Eukaryota > Metazoa > Chordata > Amphibia > Anura > Bufonidae > Bufotes > Bufotes viridis. The sequence continues at coordinate 148,318,389 of CM065590.1, read as the reverse complement.
GGATAACCCGCTGAACTACACTAACATAAACGGTGTAAAGTTCTAAGTTTTTATATTACCTTATTGATGAACCAAGGTTTTATATTGTTACCAGCTGATCGCGACACCTCCATATTGCGATACCTCCGCATTTGATGTAATATCCCCATATTGGATACAATTTAGCTGCATCCAGTAATACTGTCATATTGGATGCAATTAAACTACATCCAGTGTACGAGCAATCGCAAATTGGAACCTAGATCCAACCTATGATGTATATGAATCTAGATGAAATGTAATGTATATATATTGGAACATAAGTGACACTGGGAGCACGGTTTTTAACATTACAATATTTAACATTTAACGGTTTTTAACATTACAATATTTTATTAATACATTTGTTTGATACATGAAACCATAGTTCTGTGTGCCTACCCAAACTAACCAAATATTTGCAACTTATGACTTTTACTGAACGTTGCTCCTGGTAACAGTTGCATCCAAGTATAAAACAAGTCTCTACTACATACAGATATGAAATACAGTCTCTTTAAGATAAACAGAGGTAAAGCTGCAAGGGTCCACTGCTCACAGGTGTGATATCTGTCTCACAAGCTAGTAATTATGTAGGTTTTATGCTTACTGGTAGGTGACTTCAATGCTGGTCCCTGTTATCCCAGTGCGGGTTAGTGAGGCTGCCGGAGGCTGGTAATTCCTTAACTAGTTAACTCCAAGGGTCCTAAGTCGCTTGTAGAGATGGCTGTAACCCTTTGGATCTATGTTTCTTTAGTTCTTGGTGGATTAATATCCTTTTTGAAGCTAAACTTCTAGCTAATGTCCACTAACTCTTAGCTGAGTTCGGAATAGGATGTGGATACCAGCTCAGGGCTGGAGACTGAATTCACCACTGATTAGGCCTGAGCTGGGCTACATATGGGATGTGTTATTTCCCCCTAGTGGTAGGCTCAGTGTAATGTAATCTAATACACCTGTAGGCGGGGATTATGCATAAAGATGCACTGCAGCATAAAACAGGTTATATAAAGCATACAAAGCATAATACGACAACTTTGCAGTACCCACCAGGGTAGTGGGACGCTGCATACCCCCCTTGTTTAACTTGTGTCGCCCTCGACACGAAGATGAAGGTCTTCTGAAAGATACAAAAAGAGAGAACAATCCTGCAGGCATTAAGAACAGTACCATAACCCATAACAATACTTTTTCTTGAGGCTGAAAAGCAATTGGTTAGGCACAAATGTAGATATCAGGCAAACATTAAGAATGGTAGTAAACAAGTGAAAAGGGGCGTTGTTTCTTTCCTCTGAAGACTGATGAACAGGGGCGCTGACCTGGCACAGCGGAGTAGTCACAACCCAGGGTAGTCCAAAATAGGGAAATAATAAACATGGATGAGAGTCAGGAGGCTCACAGGGCATGAGTCTGTTCCCTGAGCATAAGGGATGGTAGAACGATAAAACAACACAGAGGCTCAGGTGCGTTTGAGTCCTTCTCTGGGCACAAGTTTGAATGTTGAAAACATAAGGAAATGTGGAGCAATGAGAGAGTTCTTAGAGCTAGGCAAACAAGTCAATAAGTCTCTTACCCGAACTCTGTAGTTCCACTAAGAAGCGAAATTGTAATCTACATTAAACTGGGATAGCTGGAAGCATTGTCCTCTGGTGTTGAAATAAACACTCCCTAATCCTCCTCTGGGTTTGCAGTAGACACTCCCTATAATGGGCAGGTGGTTGTCCCTTTGTAATCCGGCTGGATCTGCGAAGTGGTGGTCCTTCTGACCTTGGCTCAAGGGAACTTGGTTCATCTGGAGCTTCTTGTACTACTGAAACTTCTTCCTAAGGTGGTTCCTCTGGCTGATGAGACACTGTAATGACTGGAGCAGGCACAGCAATGTTTAACCATGGTGTAAGGAACCATTTTAGAGGATCTGTTTCTGTCATTAGTTTTTCAACAGTCTGCAAAGGCTCTGCAGGCTTAATTAGTAGTAGTTCAAGCACCTGAGTTGGAGGCTGATTTTCCTCTGCAACAGTCTGGAAGTATTCTTCTTGGAGTATATTTCTCCTTGTTACACAGTTTCAGGCAATTGCGATGTACTATTTGAGGTGATTTATTTTCTTTAGTGATCTCATAGGTGTCCGTTGCTGGATTGGGGATAGCTGAAATAATGTAGGGGTTTCTTTCCCACTTACTGTCCAACGTGCTGGTGCGATGATAGTTCTTTAGCCACACATAATCACCAATTTCAAGAGGCTCTGCTTTAGCAGATTGGTCATAGTCTTTTTGCTGCTTCTTGTGGGCATTTTCCATGCGGTGGTGGACAATTTCTTGTGCATCAGCTAGACGTCTTTGGTGTTCACTTACCCAATCAGTTTTTGGCAATGGATTGATGGCATCAGGCACTTGTACGTCCAAAGTATGGTCAGCAGATAGTTTACCTTGTCAGCCAAACATGAGGTAGTAAGGTGTATACTCAGTGGAGCAGTGAATGGTATTATTGTATGTATACATCAATTGAGGTAGAAGAGTAGGCCAATCATTCCTGGTAGCAGGTGGCACAGCTCTAAGCATTTCAATTAAGGTCTGGTTCATCTTTTCACAAAGTCCATTACCTTGGGGATAGTAAGCTATTTTTCTGATTTTCTGGCAATTGTGAAGCAAACACAGTTCTTTGAAGCGTTGCGACTCAAAGGCAGATCCTTGATCTGTAAGAATTTTTTATGGACATCCGTATGGCAATAGGAAATGTTTGCAGAAGTAATCTGCAGTTGTTTTAGCGGTCAAGTCCTTAACAGGTAAGGCTACAACGAATTTGGTCTAATGGTCAATGATGGTCATAGCATATGTATACTCTGAGCAACTTGGTTTCATCTTCACTTGGTCAATTGCAATGATCTCTAATGGTGTTTGGCTTACAATAGGATGTAAGGGTGCTGGATCTAGGCTTCTTCTTAATAGTAGACCCTTCTGCAGAAAGAGTTGTTTCTGGTGTCTCCACAGCTTCAACAGTTCTGGGTCTGCATTTCTTCTGCAGATTCTCTCAGGTGTTCTTCCACTGATGAGGAAGTCATGTAGTTCTCCGATTACTCTACTTTCTGACTGAAGTTTGATCCATCTTTCTTTTTCAATTTGAGTTTGAGATTCTGGATTGTTCTGTAGTTGGGGATTTAGGACTTTTTTGTTTTTGATGGAGAGGCTGCCTTGTTGGGCAAAGTTTTTGTAGAAATCAGGCATCTCCACTTCTACCCAGACATCTACGTGTGCAGTAGGATCTTCCTTGGTAGGCAGGCAAGATAAGGCATCTGCGTTCTCGTTGGACTTGCCTGTTCTGTATTTTACAGTAAAGTTGTAGTTAATAAGTGTGTGAGGCCCATCTTTGTTCTAGGACACCTAGCTTAGCTGTATTGAGATGTGCCAGTGGGTTGTTATCGGTGAAAGCTATGAAGGGAGTTGCTGCAAGGTAGTCCTTGAATTTTTCGGTGACAGCCCACACAAGTTGAACTCTAACTTGAAAGAGCTGTAGTGCCGGTCATTTTTTTCAGCTCCTTTCAGGGATCTACTAGCGTAAGCAATCACTCTTTCTTGTCCTTCTTACATTTTGGACAGAACAGCTCCCAGGCCTTTGTTGCTGGTATCAGTGTAGAGATGGAATGGCTGTTGGTAATCAGGATATCCCAAGACAGGTGGTTCAGTCAGCTTCTTTTTCAGGAGTTGGAAGGCAATTTCCCTTTCTTCATTCCACTTCACAGGTATCTGAGTCTTCTGATACTTCTTTGGATGTCCTCTTAGGAGTTCCTGAATTGGCTCAGCAATCTGGGCAAAGTGAGGGATGAATCGTCTGTAGTATCCTGCAAAACTAAGGAAACTTCTCACCTCCTTTACTGTGGTAGGAGTAGGCCAATTCCAGACTGCAGCTAACTTTTCCGGATCTGGTTTAACACCTTCTGCGCTTACAACATGTCCCAGGTACTTGACTTCTGGCTTTAGAAGGTAGCACTTAGATGGTTTGATCTTGAGTCCATGTTTAATGAGGACTTGGAAGACTTCTGCAAGATGTTTCAAATGGTCTTCGTAGGATTTAGAATAAATAATGACATCGTCCAGATAGAGCAGGACAGTCTCGAAGTTTCTATGGCCTAAACACCGTTCCATTAGTCTTTGAAATATTCCTGGTGCATTACAAAGTCCGAAGGGCATGTAATTAAATTCAAATTGGCCCATGGGGGTAGTAAAAGCTGTTTTCTCTCGGTTTTCTTCAGGAGCCATTGGTACTTGCTTGTATCCACTGGTCAGATCAAGGGTAGAGAAATAGGCTGATGATCCCAATGCTGTCAGGGATTCTTCAATTCTGGGTAAAGGATAGGCATCCTTGTGGGTGATTTGATTAATTTTTCTATAGTCCACATAGAATCTGATGTTACCATCCTTTTTCCGGACAAGAACTAGTTATGCAGCCCATGGACTATGGCTGTCTTGGATAATATTGGAATCATTGATCTCTCGGATAATTTGCTTCATGGATTGGTACATCGTTGGTGGTATAGGCCGGTACCTTTCTTTTATTAGAGGGTGAAAGCCGGTAGGGATAGTGTGTTCAATTCCACGGAATTCCCCATAATCAGTACAGTGCTTACTGATGGCTTGATGATGCTCCCTCACAATGTTCAAAACTCCTTCAATTTGGCTTTTGGAGAGCTGTCTCCAACGTTGAGTTCTTCCCACCATGATGCAGGTGGAGCATGTTCAGGAGTACTGGAGCTCTGCGCAGATTGTTCTACTTTAATTGTAGGCACAATGACATCCTGGAAAGAGATTTGCAATAACTGAGCAACAGGATAGTGTTTAGTGAGAGTAATGTAGTGATCATTCAAGTTTAGGAGACAGACAGGCACTTTACCTTGGGAAACAGTCACTAAGTTCCTTGCAGCTCTGACTAGAGGATGATCGTCCAGCGCAAAAGGCTCTACCTTGGCTTGGTAGTCTTGACCTTGAATTCCCGGGCGGCATTATTATTATTTATTTTTAGAGCACCATTCATTCCGTAGTGCTGTACATATCATAAGCGGTGCACATACATAATACAGGCAATTGCATTAAGCATGAACGAGTTACAGACTAGTACAGAAGGATAGAGGGCCCTGACCGTGAGGGCTTACAATCTACATGGTATGGGGGAAGAAGACAGTAGGCGAAGGTGAAGCTGGTCATGGCGGTATAGAGGCAGCAGTGTCACTGGTTGTAGACTTGTCTGAAGAGGTGGGTTTTCAGGTTTCTTTTGAAGGATTCCACTGTAGGTGAGAGTCTGATATGTTGGGGTAGTGAGTTCCAGAGTATAGGGGATGCCCGGGAGAACTCTTGGAGGCGAGTGTGGGAAGAGGTGATAAGAGGAGATGAGAGAAGGAGGTCCTGTGAGGATCGAAGATTGCATGTGGGGATATATCGGGAAAGTAGCTCAGAGATGTAGGGAGGGGACCGGTTGTGGACGGCCTTGTATGTGTTCGTTAGTTAGTTAAACTGAATTCGCTGGGCAATGGGGAGCCAGTGCAGGGACTGGCAGAGGGGAGAGGCAGAGGAGTAACAGGGTGAGAGGTGGATTAGTCGGGCAGCAGAGTTAAGGATAGATTGGAGGGGTGCGATAGAGCTAGATGGAAGGCCACAGAGGAGAATGTTGCAGTAGTCTAGGCAGGAGATGATGAGGGAATGTACAAGCATTTTTGCCAATTCAAAGTTGAGGAAAGGGCGGATGCGGGAGATGTTTTTGATTTTGAAGCGGCAGGTGGTGGAAAGGGCTTGGATGTGTGGTCGGAAGGAGAGGGCAGAATCCAAGGTCACTCCAAGGCAGCGGACTTGGTTGACCGGGGAGAGTGTGCAGTCATTGATTGTGATAGATAGGTCTGTTGGGGGTGAGCAAGATGGGGGAAAGATGATGAATTCTGTTTTATCCATGTTGTTTTAGAAAGCGAGAGGAGAAGAAGGAGGATATGGAAGATAGGCATTGTGGGATTCTGGACAGTAAGGTGCTGATGTCTGGACCAGAGAGGTAGATTTGTGTGTCATCAGCATAAAAGTTATACTTAAAGCCATGGGACTCTGTAAGCTGTCCCAGGCTGAATCTGTAGATAGAGAAGAGCAGGGGTCCTAGGACGGAGCCTTGCGGGACACCAACAGAGAGGGAATGAGGTGGTGTGAGAGTGGGAGACGCTAAATGTCCGGTCTGTGAGGTATGATGTGATCCAAGAGAGGGCCAGGTCAGTGATGCCAAGAGATGAGAGAGTTTGCAACAGAAGAGAGTGGTCGATAGTGTCAAAGGCAGAGGACAAGTCAAGGAGAAAGAGGACAGAGTAATGTTTTTTGGTTTTGGCAAGTAGTAGGTCATTGGTGACAGTTGAGTGGTGGGGTCGGAAGCCAGATTGTAGACGGTCAAAGAGGGAGCAGGAGGAGAGGTGAGCGGACAGTTCAGAATGAACATGTTGCTCAAGTAGCTTTGAGGCATATGGAAGAAAGGATATGGGGCGATAACTGGACAAAGAAGATGGGTCAAGTGAAGGCTTTTTGAGAATGGGTGTAATGGTAGCATGTTTAAAAGCAGAGGGGAAGAGACCAGAGGTTAGTAATAGGTTGAAGAAATGAGTTAGGGCTGGGATAAACACTGTGGTGAGGTTAGGGATGAGGAGGGATGGGATTGGGTCAAGTGCACAGGTGGTGGAGAGTTTTTCTTCTGTAATGGCTGAGAAGCTGGTTTTGGGAGAAGAGGATAGAGCAGCTGTGTGGAGGGTCTGTGGAGACTGTGTGTTGAAGCTTTCTCTGATGCTGACTATCTTTTGTTTGAAGAATGTGGCAAAATCCTCAGCCGAGATGAGAGGAGAGGGTGGGGACGCTGGTGGACGGAGAAGAGAATTAAAGGTGTTAAAAAGTTGTTTTGGGTTGTGGGATAGGCAAGATATGAGAGATGAGAAGTAGGCCTGTTTTGCATCAGCGAGTGAGGATTTGAAAATGAGGAGGGATTGCTTGTATGCGGTGAATTCATCTTTAGAATATGATTTCTTCCATCGCCGCTCTGCAGCCCTGGAAGCTTGTCTGAGATTTTTGGTCAGGTTGGTGTGCCAGGGTTGTCTGTTGATTTTTCTGGTTTTGTTGTGTGTAAGTGGAGCAATAGTGTCCAGAGTTGCACTTATTGTGGTGTTATATAGGGTGGTGGCAGTATCTGGGTCTTGGAGGGAACAAATTGAAGAGAGCGGTGGAAGAGAGTCGGAGAGCAAGCGAAAGTCGAGATGTTTAAGGTTCCTGCAGGGGTGTGCTAGTGTATGGACAAGGGGCGCAGCAGCAGAGACGAGTGAAGAGAAGGTGAGTAGGTTGTGGTCGGATAGGGGGAGAGGCGACTTAGAAAGGTTAGATAGGGAGCAGAGGCGGGTAAAGATAAGATCCAGAGTGTGACCATCTCTGTGTGTGGGTGCGGAAGACCACTGTGAGAGGCCGAAGGAGGAAAAGAGTGATAGGAGCTTAGAGGCGGCTGAGTGGCAGGTGTCAATGGGGATGCTGAAGTCACCCATGATGATGGTGGGGATATTGGCAGAAAGAAAGTGTAGGAGCCAGGTGTTAAAGTGGTCAAGAAAGATGGTGGCTGGGCCTGGGGGCGGTAAATAACAACTACTTGGAGGTTGGAGGGAGAGTAGATGCGAACAGAGTGTACTTCAAATAAAGTGGGTGCAATGGAGGGCAGCAGTGGAGTTGGGCTGTAGGAGCAGGTATCTGATAGGAGAAGACCAACTCCTCCACCATGTTTGCTGCCGGGGCGGGGGGTGTGAGTGAAATGAAATCCACTATATGAGAGTGCAGCAGGGGAGGACGTATCGGAGGGTGTCAGCCATGTTTCTGTGAGACCCAGTTTGTTACAGACAGAGTGAGCATTCCATAATGCTCCATCAAGAGGAACCAAAGGAGCAGGGGTCAGAGGAATGGTTATTAGGTTTAAAGGATAACTGTCACATTTAGACCCAAATTTCAGTTTTCATATATGTAGCTACTAATATGATAATATTCCTGAATCAATAACTATTAGACTTACTTACCCCTTATTTAATAAGATTCAGCCCTTAGCAACCAGTCTGCATAAAACTGCAATTTCACTATTCTGTTAAAATGGCCGCCCTCAGCCCTGAGACTAATCTATAGGACACCTGCAGTGAAGTTAGTGAAGACCAGCTCTGTATAGGGAGGTCTTGCAGTGAAGTTCCCAGGTCTGGCTGAAGCCTGTAGTTCTCCTACAAGCTCTACTCTTATCAGATAAGGCTGTCATTTATACACTGAGCAGCCCCATATCTTCTCTGAGCTGTATATTCTCCAGAACTGCTAAGGGAGTGTCTGCCAAGCACAGACATGTGGAGAAGTTCACACACACAGCCCAGCACTGTTATCTCCCGTCAGGAAGAGCCTGGCTTTTTATACATTCCCTTACAATGTTGACTCACTATCAGTTCCCAGTGCACGCAGCGTGCTCCGTCCTCTATCTGGTAGACAGAAGGGGCATAGCAACATGATTTTATCTCAGGTAAATATAGCCAATACTGGGGACTTTTAGGTGGCTTTTAGGGGTTATTTATTTAAGAATCAGAAATTAAAACAGGGCCAATAAGGTAATATTAATCACCAGAATCCAATAGTAAAAAAAAAAAAAAATTTGACAGTTATACTTTAAGGGGTTGCAGAAATTTGTGGAATTAGATTTGTAGTAGGAGGTAGAGGTGATAGTGGGGATTTGCTGAGGGGGGCCTGGATTTGTTGAGATATCACCAGCAATGAGGAGAAGCAGAGAAAGTGTTAGTAGGTGAGAAAAAGAAAGGGCAGGGGGTATCTGTGTGTGTTTGGGAAGGAAGTGTTTTACATTGCCCAACAAGTTTGTGCTATCAGTCAGATGAGAAGGTAAGACGGAGGGAGATATGAATAGTTCCTTGCTGGGTGAATGGATGTGGGGGTATTTTAGGAGGTTTAGGAAATGTGGGTAGAGTAAGATGAAAGAATGAAACATTGTTTACATTACCTTTTTTGTAGTTACCTTTGAGTCCCTTCTGGTTAAATTCTGGTATAATTCGGTATCAGCACTTAGAATGTTGCACTTTGAAGATGTTGCATGTTGGAATGACCAAGGTCTGGAATGACCTAAGAACTTAGATTTATACCACTCAGTATTCAATCAGGTGTAAACAAGAGGAGAGGGGGCTACTTATGGCCTAATCATGGGAGGACCAGATACAGAAATAGTCAATGTAAACGAATACTCAATAAATCAAGCAGGGAAAGAGACATTAATGCTTCAGAGTAGACATACCAAGCAATGTGAAGGAAACAGGAGGGGTGTGGACGATATCAGACTCTGGGAAAGCTGGATGTAGCAGTTAGCTTCAGAGTAGACATCCCTGGAGAGGAGAGAATTGGGTGATGGTCAGTAGAGATGGCCCGAACTATTCGCCGGCGAACAGTTCCCGGCGAACATAGCTTGTTCGCGTCTGCCGCGGCGGGCGAACATATTCAATGTTCGCGTTCGCCCCTATACTTTATTATTGAGCAAACTTTGACCCTGTACCTCACAGTCAGCAGACACATTCCAGCCAATCAGCATACCCTCCCTCCCAGACCCTCCCACCTCCTATCTAAACACAAGGATAGGATCCATCTTACATTCATTCTGAAGCTGCAGTAATAGTAATTGTAAATCGCAATGCGATTAATATAACCTGTATTATTCGCATTGCGATTACAACTTAGATCTGAGTTCCTAATAGTTGTATTGCTAGAATATAACGAAGATAACAAATATAGCGCTATATTCTCAATCTTCGTTATATTCTAGCAATACAACAACCATTAGGAACTCAGATCTAAGTTGAATTCTCAATGCGATTAATATAACCTGCATTAATCGCATTGCGAATTCAACTTAGAGCTGAGTTCCTAATGGTTGTTGTATTGCTAGAATATACGTTATATTCTAGCAATACAACCATTAGAACTCAGCTCTAAGTTGTAATCGCAATGCGAATAATACTTACAATTATTAATCGCTTGCGAATCCATTTAATGCCTCTATTTGATTGTATATGACGGTTGACTATGACTACCACCAACGTTCTGCTGCCTCCAAAACAAGATATCTGAACCCCCAGGGGGCCATTTGGGCGTTTTTGATAGAAAACGCATCAAAACGCATCTGCGTTTTATAATTTTTCATTTTCTTGTTTATTTTTTGTGTATTTTGCCACATTTGGTTGCATATTTACATTTGGTATAGGCAAATATGGTAGTCTAGATCATTACTCTACCCAAATCTATATTCAGCTACATGGCTTAGAAAATATGCTGTCAAACAATGATCCTAGGTTTTGGTATAGACACATGATCTAGACTACCATATTTGCCTATACCAAATGTAAATATGCAACCAAATGTGGCAAAATACACAAAAAATAAACTAGAAAATGAAAAATTATAAAAACGCAGATGCGTTTTTTATCAAAAACGCCCAAATGGCCCCTGGGGGGTTCAGATATCTTGCTTTGAAGGCAACAGAACGTTGGTGGTAGTCATAGTCAACCGTCATATACAATCAAATAGAGGCATCAAATGGATTCGCAAGCGATTAATAATTGTAAGTATTATTCGCATTACGATTACAACTTAGAGCTGAATTCCTAATGGTTTTATTGCTAGAATATAACGTATATTCTAGCAATACAACAACCATTAGGAACTCAGCTCTAAGTTGAATTCGCAATGCGATTAATGCAGGTTATATTAATCGCATTGAGAATTCAACTTAGATCTGAGTTCCTAATGGTTGTTGTATTGCTAGAATATAACGAAGATTGAGAATATAGCGCTAAATTCTCAATCTTCGTTATATTCTAGCAATACAACCATTAGGAACCCATCTCTAAGTTGAATTCGCAAATAAGATGTCCCAAACTATTCACTGGCGAATAGTTCCCGACGAACATAGCTTGTGCGCGTTCGTCGCGGCGGCGAACATATGCAATGTTAGGTCCACCCCTATCATTGAGTAAACTTTGACCCTCTACATCACAGTCAGCAGACACATTCCAGCCAATTAGCATACCCTCCCTCCCAGACCCTCCCATCTCCTGGACAGCATCCATTTTAGATTCATTCGGAATTTGCAGTCTTAGTGAGAGGAGGGACAGTGTAACTGCTGCTGATTTAATAGGGAAATCGATAGCTAGGCTAGTGTATTCAGTGTCCACTCCAGTCCTGAAAAACTCATCAGATCTCTGCTGTAAGGACAGCGTCCTGACAGTACCCCAAAAAGCCCTTTTTAGGGCTAGTACATTAGTCTCCCACCCAGACCCTCCCACCTCCTATCAAAAAGCAAGGACGGCATCCATCTTAGATTCATTCTGAAGCTGCAGTGTTAGTAGTTGTAATCGCAATGCGATTAATATAACCTGTATTAATCGCATTGCGAATTCAACTTAGAGCTGGAGTTCCTAATGGTTGTATTGCTAGAATATAACGAAGATTGAGAATTTAGCGCTATATTCTCAATCTTCGTTGTATTCTAGCAATACAACTCATTAGAACAGATCTAAGTTGTAATCCCAATGCGATTAATACAGGTTTTATTAATCGCATTGCGAATTCAACTTAGAGCTGGGTTCCTAATGGTTGTATTGCTAGAATTTCTAGCAATACAACCATTAGGAACCCAGCTCTAAGTTGAATTCGCAATGCGATAATATAACCTGTATTAATCGCATTGCGATTACAACTTCCACACTCTGCGTCAACTAGGTATTTTTCCATGGGAGTTTTGCCATGGATCCCCCTCCGGCATGCCCCAGTCCAGGTGTTAGTCCCCTTGAAACAACTTTTCCATCACTATTGTGGCCAGAAGGAGTCCCTTTGGTTTTTAAAATTCGCCTGTCTATTAAAGTCTATGGCGGTTCGCAATGTTCGCATGTTCGCGAACATTTGCGGAAGTTCGCGTTCGCCGTTCGCGAACGGAAAATTTTATGTTCGCGACATCACTAATGGTCAGTAGACAGTAATGACAAAGTGGATTCCATATCCATAATATTAAATTCTGGTATAATTCGGTATCAGCACTTAGAATGTTGCACTTTGAAGATGTTGCATGTTGGAACCATATTAAGGTCTCGGTATTTGGTTTAAGGATCACAGGTTGGTTACCTCTGATGCGGACACAGCAGATTTCCCGTTTCTCATTGGCGAATTTCTGTGGTTGCACTCAACACATGGATGGTCTGTTGTATGACCTTTTTGGAGGCAGCTGAAGCAGTAGGCACAGATTGGTGTAATGCCTCAAGCATTTCAGTGTAACAATTCCTAAGGACATTCATTCCTAGGATTACTGAAGATCCACCTTTGTCTCAATCTTGTATAACAATAATACCTTGTTGGGGCAGATTAGTTTCTCCTACTTGCAGAGTTGGTTCCCAATAACCATGTATTGACACGGGTTTCCCGTTGTTGGCTGTAAGATCCAACCAGGAGTCTGGTGGTTGCGTAAGTTGGCTCTGGTCCCAGTATTTATCAAATGCTGACCTTTGGAGGGTAGTGTACATATACAAAAAATTCAAAAGAACTGGATCAATATTAATAATGGCGGGTGTGCTTTCTATAGTAGTGTTGATCACAAATTTTCAAATTGCGAATTTTTATCGCGAATATCAGCACTTCGAGAATTCGCGAATATTTAGAATATCGCAAAATATATTCGCAATTGCGAATATTCGCTTTATGCGAATTTTTTATATGCAAATTTTCGCATGCAAGAAAATAATGTCATTATTTTCTTGTTTGCGAAAATTCGCATAAAAAATTCGCATAAATTAGCATAAAAATTCGCATAAGCTGGTATTTAAAAGGTATCTTTTATGCGAATTTTTATGCGAATTTTCGCAAACAAGAAAATAATGTCTGGAGATTACGAATTTGCGAATTTTCGAATATATGGCGAATATTCGCCCAAATATTCGCGAAATATCACAAATTCGAATATTGCCCCTGCCGCTCATCACTATTCTATAGTAGACTCAACCACAAAAATTTGCTTGAAAGACACTCCTAAAAATTAACTTTTAATCAATATTATAATAAAAAAAAACACATTACCCTTTATTAAGACAAAAAAAAAAACTCCCCACTCCCCCTGGGTACAGTTGCGGGTAAAGCTGATATGACAATTGAGCTTGGGCACGCAGTAGCTGTCCCTACAGCAGCTGCCCTGTCTATGGCTCAGCCCGAGGGCACCCCCTAATGGTGGGGACCCCTCGTCCTCGTGCCTGTCCTGCCTTACCCTGCAGCCGTCCCTAAACCTGCGTGATCCCCGATTCTTAAAAATTGGTCTGCATCAGATGAAATAAAGCAGTCCCTACGGGAATACACCACGCTACTCGTGGAGGTATCAATCATATACCTCTATCTACCAATGTAGCCACGGTCATAAATGCAATCACATAAGGTCAATTATAGTCACCACATTAGCCTCATAAATGCAATCACATAAGGTCAATTATAGTCACCACATTAGCCTCACATTAGCCTCAACGCGTTTCCCCCAAGACACTGGATTCATCAGGAGGCAATAGTTACGTATAGATACACCTTTGCGACACAGGAATTGGATAAACAGTCACTTCATGGAAACCCACGCTTGTCTCCAAAAGCGGAGGACTGGTACCTAGGTCGCAGCCAGTGGTGAGGCGTCTGATGTTGCACCTTTGGAGGGTAGTGACCTGAGATCCGGTGTCCAGTAGGGCGACCAAGAGGACTCTGTTAATTCAAATTGTTACTTCTGGATGGGATCTTACATATCTGGACATCCAGTTGGGATCTCGTGGACCTACTGGTTTACCTCCCGAGGGGCGGTCCTTGGCCTCAAAGGTCGCTCTTTTAACCGCCAGCACATTGTTTTTGTATGCCCTGACTTATGACAGTAAGTGCAAATAGGTCGCCTGTGGGCGTTGGAGTGGTCATTTGGGTGCCCACCAGGACCTCTGGATTATATATCCTTGTAGTCAGGAGGGCAACGTCTTCTCGGTAACGGTGTTTCATCCTCCAACAATAAGGCCCCTTTCACACGGGCGAGTTTTCCGCGCGGGTGCAATGCGTGAGGAGGACGCATTGCACCCGCACTGAATCGGACCCATTCATTTCTATGGGGCTGTGCACATGAGCGGTGATTTTCACGCATCACTTCTGCGTTGCGTGAAAATCGCAGCATGTTCTATATTCTGCGTTTTTCACGCAACGCAGGCCCCATAGAAGTGAATGGGGAAGCGGGAAAATCGCAAGCATCCGCAACCAAGTGCGGATGCGTTGCGATTTTCCCGCATTGTTGCTTAGCAACGGGACTCAATCTCTATTATTTCCCCTTATAACATGGCTATAAGGGAAATAATAGCATTCTTAATAAAGAATGCATTATTAAATGATGAGGAAGGGGTTAAAAATAATAAAAGTTAACTTACCTTAGCCACTTGATCGCGTAGTCGCGATCTGTCCTCTCTTTCCCTGCAGCATCGATGATCTAAAGGACCTGTGATGACGTCACATCACATGGCCCAATCACCTGCTCCATCACTATGGTGATGGAGCATGTGATTGGTCCATGTGACCATGTGACATCATCCAAGGTCCTTAATCACTATCCTCAGGCTGTGGATAGTGCTTAGGACCTTGGATGATGTCACGTGGTCACATGGACCAATCACATGCTCCATCACCATAGTGATGGAGCAGGTGATGAGGCCATGTGATGCTGTGACATCATTACAGGTCCTTTACATCTTTCAAGCTAACGGAGAGGAGGCCGGGCTTCGCGATCAAATGGAACAGGTAAGTAATTATTAGTTTATTATTTTTAACCCATTCTGCACCGGGTTCAACATTAGGGAGATGGCCAAGGGTATTATTTTACATTATAACTATGTTATAATGTGAGATAATACCAGCGGGACAATTTCTGACCCAAACATGCACTTCTGTGAAGAAGTGCAGGTTCGGTCTGGGTACTAAAGTGCCGATTTTTCTCCGCGCGTGCAAAACGCATGACAGCGCTTGCACTCGCAGGGAAAAATCGCGGCAATTCCCGCAACGCACCCGCACTGTTTGACGGAGTGCACCCGCAACGCCCGTCTGAAAGAGGCCTTAGGGCTTTTCCCACTGTTCTAATTTTTGACACACCTTCTCCATGCTTTTTGTTAAGAAGTTAACCTGTTCTGTCAAGACCGCTACAGCATCAGGTACTGTAGTTTGAGCTGCCTGACTAGCTACTGGATAGCACTTGGAAGGAGTAGCAGGCGTATGGACAGGGGTTTCAACAGATTGCGGACTCTTTCCCAGAATGCTAATGGCTAGCTCTTTAAAGTCCAGGAAGGTGACACTCGGGTGTTGTGCAGCTAACATACTCAACTGGCTTTTTAGATTATCAGTGTTAACACCTTCAATGAAATGTTCTTTCAGAGTTTTGTCTTGGTTCTCTGCCTCACAGGGGTCTACCTGAACCAAAGCCCTAAGGGCTTCTTGTAAAGACAGTTCAAAGTCTCTGAGTGACTCACTGGTTTGTTGTTTCGTGCTGAAGAACCTCATTTTGACCTCTGACACGGTCTTGGGTTCGCAGGTGGTGTAGAAGAGCCTCTCGAATATCTGTCCCAGTGTTCCCCTTTTAGAGTTGGGCCAGGACTTCACCTCCCTGAGTACGGCTCCCTCTAGTTGCGCTAGGAGTATTTCCATTTGCTGCTCTGTGGAGACAGGGTAAAACCTGAACAAGGCACACATTTTCTCCTTAACCACACCAGGACCGCCTAACGCACGGATGCGTTCGGCGGGCGGGTTATTCTGGCTGGACGCATCCGTGCATCATCTCGCGAGAGGCGAGATTTTCTGTTAACCCCCGATTAACCCCTGATTACCCCATGTCACCCACCTGATCACCCCCTGTCACCCCTCCTGTCACTAATCACCCCCCTGTAAGGCTCATTCAGACGTCCATATATGTTTTGCGGATCCACGGATCCGCGGATCCGCAAAACACGGACACCGGAAATGTGCTTTCCGCATTTTGTGGATCCGCACATTGCCAGAACTATATAGAAAATGCCTTTTCTTGTCCGCAATTGCGGGCAAGAATAGGACATACTCTATCTTTTGCGGAGCTGCGGCCGGATGTTTGGGGGCGGAAACCCGGAAGTTTGCGGCCGCAGCTCCGCAAATGCTGATGCGGCGAGCACATAGTGTGCTCTCCGCATCACCGCCGGCCCCAATCACACTGACATTTTTGCCAAAATCTCTGCCAACAAATGTGCAAAAAAAAAAAAAGAAGTAAGGCCCCATTCACACGGACATTTTTGCGGACGTGTGAATGGGGCCTTACTTTTTTTTTTTTTTTTTTTAAATTTTTGGCAGAGATTTTTTCATCCACAATGATGATGTGAATGAAGAAATCTGTGCCGTTCATTTTTTTCTTTCAGCCCAGAGGCTGAACGGAAAAAAAAAATCTCATTACCTGTATGCTCAATATAAGGAGAATCGCAGAAACTCCTAATGCTGGCCATACGTGTAATGATTGCAGAGACCCTCAAATGCCAGGGCAGTACAAACACCCCACATATGACCCCATTTTAGAAAGTAGACACCCCAAGGTATTCCGTGAGGGGTATGGTGAGTTTATGTAAAATTTAATTTTTTGTCACAAGTTAGTGGAATATGAGACTTTGTAAGAAAAAAAAAAAAGTCAATTTCCGCTAACTTGTGCCAAAAAAATATCTTCTATGAACTCACCATGCCCCTCACGGAATACCTTGGGGTGTCTTCTTTCCAAAATGGGGTCACATGTGGGGTATTTATACTGCCCTGGCATCTTAGAAGCCCTAAAGCGTGAGAAGAAGTCTGGAATCCAAATGCGTAAAAATGCCCTCCTAAATGTACTCATTGGAATTTGGGCCCCTTTGCGCACCTAGGCTGCAAAAAAGTGTCACTCATGTGGTATCGCCGTACTCAGGAGAAGTAGGGCAATGTGTTTTGGGGTGTAATTTTATATTAACCCATGCTGGGTGAGAGAAATATCTCTGTAAATTGACAACTTTGTTTAAAATTTTTTAAAAAGTTGTCATTTACAGAGATATATCTCACACATAGCATGGGTATATTTAAAAATACACCCCAAAACACATTGCCCTACTTCTCCTGAGTACGGCGATACCACATGAGTGACACTTTTTTGCAGCCAAGATGCGCAAAGGGGCCCAAATTCCAATGAGTACTTTTTAGGAGTGCATTTTTACGCATTTGGATTCAGACTTCTTCTCACGCTTTAGGGCCCCTAAAATGCCAGGGCAGTATAAATACCCCACAAGTGACCTCATTTTGGAAAGAAGACACCCCAAGGTGATCCGTGCGGGGCATGGCAAGTTCATAGAAATTTTTTTTTAAAAAGTTAGCGGAAATTGGCTTTTTCTTTTTTCTTATATAGTCTCTATATAGTCTTTTTCTTTTTTCTTATATAGTCTCATATTCCACTAACTTGTGACAAAAAATAAAATTTTACATAAGCTCACCATACTCCACACGGAATACCTTGGGGTGTCTTCTTTCTAAAATGGGGTCACATGTGGGGTATTTATACTACCCTGGCATTTTTGGGGCCCCTAATGCGTGAGAAGAAGTCTGGAATCCAAATGCGTAAAAATGCCCTGTGAAATCCTAAAGGTACTCATTGGAATTTGGGCCCCTTTGCGCACCCAGGCTGCAAAAAGTGTCACACATGTGGTATCGCCGTACTCAGGAGATAGGGCAATGTGTTTTGGGTGTATTTTTCATATACCCATGCTGGGTGAGAAATATCTCTGTAAATAACAACGTTTTAATTTTTTTTTATACAAAGTTGACAATTTACAGAGATATTTCTCTCACCCAGCATGGGTATATGAAAAAATACACCCCAAAACACATTGCCCTACTTCTTCTGAGTACGGCGATACCACATGTGTGCCACTTTTTTGCAGCCTAGGTGCGTAAAGGGGCGCAAAGTCCAACGAGTACCTTTAGGTTTTACAGGGTTGCTCACAATTTAGCCCCGCCCAAAATGCCGGAACAGTAAACACACCCCACAAATGACCCCATTTCGGAAAGTAGACACCCCTAGGTATTCATTGAGGGGCATAGTGAGTCCATAGGATATTTTTTCTTTTTTTATTTTGCCAGAAGTTAGCAGAAATGGAAACTTTATTATTAATTTTTTTTCTTCAGAAAGTGTCATTTTCCGCTAACTTGTGAAAAAAAATGAAATCATACATGAACTCACCATGCCTCTCCGCGAATACTTTGGGGTGTCTTCTTTCTAAAATGGTGTCATTTGGGGGGTATTTATACTATCCTGGCATTCTAGCACCTGAAGAAACATGACAGGCGCTCAGAAAGCCAGAGCTGCTTCAAAATGCAGAAATTCACTTTTTTGCACCATAGTTTGTAAACGCTATAACTTTTACCCAAACCAATAAATATACACTTATTGGATTTTTTTATCAAAGACATGTAGAACAATAAATTTAGAGAAAATGTATATAGAAATGTAGTTTAAAAAAAAAAATTACAACAGAAAGTGAAAAATGTCATTTCTTTTGCTAAAATTTCGGTAATTTTTGATTAATAGCAAAAAAAGTTAAAATGTCAGCAGCAATGAAATAGCACCAAATTAAAGCTCTATTAGTGAGAAGAAAAGGAGGTAAAATTCATTTGGGTGGTAAGTTGTGTGACCGAGCAATAAACTGTGAAAGTAGTGTAGTGCAGAATTGTGAAAAGTGGTCTGGTCATTAAGGGTGTTTAAGCTAGGGGGGCTGAAGTGGTTAAAGTCTCTTAGGGTGTGAGCTTCCCCAGAGTATCGTGTACACCAAGGAGCCCCAATGTAGTAGGGCATGGTTAGTGGCATCATGCTTGCTGCTGCAGCGGCTGGTGGTGCACTGGGGCAAGCTGCAGCTGCTGCAGCGGATCCGCTGAGGTCAGGCTGTGCGGCTTCCTCCGTAGCAGACATGGCAATGACAGTTTATTTAGAGGTTGCAGCTTAAATTTGACTTTATGCAATTTTTGGATGCGGTTGCTATGGGCAACTGTTGCGGGTGAATGGCCCTTTAAGACACGCGGTGCAGACAGGAGATGCTTTTGCGGTAAATTTTTATTAAATGGCCTCCTGCTACTGATGGAGGATTTTACAGGCTGAAAAGTAAGTTCGGGGCCTTTACCTATGTCTATCCCATGGAGGTTGGCTAGCAATGTGGCAATTCTGCTCTCTCTTGTTCGCATGCAAGATCTCGCGATGCATGAGAGAACTTCACACTCAAGTCCCACGCGCAACGTGACTCACAGCCAGGAGGGGCGGTGCTACAATCTGCATACAGCTCGGCCTCCACAGATCTCTACAGGAGTGGTAGGCCGTACTTTTACTGATTACTTTGCATATAGGGTGGCGCATCAACCTTTTCCTGCCAAGCTGCTCAGTGATGGTGCAGCAAACAATTACAAGTCCTTTAGGCGGCCATTTTAAGTGCAAAACAGTCCACTCAAACAAAGCAAGCAGCGCTATTGACTTTTGAAAAATCCACAATTTTGCAGTTTTAAAGATGCAGTTCTGTAGTGGAAGTGGAGCACAATACATGCAGACATTTTTTAAGTATTTCAAATACTTCTTTGGCCCAATAAAATGGTACACAGTTTTGGCACTGTAATAAGTTCAAATATGGCGCAAAAGTTAATATCCTGTTCGTGACGCCAAAATAATTTATGCAGTGAGCTAGACCGACAGGGGAATTTTATGTGAGGTCACGGTGTGAGCAATTAGGTAGTCCGAAGGAAAACACAGTTATGATTACTCACGGTTATGTCGTCCCTGGGCAGGTTTGCATAAGTGATGAGGAGACCGGCACAACGATTCTCTAGGGCACGCTCTGATAAGGGACACAGGCCAGATGGTGGTTCGAGGTGCCCTTGGTGGTCTGTATTAATGTGTCTATGACAAGGTCCCTGATTATCATTATGCCAGTACCTTTTGTGGTGGTACAACCATTTATAGTAGTAGTAATTGAGGAATTGGAAACTGAGAAAAGGATGGTGCAATCCAACTTATGACTTTTACTGAACGTTGCTCCTGGTAACAGTTGCATCCAAGCATAAAACAGTCTCTAGTATATCCAGATATGAAACACAGTCTCTTTAAGATGAACAGAGGTAAAGCTGCAAGGGTCCACTGCTCACAGGTGTGATATCTGTCTCACAAGCTAGTAAGGATGTAGGTTTTATGCTTACTGGTAGCTGACTTCAATGCTGGTCCCTGTTATCCCAGTGCGGGTTAGTGAGGCTGCCGGAGGTTGGTAATTCCTTAACTAGTTAACTCCAAAGGTCCTAAGTCGCTTGTAGAGATGGCCGTAACCCTTTGGATCTATGTTTCTTTAGTTCTTGATGAATTATATCCTTTTGAAGCTAAACTTCTAGCTAATGTCTACTGAACAGGATGTGGATACCAGCTCAGGGCTGAAGACTGACTTCACCACTGACTAGGCCTGAGCTGGGCTACATATGGGATGTGTTATCTCCCCTAGTGGTAGGCTCAGTGTAATGTAATCTAACACCTAAAGGCAGGGATTATGCATAAAGATGCACTGCAGCATAAAACAGGTTATATAAAGCATACAAAGCATAATACGACAACTTTGCAGTACCCATGTGGGTAGTGGGATGCTTCAATAAGACAGGTTTGCTGGAATTACAGAGCTGTACAATGGCAATTTGGGTCCCCTGTCAGTGCAGCAAGGTGTAATCGGATTGTTCCTATTACCCAGGCTGTCACCTCCCGACTAAACCCTGTTCAACAGAAATGCTGGTGGAATGATTCCTCCTTATCCTTTCCTTACAACTTGAGTAATCTTTCCCTGCACTTGTAAATCGTTTTTTTTTCACTACAATTAAGGGCTCTGTCACCCACTGACAATTTTCACTAGCTGACATTAGCTACTTGCTAATGTCAGCTGAGTTCAAACATATGTTTAATATCTTTTTTCTTTTTCAATCTTCTAAAAACTTACTTTTGTTATATGTAAATTAGCTTCGCTACCAGCAAGTTGGGCGGGTACTTGCTGGTAGCCGCCGCATCTTCATGGCCTTGGAGCGCCCCTCTTCTTTTGATAGACAGGGCCAGCGCTCTCCTCCTCTCGCTGGCCCTGTCTGCAGCTGCAATCCCGCGCCTGCGCCGTCTCGGTCTTTAGTCGGCGCAGGCGCTCTGAGTGAAGGATGCTCGCTTAGGCGCTCCATCCTCAGTGCGCCTGCGCCGATGACGTCAGCGCTACACCCGGAAGAGAAGACGCCGGCATCCCTGGTAAAGAGCAGGCGATGCCGGCGTCTTTTCTTCCGGGTGTAGCGCTGACGTCATCGGCGCAGGCGCACTGAGGACGGAGCGCCTAAGCGAGCGTCCTCACTCAGAGCGCCTGCGCCGACTAAAGACCGAGACGGCGCAGGCGCTGGATTGCAGCTGCAGACAGGGCCAGCGAGGAGGAGAGCGCGCTGGCCCTGTCTATCAAAAGAAGAGGGGGCGTTCCAAGGCCATGAAGATGCGGCGGCTACCAGCAAGTACCCGCCCAACTTGCTGGTAGCGAAGCTAATTTACATATAACAAAAGTAAGTTTTTTAGAAGATTGAAAAAAGAAAAAAAGATATTAAACATATGTTTGAACTCAGCTGACATTAGCAAGTAGCTAATGTCAGCTAGTGAAAATTGTCAGTGAGGTGACAGAAGCCCTCTAAGTCTTTCCTATCACTGTCCCTAGCGCCTGCAGACATGTCTCTCCCTACACTAAGCACGCTGGTAAATGGCAGAATGTAAGATGGCCGCCATATTTATAGGGCTGTGACATCACAGGGCTGGCTGCTGATTGGCTGCATGCATGGCATTATGGGTGATCCCGCCTTCCCAGAGTTCCTTGCCCCATGTCCTTACACATGTAGCAGCCATTTTAGGAAAAAATGCCATTCGTTACCATGAAGTGCGAGGAAATTCACATCAAATTTTTCCTGAAATTCAGATCGAATATCACTTCGTCAGCTTCGGTTCGCTCATCTCTAATTATAGTATATATTGATCATAGCTCCCTATTATATTTATAATGCCTGTGCACCAGATCAGAATGAGTCTGACAAAGTGGAAGGGTTTGTTATTATAGTAACACAAAGTTCAGAAAAACTGTAGCAAATCTCCTATTTTATCTCATGCTGTCATTCCTTGAAAGAGTGTAACTGCCATCTAGTGGAAATTTTCTGGTACTGCATGAGTGTTTTCTACTTCCATAGCAGAGTATTGAATACTTCATAGCACATTGTCAACATATTATGGCATGCCATATATTTTGCATATACCTGTAGAAAACATTGCTGTTTATAATATGTACACTTAATTCAGATGTTCATTTTTAAGCAAGTAATACCTTTTAGTCACAGAATTTACATGTGGGATGGAAAATCATGAAATTTTCTGCAAAAATTTTATCTCCTGGTAACAGATTCCATTAATTTCCAATGGTCATGTATCTGTTGCATCAGGATTTTTTTCATATCTTAAAATTTATGCAGGAATCGTTAGTTAGTAAACCACTTGCTGACAAGAGAGTCCTCCTCCATTACCTTTTACGCTGGCCGCAGAATTAACAAACACAATGGGGGTCATTTACTAACAAAGCTACTCCACTTTTTGGATTCAAAAAAGCCGAAAGCCTCCTTTTCACAGCTTTTAAAACCAATGCAACAAAATATTGTTGGACAAGGTATTT
>CM065590.1:148251108-148295045 GCA_033119425.1 Bufotes viridis | reverse complement strand
GAAATCTATGGCGGTTCGCCCGTTCGAACATTTGAGGAAGTTCACGTTCGCCAACGGAAAATTTTATGTTCGCGACATCTCTACACCCTATATGAGTGGTGGGCAGTGGTCACAGTACAGTCAGTGGGACTGACACTCACTGGCAGGCAACTGCAATTATTTTACAGAGGAAAAATTCAATGACGTTTTTATCTGCAAGGTACTGTGCCATCCTATTTGAGTGGTGGGCAGTGGGCACAGTACAGTCTGTGGGCCTGACACTCACCAGCAGGCAACTGCAATTATATTACAGAGGAATAATTAAATGACTGTTCGCGAACATTTGCGGAAGTTCGCATTCGAACCGAAGATTTTATGTTCGCGACATCTCTACCTGCTGGTGCTCTCCCCCTCCCCAGCAGTCATTGCAGTGGAGCGTGAGCACAGAGGGGCCCTCCCAGTCAGACCTTCGTTAGGATGGACGATGGCGCACATAGACAGTGACAAACTGACTCCATAGGATATCTCGATAGTAGTTAAGATTATCCACCTTCTCAGTAGGTGAAAAAGGCCCCCATTTTGGACCAGTAGCAGGGGTCTAACATGATGGAGAGCCAGTCATCCCTCTTCCGAATGGTGAGAATACCGCTGTCACTACGACAGCAACTACGCACAAACTGAGCAAACTGAGCAGATCGAACTATAGGTTAAAACATCAGATATACCTCTCAGAGTGATTGTAAAGTGCTTAAATAACTTAGAGTGAAAGTACAGATACTGAAGAGAGAAATACATCCACCATTTATGTTAAATGACAAGACTGAACAGTTAAACCACCATTTTATGTTACTTTATGCAACACGTGTTTGTACATGGACTATTGTGGAGGTGGCAGAGATATATGGAAGAAAAGTTGAATAAAGAAGTTATTTTAAGCATTTTGTGTGCTCTTTAAGCCTACGGTTTTCATAGTACGGCGCTAAAAGAATTAGCTCAAAAGAAACAAGACTGAAGCAGAGTAATAGACAGTCTAGTTTAAACGTAGAGATATCAAATTCTTCTAATGCCACAGCACAAAAGGCACTTCATAGTGCTGCACATGTCACACATGGCCGTACCCATATTGTGAACTATTCAAATAAGCCCAGCAATTTTCTGAAAGCAATTACAATGCAATGCCATATGCATTAATTCTGCTTGCTATTCATGCAAAACAGCAGCATAGGGCCATCTGCACGCAATATGGATTATGTGCAGTTTTTCCAAGTGATTTTTTTTTGCAGAAAAACCACGGCATAGTACTGTAGCAGCAAAGCGTACGAGATTACACAAATCTCATACACTTTGAAGAATTATTTTCTGTGCAGGCATCCAAATGTGCAGCATGTCAATTTTGTTTATCGTGTTAGCTGCAGATTTCACAGATTTCCTACCTCAAATCTAGTGGCAGCAACAAGATGAAAGATGTCTCATGTGAGTCCTCGTTCACACTTCAATGAATCACGGACAGCACCTGAATCTATTGGTCTTTATTAGGAATGAGCGAACTTGTGTTTCAAGTTCGGCGTACAAGGTTCGGGTTATTTAGGAATTCCATTATGGATTCCTCTACCACTGACCCATGGTAGCGGAATCCATAATGGAATTCTTAGATAACTCGAACCTTGTACGCCAAACTTGAAACAAGTCTGCTCTTCCCTAGTCTTAATGTGTTTGTTAACACATCAATGATTTTTAGCTGACCGTGGATCAGTGAAAAAAACATGCAGACATGCACTACTCCGGTCCGTTATGTGGACCAATAGTTTTTTCACCCATCATGTCCATGCATTTATGGTTTGATTGCATAGGAATAGAAAACTCACTCGTGTAAAATAAGCCATAGGGCTCATGCACAAGAACATATTTTTTCTGCGTCTGTTCCTTTCTTTCCCCGACCAGTATGGCGGATCATTTACTTCAATGGGGCCGCCAAAAAATGCATTCGGTGCCTGTATGTCTTCTTTACCGTTCCACAAAAAAAAAAAAAAAAACACACAGAACGTGTTCTATTATTGTAAATTTTTCAGACAAGGATAGGACGGTTCTATTAAGGGCCAGCCATGCCATAAAATGTGGAATGTACATGGCCGGTATCCAAGTTTTGCGGATGGCAAAAACAGCCAACAGTCGTGTGCATGAGCCCTTACTGTGTGAAAGCGGCCTAAAAGTGCTACTAGTGTTCACATGTGGCAGTAGTAGCATAACTGCAAATTTTTTTAATTCTGACTCCCCATCCAAACTACCATTACTACAGACTTTCATGGACATATTAGGCTACAAGCACATGTGGGGTCATTTATCAAGCTGGTACCTTCCATTTTTGACAGCTCATTTAGAAAATGAAAGGTCGAATCTGATTAGTTGCTATGGGCAACTAAGCCAATTCTACTTTACACTACACATTTCATAAATGACCCCAATGCTGCGTACTATGTGTAGGTTTTTGCGCGATAAATCAATATTAGTAGATAATATTTGCAATATCTGGGTTAGGCCTCCTGCACACGAAAGTATTTTGTTGTCCGTTCCGGGTTGTTTTTTTTGAGGATAGGATGCAGACCTATTCATTTTAATGGGTCCGCAAAAAATGCGGACAGCACACCGTGTACTATCCGCATCCGTATGGCCATTCCGCAGCCCCGCAAAAAAAATATATTAGGCATTGTTACAATAGAGCCGCAAAAAAAAAAAAAAAAAAACACAACGGATGGCATACGGATGTCATCCATTTTTTTTTGCGGACCGCAAAACACATACGTTCGTGTGCATGTAACCTTAGGCTACATTCACACGACCATAGTATTTTGCGGATCTACAAAACACAGATACCGGCCCCTGTGCACTCCATCATAGAAAATGCCTATTCTTGTCTGCAATTGCGGGCAAAAAATGGACATGCTCTATTTCTTTTGCGGGGCCGTGGAACAGAATTACAGTGTGCTCTCTGCAACTTTTGAGCCCCATTGAAATTAATGGGCCCGCACCTGTTACACAAGATTGCATCAGGATGCGTTCAGGGAAACTCCCACCATTTTGCAAGCAAGTTCAGTCAGTTTTGTCTGCAATTGCGTTCAATGTTTCAGTTTCTTCCACACAGGTGCAATCCGTTTTGATGCATTTTTCATGCGCATGAAGAAAAAAATTAAATAAAATATGAAGATTTGCAAACATCTCCTGGCAACCATCACTGAAAAACGCTTTACATCCAGATGCAACGTGTTTTTCACTGAAGCCCCATTCACTTCTAGGGGGCCAGGGCTGCGTGAAAAACGCAGAATATAGAACATGCTGCGATTCTTACTTAACGCAGAAATGATGCGAGAAAAACAACACAGACCCATTGAAATTAACTTGCTCATGTGAAAGGAACCTTACACGGTTAGGAAATGTATTGGTCAGAAAAAAAACTTATGCAGATTTTGAAATCTGCAGCAAACCAACTTTTTGTGCAGATTTTCAGTTAAGATTTCACCTTTGCCACAGAAGCAGATTTTGGTGAAAATCCACCTAAACTACATTGCAATGTACCCTGTATTATGTTCACTTACCTTACACCAGTTACACTCAGATCATGTAAATCCCACTGTCCCAACTGTCTCACGGACAAAGACTGTCTACCTGTGAAACAAGGTGGTCTTCTGAGCCCGTCTAAATCTCCTCTGCCTGCAGGAAAACTTGATGAGAGGCAGGTGAGTGCTGCACACAGCTGCTTGATAAAGCCCCGCATGGACAATTGGGTGTCCATGTCCAAAACTGTGCCCTCCTTCCCAAAGGGCATAGTCAGCAGATGTTACATGCTGAAAATTATAATACACCCTACAAGCACAAATTTGTTTTGGTAGTGGTGTCTTAAGATATATACTTTGCTATATTTTTCTTTTTGCTTAATTACCATGTTTTTTAAATTGCAATATTCTATGGGTGTGGTGTTTTTTCAGATGTTGTCCCATATACTAACAACAAAAAAAAGAAAAAATATATCTAGTAAGGCAGCACCTTTAAGGCCTCATGCACACGACCATTGTTTGTTTCTGCATCTGTTTTTTTTTTTTGTTTACGGATAGGATGCTTTCCCATTCATTTCAATGGGTCCGTCAAAAAATGCAGATGTTCAACCGTTTTTGTTCCGCATCCGTGGTCCGTGTTTACATTCCGTCAAAAAAATAGTGCATGTCCTATTTTTTCACGTTTGCGGACAAGTATAGGCATTATTACAATGTATCTGCTATAAAAACAGATCCACCCAAAAAAAAGGTCTGTCATCGTTTTTTTTGGGCGTACGCAAAATTTGCGGACGGAACGGATGCGGAAACAAACAACGGTCGTGTACATGAGGCCTTAGGCTACTTTCACACTTGTGGCATAGCTATCCGGCAGGTGAACAGCCTGCTGGATCTGCCATGCCGCAAGTACCCGTGCACTGCCGGAGATCGCTGGACTAAAAGTACTGCAGGTCCGACTTTTTAGTCCGGCGATCTCTGCTGTGCACAGACGGGTAGCGGCAGCCCGGCAGTGCACGGGTACTTGCAGCATGGCGGATCCGGCAGGCTGTTCACCCACCGAGACAACCTGCCAGATAGCTAAGCCACAAGTGTGAAAGTAGCCTAAGGGTCCATTCACACGTCCGTGTGTGTTTTGCGGCCCGCACATCGCCAGCACTATAATAGAAAATGCCTTTTCTTGTCCACAATTGCGAACATGTGCCAGCCATGCCCATATTGTGGCCCACTTGAAAGGGTCCACAATCCAGAAGATATGGAGCGGAGGCACAGAGCAGAAGGCCACTGAAGTTCTACGGAACGCTGCTTCCGCACCACAAAAAAATAGAACATGCTATATTTTTTCAAGTTGAATGGGTCTGCATCCATCAGCGCAGGCCAAATGGATGCCTGTTATTTGGGAAAGAATATAATTTTTGTCCACGTCCGGTCCGCATTTTGTGCTGGTTGGATACAGACCCATTTACTTTAATGGGGCCACAAAAGATGCGGACAGCACTCCATGTGCTGTCCTCATCCGTATGTCCATTCCGCGACCCCACAAAAAAATAGAACATGTCCTATTCGTGTCCATTTTACAGACAAGACTAGGAGTGTTCTATTAGGGGCCAGCTGTTCCGTTCCCCAAAATACGTACAGTATTAAAATGCAGTTTTATGCAAATTCGCTCATCCCTACTCACAATCACTGATGAAAATCACTGATCGAACACTGAAGTATGAACTAGGCTTTAGGGTTCATGCACACGACCGTTGTTGTTTTGCGGTCCGTTTTAAACGGACCCATTGTTCCGCATCTGAGTTTTTTTTTTTCTGATTTAAGTCCTCTTCCGTTCCGCATGGTTTCCGTATGCAATCCGTTTTTTGCGGATCAGAAACGGAAACAGTAACTTATTAATCACCAAACAAATGAGCAATATGGGCTGGGCATAGCATTTCTACAGTATGGATCCGCAAAATACGGATGAAATATGGATGACATACGGATGTGTTCCGTGTGCGTTTCGTATTTTTTGCAAACCCATCGACTTGAATGAGGCCTCGGACCGTGATTTGCGGACAATAATAGGACATGCACTGCTTTTTTGCGGAACGGCCATGTGGACAAACGGAAACGGAATGCACACAGAGTAACTTCCGTATTTTCTACAGCCCCATTGAAGTAAATGGTTCCGCACAAAAAACGGAATGGAAGTGGACATAAAATACCTTCATGTGCATGAGACCTTAGGCTGGTTTCACACATCACTGATTAGCTGCGGATTTGCTGCAGCAGAAAAACTGCAGCATTTCTACTTCTAAGGCCTCATGCACACGACCGCAAAAAGGGGTTCCGTTGTTCAGTGATCCGTGTCCGTTTTGCCTTCCGTTGTGTTTCCGTGTGTCTTCCTATATTTTTAGCGGACATGACCCAAAAGATTTTACCAAAAGACAGGCTGACAATTTTTCCCAAGTCCCTGCCAAGGGATCCGCAAAAAAAACGGACACGGAACGCGGATGACACACTGGATGGCCATCCGCATTTTTTCACGGACCCATTGACTTAAATGGGTCCGTGAACCGTTTTTCACGGACAAGAATAGGACAGGTTATATTTTTTTGATGGACTGGAATCACGGACGCGGAGGACAAACGGTGCATTTGCCGAGGTTTCCACGGACCCATTGAAAACCAATGGGTCCGCAGAAAATCACGAAAAACGGAGCAACGGACACGGAATCAAACAACGGTCGTGTGCATGAGGCCTAATCTGCAGCAGGATAAAAACACTGAAGGATGCACATACACGCTGCAGATTTTTGTTGCAGAAAAGCTGCAGATTGGACACAGTTTCATTCTTTGCATTGGAAAGGATGAAGTCCGCTGTATAAACTGACATGCTGCAGATTTAAAATCTGCACCACAGGTCAGTTACCACCGGTCTTTGGTAAATAACCACCAATTAAGCCTAAGGGCTCAATAGAGGTCTGCAATGCAGGGGCACCAGCCGTGTTTTCCATTTGCTGATGTGGACCCTTTGACTTGAATGGGTCTGCGATCCACAAGTTACAGCCATATATAGAACGTCTTTTCACGGTGCGGAGATACGGACCCGAAATTCAACTGAAGCACTTCAGAGTGCTTCCATGGGCTTCCGATCCGTGCCTCCGATTCTTAAAAGAAAGGTGAAGTGCTATTGTATCTTGCAGATTGTGAATAGGGGATGAAGCCTCATTCACATGTCAGTGTTTTGGTCAGTAATCTCCATCAGTGATTGTGAGCCAAAACCAGGATTGGAGCCTCCACAGACATAAGGTATAAGGGAAAGATCTGCTCCTGTTCTGTTTAGAGCCGCACCTGGTTTTAACTCAAAATCACTGATGGAAATCACTGACCAAATCAATGCGTGTGTAAATAATGCCATATTCATAGTGTTTTGGTCAGTGATTTTCATCAGTGATTTTGAGCCAAAACCAGGTGTG
The DNA here is from genome assembly GCA_033119425.1 of Bufotes viridis. Taxonomy (NCBI): domain Eukaryota; kingdom Metazoa; phylum Chordata; class Amphibia; order Anura; family Bufonidae; genus Bufotes; species Bufotes viridis. Next base: position 148,288,064 of record CM065590.1, on the reverse strand, counting down.
GGTCTAAACACAGAATAGGTGCAGATCTTTCCCTTATACCTTGAGGGCTCAAGCACACAAATGTATTTTCTTTCCGTGTCCATTCCGATTTTTTGCAGACTGTATGCAGAACCATTCATTTCAACGGGTCCGCAAAAAAAACGGAAGTTACTAGAACATGTCCTATTATTGTCCGCATTACCGTCAAGGATAGTACTATTCTATTAGGGACCAGCTGTTCTGTTCCACAAAATACAGAATGCACACGGACGTCATCCATATTTTTTTACGGATCCGTTTTTTCATTCTCCAGGTCAGTACGATTATGGCGATACTACATACATTTAGTTTTTCTTGCATTTTAATACTCAAAAGAAAAAAACGTTTAAAAAAATTTTTTTTTCTTACCATCTCTGTATTCTGACCCCCATAACTTTTTTAATGTTACGTCTATGGAGATGTGTGAGGGTTCCTTTTTTGGGTTCCACTTCTGGGTTTTCTGACTTCACAGATGCCATGGTCACATGACAGGTTAAATGATTGAGATCTGCAAACAGCAGGCACTTGCAAGCTATGGCGTTACCTCCTCTCCAGAACAGACGCCATCTTTAAAGACCTGACCATCCACCGTACATCTACATGTTGCGACATGCAACATGCTGTGACTGCAACACGACAGTCGCAAAAAATCCATTCAAGATGGATTTTTCTGCGATTGTTGCGTCGCAGTCGCAGCATGTTGCATGTCGCAGTGCAACACCATAGACTATCATTATAAAAATTGTAGCGTGACATTGGTTTAACAAAATGTTGCGCAACAAATGTTGCAGTGTAGTTGTACCATATTTGTTGCGCGACTTATTGTAGCGTGTAAAATGTCGTGGGAACCTAGCCTAAGGGCTGGCTTTCACAGGCTTCCGTAGACTTGCCTTCTCTGCCATCGGGTCCCCACCACTGCAGCGCAAGGACCCGATGGAGATACGGAGGGCACCCGTACCCTCCTCAAACCCTCTGCATGGCACGGTCAGCTTTGACCGCGGCATTCTAGGGGTTAATATGTCGGCATCTGTGTTTTCACCAATTGCAGCGTATGCAGCAGGGGCCTGACTGTCAGTGACTGCCGCATCCGTGCTGCTGATCGGGCGGATGCAGGAGCACACGTACGGCGCTGGTCTTGTGCGGCATGCCGCTGCAAATTATTTCTGCTCTAGGCCATGCCTCTAACTCTGCCCAAAACATAACTATGTACCTAATACCAACCAGTCCCCTTATTGCCCCCACTGTGCCACCGCACAGTATCTATGCCCAGCTGTGCCCCCAGTAATATGCCCAGTTATATGCCCCCTCACGGAATTATGCCCAGCTGTGCCCACAGTAATATGCCCTGTTATGTGCCCCCAGTAATATGCCCAGCTGTGCCCACAGTAATATGCCCAGTTATGTGTCCCCAGTAATATGCCCAGTTATGTGTCCCCAGTAATATGCCCTGTTATGTACCCCCAGTAATATGCCCTGTTATGTGCTCCCAGTAATATGCCCTGTTATGTGCCCCCAGTAATATGCCCTGCTATGTGCCCCCAGTAAAATGCCCTGTTATGTGCTCCCAGTAATACGCCCTGTTATGTGCTCCCAGTAATATGCCCTGTTATGTGCCCCCAGTAATATGCCCTGTTATGTGCTCCCAGTAATATGCCCTGCTATTGCCCCCAGTAATATGCCCTGCTATGTGTCCCCAGTAATATGCCCTGTTATGTGCCCCCAATAATATGCCCTGTTATTTGCTCCCAGTAATATGCCCTGTTATGTGCCCCCAGTAATATGCCCTGTTATGTGCTGCCAGTAATACGCCCTGTTATGTGCTCCCAGTAATACGCCCTGTTATGTGCTCCCAGTAATACGCCCTGTTATATGCCCCCAGTAATATGCCCTGTTATGTGCTCCCAGTAATATGCCCTGTTATGTGCTCCCAGTAATATGCCCTGTTATCTGCTCCCAGTAATATGCCCTGCTATGTGTCCCCAGTAATATGCCCTGTTATGTGCCCCCAGTAATATGCCCTGCTATGTGTCCCCAGTAATATGCCCTGTTATGTGCTCCCAGTAATATGCCCTGTTATGTGCTCCTCACAGAAAATAAGTGCCTTGTATCAACTTTATCTTCATGATAAATGCCTTTTGCTGAAGTGAGACAACCCCTTTAATGTTAATAAATTAACCAGGGCCAATAACTGGGTCCGGGCCTTGTCATCACCACCATGCCACCACGACTCCAAAGTAGTGAGGACAGTGTAAAAACACCTTGTCCAACAATATTTTGTTGCATTGGTTTTAAAAAGCTGTGAAAAGGAGGCTTTCGGCTTTTTTGAATCCAAAAAGTGGAGTAGCTTTGTTAGTAAATGACCCCCATTGTGTTTGTTAATTCTGCGGCCAGCGTAAAAGGTAATGGAGGAGGACTCTCTTGTCAGCAAGTGGTTTACTAACTAACGATTCCTGCATAAATTTTAAGATATGAAAAAAATCCTGATGCAACAGATACATGACCATTGGAAATTAATGGAATCTGTTACCAGGAGATAAAATTTTTGCAGAAAATTTCATGATTTTCCATCCCACATGTAAATTCTGTGACTAAAGGTATTACTTGCTTAAAAATGAACATCTGAATTAAGTGTACATATTATAAACAGCAATGTTTTCTACAGGTATATGCAAAATATATGGCATGCCTTAATATGTTGACAATGTGCTATGAAGTATTCAATACTCTGCTATGGAAGTAGAAAACACTCATGCAGTACCAGAAAATTTCCACTAGATGGCAGTTACACTCTTTCAAGGAATGACAGCATGAGATAAAATAGGAGATTTGCTACAGTTTTTCTGAACTTTGTGTTACTATAATAACAAACCCTTCCACTTTGTCAGACTCATTCTGATCTGGTGCATAGGCATTATAAATATAATAGGGAGCTATGATCAATATATACTATAATTAGAGATGAGCGAACCGAAGCTGACGAAGTGATATTCGATCTGAATTTCAGGAAAAATTTGATGTGAATTTCCTCGCACTTCATGGTAACGAATGGCATTTTTTCCTAAAATGGCTGCTACATGTGTAAGGACATGGGGCAAGGAACTCTGGGAAGGCGGGATCACCCATAATGCCATGCATGCAGCCAATCAGCAGCCAGCCCTGTGATGTCACAGCCCTATAAATATGGCGGCCATCTTACATTCTGCCATTTACCAGCGTGCTTAGTGTAGGGAGAGACATGTCTGCAGGCGCTAGGGACAGTGATAGGAAAGACTTAAAGGGCTTCTGTCACCCCCACTGACGAATTTTCACTAGCTGACATTAGCTACTTGCTAATGTCAGCTGAGTTCAAACATATGTTTAATATCTTTTTTTCTTTTTTCAATCTTCTAAAAAACTTACTTTTGTTATATGTAAATTAGCTTCGCTACCAGCAAGTTGGCGGGTGCCTGGTAGCCGCCGCATCTTCATGGCCTTGGAACGCCCCTCTTCTTTTGATAGACAGGGCCAGCGCGCTCTCCTCCTCTCGCTGGCCCTGTCTGCAGCTGCAATCCCGCGCCTGCGCCGTCTCGGTCTTTAGTCGGCGCAGGCGCTCTGAGTGAAGGCGCTCGCTTAGGCGCTCCGTCCTCAGTGCGCCTGCGCCGATGGCGTCAGCGCTACACCCGGAAGAAAAGACGCCGGCATCGCCTGCTCTTTACCAGGGATGCCGGCGTCTTCTCTTCCGGGTGTAGCGCTGACGTCATCGGCGCAGGCGCACTGAGGATGGAGCGCCTAAGCGAGCATCCTTCACTCAGAGCGCCTGCGCCGACTAAAGACCGAGACGGCGCAGGCGCGGGATTGCAGCTGCAGACAGGGCCAGCGAGAGGAGGAGAGCGCGCTGGCCCTGTCTATCAAAAGAAGAGGGGCGCTCCAAGGCCATGAAGATGCGGCGGCTACCAGCAAGTACCCGCCCAACTTGCTGGTAGCGAAGCTAATTTACATATAACAAAAGTAAGTTTTTTAGAAGATTGAAAAAAGAAAAAAAGATATTAAACATATGTTTGAACTCAGCTGACATTAGCAAGTAGCTAATGTCAGCTAGTGAAAATTCGTCAGTGGGGGTGACAGAAGCCCTTTAATTGTAGTGAAAAAAAAAAAAAACGATTTACAAGTGCAGGGAAAGATTACTCAAGTTGTAAGGAAAGGATAAGGAGGAATCATTCCACCAGCATTTCTGTTGAACAGGGTTTAGTCGGGGAGGTGACAGCCTGGGTAATAGGAACAATCCGATTACACCTTGCTGCACTGACAGGGGACCCAAATTGCCATTGTACAGCTCTGTAATTCCAGCAAACCTGTCTTATTGAAGCATCCCACTACCCACATGGGTACTGCAAAGTTGTCGTATTATGCTTTGTATGCTTTATATAACCTGTTTTATGCTGCAGTGCATCTTTATGCATAATCCCTGCCTTTAGGTGTTAGATTACATTACACTGAGCCTACCACTAGGGGGAGATAACACATCCCATATGTAGCCCAGCTCAGGCCTAGTCAGTGGTGAAGTCAGTCTTCAGCCCTGAGCTGGTATCCACATCCTGTTCAGTAGACATTAGCTAGAAGTTTAGCTTCAAAAAGGATATAATTCATCAAGAACTAAAGAAACATAGATCCAAAGGGTTACGGCCATCTCTACAAGCGACTTAGGACCTTTGGAGTTAACTAGTTAAGGAATTACCAACCTCCGGCAGCCTCACTAACCCGCACTGGGATAACAGGGACCAGCATTGAAGTCAGCTACCAGTAAGCATAAAACCTACATCCTTACTAGCTTGTGAGACAGATATCACACCTGTGAGCAGTGGACCCTTGCAGCTTTACCTCTGTTCATCTTAAAGAGACTGTGTTTCATATCTGGATATACTAGAGACTGTTTTATGCTTGGATGCAACTGTTACCAGGAGCAACGTTCAGTAAAAGTCATAAGTTGGATTGCACCATCCTTTCTCAGTTTCCAATTCCTCAATTACTACTACTATAAATGGTTGTACCACCACAAAAGGTACTGGCATAATGATAATCAGGGACCTTGTCATAGACACATTAATACAGACCACCAAGGGCACCTCGAACCACCATCTGGCCTGTGTCCCTTATCAGAGCGTGCCCTAGAGAATCGTTGTAGCCGGTCTCCTCATCACTTATGCAAACCTGCCCAGGGACGACATAACCGTGAGTAATCATAACTGTGTTTTCCTTCGGACTACCTAATTGCTCACACCGTGACCTCACATAAAATTCCCCTGTCGGTCTAGCTCACTGCATAAATTATTTTGGCGTCACGAACAGGATATTAACTTTGCGCCATATTTGAACTTATTACAGTGCCAAAACTGTGTACCATTTTATTGGGCCAAAGAAGTATTTGAAATACTTAAAAATGTCTGCATGTATTGTGCTCCACTTCCACTACAGAACTGCATCTTTAAAACTGCAAAATTGTGGATTTTTCAAAAGTCAATAGCGCTGCTTGCTTTGTTTGAGTGGACTGTTTTGCACTTAAAATGGCCGCCTAAAGGACTTGTAATTGTTTGCTGCACCATCACTGAGCAGCTTGGCAGGAAAAGGTTGATGCGCCACCCTATATGCAAAGTAATCAGTAAAGTACGGCCTACCACTCCTGTAGAGATCTGTGGAGGCCGAGCTGTATGCAGATTGTAGCACCGCCCTCCTGGCTGTGAGTCACGTTGCGCGTGGGACTTGAGTGTGAAGTTCTCTCATGCATCGCGAGATCTTGCATGCGAACAAGAGAGAGCAGAATTGCCACATTGCTAGCCAACCTCCATGGGATAGACATAGGTAAAGGCCCCGAACTTACTTTTCAGCCTGTAAAATCCTCCATCAGTAGCAGGAGGCCATTTAATAAAAATTTACCGCAAAAGCATCTCCTGTCTGCACCGCGTGTCTTAAAGGGCCATTCACCGCAACAGTTGCCCATAGCAACCGCATCCAAAAATTGCATAAAGTCAAATTTAAGCTGCAACCTCTAAATAAACTGTCATTGCCATGTCTGCTACGGAGGAAGCCGCACAGCCTGACCTCAGCGGATCCGCTGCAGCAGCTGCAGCTTGCCCCAGTGCACCACCAGCCGCTGCAGCAGCAAGCATGATGCCACTAACCATGCCCTACTACATTGGGGCTCCTTGGTGTACACGATACTCTGGGAAGCTCACACCCTAAGAGACTTTAACCACTTAAGCCCCCCTAGCTTAAACACCCTTAATGACCAGACCACTTTTCACAATTCTGCACTACACTACTTTCACAGTTTATTGCTCGGTCACACAACTTACCACCCAAATGAATTTTACCTCCTTTTCTTCTCACTAATAGAGCTTTAATTTGGTGCTATTTCATTGCTGCTGACATTTTAACTTTTTTTGCTATTAATCAAAAATTACCGAAATTTTAGCAAAAGAAATGACATTTTTCACTTTCTGTTGTAATTTTTTTTTTTTTTAAACTACATTTCTATATACATTTTTCTCAAAATTTATTGTTCTACATGTCTTTGATAAAAAAAAATCCAATAAGTGTATATTTATTGGTTTGGGTAAAAGTTATAGCGTTTACAAACTATGGTGCAAAAAAGTGAATTTCTGCATTTTGAAGCAGCTCTGGCTTTCTGAGCGCCTGTCATGTTTCTTCAGGTGCTAGAATGCCAGGATAGTATAAATACCCCCCAAATGACACCATTTTAGAAAGAAGACACCCCAAAGTATTCGCGGAGAGGCATGGTGAGTTCATGTATGATTTCATTTTTTTCACAAGTTAGCGGAAAATGACACTTTCTGAAGAAAAAATTAATAATAAAGTTTCCATTTCTGCTAACTTCTGGCAAAATAAAAAGAAAAAATATCCTATGGACTCACTATGCCCCTCAATGAATACCTAGGGGTGTCTACTTTCCGAAATGGGGTCATTTGTGGGGTGTGTTTACTGTTCCGGCATTTTGGGCGGGGCTAAATTGTGAGCAACCCTGTAAAACCTAAAGGTACTCGTTGGACTTTGCGCCCTTTACGCACCTAGGCTGCAAAAAGTGGCACACATGTGGTATCGCCGTACTCAGAAGAAGTAGGGCAATGTGTTTTGGGGTGTATTTTTTCATATACCCATGCTGGGTGAGAGAAATATCTCTGTAAATTGTCAACTTTGTATAAAAAAAAATTAAAACGTTGTTATTTACAGAGATATTTCTCTCACCCAGCATGGGTATATGAAAAAATACACCCCAAAACACATTGCCCTACTTCTCCTGAGTACGGCGATACCACATGTGTGACACTTTTTTGCAGCCTGGGTGCGCAAAGGGGCCCAAATTCCAATGAGTACCTTTAGGATTTCACAGGGCATTTTTACGCATTTGGATTCCAGACTTCTTCTCACGCATTAGGGGCCCCAAAAATGCCAGGGTAGTATAAATACCCCACATGTGACCCCATTTTAGAAAGAAGACACCCCAAGGTATTCCGTGTGGAGTATGGTGAGCTTATGTAAAATTTTATTTTTTGTCACAAGTTAGTGGAATATGAGACTATATAAGAAAAAAAGAAAAGACTATATAGAGACTATATAAGAAAAAGAAAAAGCCAATTTCCGCTAACTTTTTAAAAAAAATTTCTATGAACTTGCCATGCCCCTGCACGGATCACCTTAGGGTGTCTTCTTTCCAAAATGAGGTCACTTGTGGGGTATTTATACTGCCCTGGCATTTAGGGGCCTAACGTGAGAGAGTCTGGAGTCAAATGCGTAAATGCTCTCCTAAGTACTCATTGAATTTGGGCCCCTTTGGCATCTTGGCTGCAAAGTGTCACTCATGTGGTATCGCCGTACTCAGGAGAAGTAGGGCAATGTGTTTTGGGGTGTATTTTTACATATACCCATGCTATGTGTGAGATATATCTCTGTAAATGACAACTTTTTAAAAATTTTTAAACAAAGTTGTCAATTTACAGAGATATTTCTCTCACCCAGCATGGGTTAATATAAAATTACACCCCAAAACACATTGCCCTACTCTCCTGAGTACGGCGATACCACATGAGTGACACTTTTGCAGCCTAGGTGCGCAAGGGGCCCAAATTCCAATGAGTACATTTAGGAGGGCATTTTTACGCATTTGGATTCCAGACTTCTTCTCACGCTTTAGGGCTCCTAAGATGCCAGGGCAGTATAAATACCCCACATGTGACCCCATTTTGGAAAGAAGACACCCCAAGGTATTCCGTGAGGGGCATGGTGAGTTCATAGAAGATATTTTTTTGGCACAAGTTAGCGGAAATTGACTTTTTTTTTTTTCTTACAAAGTCTCATATTCCACTAACTTGTGACAAAAAATTAAATTTTACATAAACTCACCATACCCCTCACGGAATACCTTGGGGTGTCTACTTTCTAAAATGGGGTCATATGTGGGGTGTTTGTACTGCCCTGGCATTTGAGGGTCTCTGCAATCATTACACGTATGGCCAGCATTAGGAGTTTCTGCGATTCTCCTTATATTGAGCATACAGGTAATGAGATTTTTTTTTTCCGTTCAGCCTCTGGGCTGAAAGAAAAAATGAACGGCACAGATTTCTTCATTCACATCATCATTGTGGATGAAAAAATCTCTGCCAGAAATTTAAAGTAAGGTCCCATTCACACGTCCGCAAAAATGTCCGTGTGAATGGGGCCTTACTCTTTTTTTTTTTTTGCACATTTGTTGGCAGAGATTTTGGCAAAAATGTCAGTGTGATTGGGGCCGGCGGTGATGCGGAGAGCACACTATGTGCTCGCCGCATCAGCATTTGCGGAGCTGCGGCCGCAAACTTCCGGGTTTCCGCCCCCAAACATCCGGCCGCAGCTCCGCAAAAGATAGAGTATGTCCTATTCTTGCCCGCAATTGCGGACAAGAAAAGGCATTTTCTATATAGTTCTGGCAATGTGCGGATCCACAAAATGCGGAAAGCACATTTCCGGTGTCCGTGTTTTGCGGATCCGCGGATCCGTGGATCCGCAAAACATATATGGACGTCTGAATGAGCCTTACAGGGGGGTGATTAGTGACAGGAGGGGTGACAGGGGGTGATCAGGTGGGTGACATGGGGTAATCAGGGGTTAATCGGGGGTTAACAGAAAATCTCGCCTCTCGCGAGATGATGCACGGATGCGTCCAGCCAGAATAACCCGCCCGCCGAACGCATCCGTGCGTTAGGCGGTCCTGGTGTGGTTAAGGAGAAAATGTGTGCCTTGTTCAGGTTTTACCCTGTCTCCACAGAGCAGCAAATGGAAATACTCCTAGCGCAACTAGAGGAGCCGTACTCAGGGAGGTGAAGTCCTGGCCCAACTCTAAAAGGGAACACTGGGACAGATATTCGAGAGGCTCTTCTACACCACCTGCGAACCCAAGACCGTGTCAGAGGTCAAAATGAGGTTCTTCAGCACGAAACAACAAACCAGTGAGTCACTCAGAGACTTTGAACTGTCTTTACAAGAAGCCCTTAGGGCTTTGGTTCAGGTAGACCCCTGTGAGGCAGAGAACCAAGACAAAACTCTGAAAGAACATTTCATTGAAGGTGTTAACACTGATAATCTAAAAAGCCAGTTGAGTATGTTAGCTGCACAACACCCGAGTGTCACCTTCCTGGACTTTAAAGAGCTAGCCATTAGCATTCTGGGAAAGAGTCCGCAATCTGTTGAAACCCCTGTCCATACGCCTGCTACTCCTTCCAAGTGCTATCCAGTAGCTAGTCAGGCAGCTCAAACTACAGTACCTGATGCTGTAGCGGTCTTGACAGAACAGGTTAACTTCTTAACAAAAAGCATGGAGAAGGTGTGTCAAAAATTAGAACAGTGGGAAAAGCCCTAAGGCCTCTTTCAGACGGGCGTTGCGGGTGCACTCCGTCAAACAGTGCGGGTGCGTTGCGGGAATTGCCGCGATTTTTCCCTGCGAGTGCAAAGCGCTGTCATGCGTTTTGCACGCGCGGGAGAAAAATCGGCACTTTTGGTACCCAGACCCGAACCTGCACTTCTTCACAGAAGTGCATGTTTGGGTCAGAAATTGTCCCGCTGGTATTATCTCACATTATAACATAGTTATAATGTAAAATAATACCCTTGGCCATCTCCCTAATGTTGAACCCGGTGCAGAATGGGTTAAAAATAATAAACTAATAATTACTTACCTGTTCCATTTGATCGCGAAGCCCGGCCTCCTCTCCGTTAGCTTGAAAGATGTAAAGGACCTGTAATGATGTCACAGCATCACATGGCCCCATCACCTGCTCCATCACTATGGTGATGGAGCATGTGATTGGTCCATGTGACCACGTGACATCATCCAAGGTCCTAAGCACTATCCACAGCCTGAGGATAGTGATTAAGGACCTTGGATGATGTCACATGGTCACATGGACCAATCACATGCTCCATCACCATAGTGATGGAGCAGGTGATTGAGCCATGTGATGTGACGTCATCACAGGTCCTTTAGATCATCGATGCTGCAGGGAAAGAGAGGACAGATCGCGACTACGCGATCAAGTGGCTAAGGTAAGTTAACTTTTATTATTTTTAACCCCTTCCTCATCATTTAATAATGCATTCTTTATTAAGAATGCTATTATTTCCCCTTATAGCCATGTTATAAGGGAAATAATAGAGATTGGGTCCCGTTGCTAAGCAACAATGCGGGAAAATCGTAACGCATCCGCGCTCGTTTGCGGATGCTTGCGATTTTCCCGCTTCCCCATTCACTTCTATGGGGCCTGCGTTGCGTGAAAAACGCAGAATATAGAACATGCTGCGATTTTCACGCAACGCAGAAGTGATGCGTGAAAATCACCGCTCATGTGCACAGCCCCATAGAAATGAATGGGTCCGATTCAGTGCGGGTGCAATGCGTCCTCCTCACGCATTGCACCCGCGCGAAAACTCGCCCGTGTGAAAGGGGCCTTATTGTTGGAGGATGAAACACCGTTACCGAGAAGACGTTGCCCTCCTGACTACAAGGATATATAATCCAGAGGTCCTGGTGGGCACCCAAATGACCACTCCAACGCCCACAGGCGACCTATTTGCACTTACTGTCATAAGTCAGGGCATACAAAAACAATGTGCTGGCGGTTAAAGAGCGACCTTTGAGGCCAAGGACCGCCCCTCGGGAGGTAAACCAGTAGGTCCACGAGATCCCAACTGGATGTCCAGATATGTAAGATCCCATCCAGAAGTAACAATTTGAATTAACAGAGTCCTCTTGGTCGCCCTACTGGACACCGGATCTCAGGTCACTACCCTCCAAAGGTGCAACATCAGACGCCTCACCACTGGCTGCGACCTAGGTACCAGTCCTCCGCTTTTGGAGACAAGCGTGGGTTTCCATGAAGTGACTGTTTATCCAATTCCTGTGTCGCAAAGGTGTATCTATACGTAACTATTGCCTCCTGATGAATCCAGTGTCTTGGGGGAAACGCGTTGAGGCTAATGTGAGGCTAATGTGGTGACTATAATTGACCTTATGTGATTGCATTTATGAGGCTAATGTGGTGACTATAATTGACCTTATGTGATTGCATTTATGACCGTGGCTACATTGGTAGATAGAGGTATATGATTGATACCTCCACGAGTAGCGTGGTGTATTCCCGTAGGGACTGCTTTATTTCATCTGATGCAGACCAATTTTTAAGAATCGGGGATCACGCAGGTTTAGGGACGGCTGCAGGGTAAGGCAGGACAGGCACGAGGACGAGGGGTCCCCACCATTAGGGTGCCCTCGGGCTGAGCCATAGACAGGGCAGCTGCTGTAGGGACAGCTACTGCGTGCCCAAGCTCAATTGTCATATCAGCTTTACCCGCAACTGTACCCAGGGGAGTGGGGAGTTTTTTTGTCTTAATAAAGGGTAATGTGTTTTTTTATTATAATATTGATTAAAAGTTAATTTTTAGGAGTGTCTTTCAAGCAAATTTTTGTGGTTGAGTCTACTATAGAATAGTGATGAGCGGCAGGGGCAATATTCGAATTTGTGATATTTCGCGAATATTTGGGCGAATATTCGCCATATATTCGAAAATTCGCAAATTCGTAATCTCCAGACATTATTTTCTTGTTTGCGAAAATTCGCATAAAAATTCGCATAAAAGATACCTTTTAAATACCAGCTTATGCGAATTTTTATGCTAATTTATGCGAATTTTTATGCAATTTTTCGCAAACAAGAAAATAATGACATTATTTTCTTGCATGCGAAAATTTGCATATAAAAATTCGCATAAAGCTTAATATTCGCAATTGCGAATATATTTTGCGATATTCTAAATATTCGCGAATTCTCGAAGTGCTGATATTCGCGATAAAATTCGCAATTTGAAAATTTGTGATCAACACTACTATAGAAAGCACACCCGCCATTATTAATATTGATCCAGTTCTTTTGAATTTTTTGTATATGTACACTACCCTCCAAAGGTCAGCATTTGATAAATACTGGGACCAGAGCCAACTTACGCAACCACCAGACTCCTGGTTGGATCTTACAGCCAACAACGGGAAACCCGTGTCAATACATGGTTATTGGGAACCAACTCTGCAAGTAGGAGAAACTAATCTGCCCCAACAAGGTATTATTGTTATACAAGATTGAGACAAAGGTGGATCTTCAGTAATCCTAGGAATGAATGTCCTTAGGAATTGTTACACTGAAATGCTTGAGGCATTACACCAATCTGTGCCTACTGCTTCAGCTGCCTCCAAAAGGTCATACAACAGACCATCCATGTGTTGAGTGCAACCACAGAAATTCGCCAATGAGAAGCGGGAAATCTGCTGTGTCCGCATCAGAGGTAACCAACCTGTGATCCTTAAACCAAATACCGAGACCTTAATATGGTTCCAACATGCAACATCTTCAAAGTGCAACATTCTAAGTGCTGATACCGAATTATACCAGAATTTAATATTATGGATATGGAATCCACTTTGTCATTACTGTCTACTGACCATTAGTGATGTCGCGAACATAAAATTTTCCGTTCGCGAGCGGCGAGCACGAACTTCCGCAAATGTTCGCGAACATGCGAACATTGCGAACCGCCATAGACTTTAATAGACAGGCGAATTTTAAAAACCAAAGGGACTCCTTCTGGCCACAATAGTGATGGAAAAGTTGTTTCAAGGGGACTAACACCTGGACTGGGGCATGCCGGAGGGGATCCATGGCAAAACTCCCATGGAAAAATACCTAGTTGACGCTAGAGTGTGGAAGTTGTAGTCGCAATGCGATTAATACAGGTTATATTAATCGCATTGCGAATTCAACTTAGAGCTGGGTTCCTAATGGTTGTATTGCTAGAAATTCTAGCAATACAACCATTAGGAACCCAGCTCTAAGTTAATTCGCAATGCGATTAATAAAACCTGTATTAATCGCATTGGGATTACAACTTAGATCTGTTCTAATGGTTGTATTGCTAGAATACAACGAAGATTGAGAATATGGCGCTAAATTCTCAATCTTCGTTATATTCTAACAATACAACTCATTAGGAACCCAGCTCTAAGTTGAATTCGCAATGCGATTAATACAGGTTATATTAATCGCATTGCGATTACAACTACTAACACTGCAGCTTCAGAATGAATCTAAGATGGATGCCGTCCTTGCTTTTTGATAGGAGGTGGGAGGGTCTGGGTGGGAGACTAATGTACTAGCCCTAAAAGGGCTTTTTGGGGTACTGTCAGGGCGCTGTCCTTACAGCAGAGATCTGATGAGTTTTTCAGGACTGGAGTGGACACTGAATACACTAGCCTAGCTATCGATTTCCCTATTAAATCAGCAGCAGCTACACTGTCCCTCCTCTCACTAAGACTGCAAATTCTGAATGAATCTAAAATGGATGCTGTCCAGGAGATGGGAGGGTCTGGGAGGGAGGGTATGCTAATTGGCTGGAATGTGTCTGCTGACTGTGATGTAGAGGGTCAAAGTTTACTCAATGATAGGGGGTGGACCTAACATTGCATATGTTACGCCCGCCGCGACGAGCAGCGCACAAGCTATGTTCGTCGGGAACTATTCGCCAGTGAATAGTGAATAGTTTGGGACATCTTATTTGCGAATTCAACTTAGAGATGGGTTCCTAATGGTTGTATTGCTAGAATATAACGAAGATTGAGAATTTAGCGCTATATTCTCAATCTTCGTTATATTCTAACAATACAACAACCATTAGGAACTCAGATCTAAGTTGAATTCTCAATGCGATTAATATAACCTGCATTAATCGCATTGCGAATTCAACTTAGAGCTGAGTTCTAATGGTTGTTGTATTAGCTAGAATATACGTTATATTCTAGCAATAAAACCAGATAGGAACTCAGCTCTAAGTTGCTGTCTGTCGCGAATAATACTTACAATTATTAATCGCTTTGCGAATCCATTTGATGCCTCTATTTGATTGTATATGACGGTTGACTATGACTACGACCAACGTTCTGCTGCCTTCAAAGCAAGATATCTGAACCCCCAGGGGCCATTTGGGCGTTTTTGATAGAGCAAAACGCATCTGCGTTTTATAATTTTTCATTTTCTAGTTTATTTTTTTGTGTATTTTGCCACATTTGGTTGCATATTTACATTTGGTATAGGCAAATATGGTAGTCTAGATCATGTGTCTATACCAAAACCTAGGATCATTGTTTGACAGCATATTTTCTAAGCCATGTAGCTGAATATAGATTTGGGTAGAGTAATGATCTAGACTACCATATTTGCCTATACCAAATGTAAATATGCAACCAAATGTGGCAAAATACACAAAAAAATAAACAAGAAAATGAAAAATTATAAGCACGCAATGCGTTTTGATGCGTTTTCTATCAAAAAGCGCCCAAATGGCCCCTGGGGTTCAGATATCTTGTTTTGGAAGGCAGCAGAACGTTGGTGGTAGTCATAGTCAACCGTCATACACATCAAATAGAGGCATTAAATGGATTCGCAAAGCGATTAATAATTGTAAAGTATTATTACATGTGCGATTACAACTTAGAGCTGAGTTCCTAATGGTTGTATTGCTAGAATATAGCGTATATTCTAGCAATACAACAACCATTAGGAACTCAGCTCTAAGTTAATTCGCAATGCGATTAATGCAGGTTATATTAATGCGCATTGAGAATTCAACTTAGATCTGAGTTCCTAATGGTTGTTGTATTGCTAGAATATAACGAAGATTGAGAATATAGCGCTATATTTGTTATCTTCGTTATATTCTAGCAATACAACATTAGGAACTCAGATCTAAGTTGTGTCGCATGTCTGAATAATACAGGTTATATTAATCGCATTGCGATTTACAATTACTATTACTGCAGCTTCAGAATGAATGTAAGATGGATCCTATCCTTGTGTTTAGATAGGAGGTGGGAGGGTCTGGGAGGGAGGGTATGCTGATTGGCTGGAATGTGTCTGCTGACTGTGAGGTACAGGGTCAAAGTTTGCTCAATAATAAAGTATAGGGCGACGCGAACATCGAATATGTTCGCCCGCCCGCGGCAGGAGCGAACAAGCTATGTTCGCCGGGAACTGTTCGCGGCGAATAGTTCGAGGCCATCTCTACTGACCATCACCCAATTCTCTCCTCTCCAGGGATGTCTACTCTGAAGCTAACTGCTACATCCAGCTTTCCCAGAGTCTGATATCGTCCACACCCCTCCTGTTTCCTTCACATTGCTTGAGTATGTCTACTCTGAAGCATTAATGTCTCTTTCCCTGCTTGATTTATTGAGTATTCGTTTTACATTGACTATTTCTGTATCTGGTCCTCCCATGATTAGGCCATAAGTAGCCCCCTCTCCTCTTGTTTACACCTGATTGAATACTGAGTGGGTATAAATCTAAGTTCTTAGGTCATTCCAGACCTTGGTCATTCCAACATGCAACATCTTCAAAGTGCAACATTCTAAGTGCTGATACCCGAATTATGCCAGAATTTAACCAGAAGGGACTCAAAGGTAACTACAAAAAAGGTAATGTAAACAATGTTTCATTCTTTCATCTTACTCTACCCACATTTCCTAAACCTCCTAAAATACCCCCACATCCATTCACCCAGCAAGGAACTATTCATATCTCCCTCCGTCTTACCTTCTCATCTGACTGATAGCACAAACTTGTTGGGCAATGTAAAACACTTCCTTCCCAAACACACACAGATACCCCCTGCCCTTTCTTTTTCTCACCTACTAACACTTTCTCTGCTTCTCCTCATTGCTGGTGATATCTCAACAAATCCAGGCCCCCCTCAGCAAATCCCCACTATCACCTCTACCTCCTACTACAAATCTAATTCCACAAATTTCTGCAACCCCCTTAAAATTATAACTGTCAAATTTTTTTTTTTTTTTTTACTATTGGATTCTGGTGATTAATATTACCTTATTGGCCCTGTTTTAATTTCTGAGTTCTTAAATAAATAACCCTAAAAGCCACCTAAAAGTCCCCAGTATTGGCTATATTTACCTGAGATAAAATCATGTTGCTATGCCCCTTCTGTCTACCAGATAGAGGACGGAGCACGCTGCGTGCACTAGGGAACTGATGGTGAGTCAACATTGTGAGGAATGTATAAAAGCCAGGTTCTTCCTGACAGGAGATAACAGTGCTGGGCTGTGTGTGTGAACTTCTCCACATGTCTGTGCTTAGCAGACACTCCCTTAGCAGTTCTGGAGAATATACAGCTCAGAAAGATATGGGGCTGCTCAGTGTATAAATGACAGCCTTATCTGATAAGAGTAGAGCTTGTAGGAGAGACTACAGGCTTCAGCCAGACCTGGGAACTTCACTGCAAGACCCCCTATACAGAGCTGGTCTTCACTAACTTCACTGCAGGTGTCCTATGGATTAGCCTCAGGGCTGAGGGCGGCCATTTTAACAGAATAGTGAAGTTGCAGTTTTATGCAGACTGGTTGCTAAGGGCTGAATCTTATTAAATAAGGGGTAAGTAAGTCTAATAGTTATTGATTCAGGAATATTATCATATTAGTAGCTACATATATGAAAGCTGAAATTTGGGTCTAAATGTGACAGTTATCCTTTAAACCAATAACCATTCCTCTGACCCCTGCTCCTTTGGTTCCTCTTGATGGGCATTATGGAATGCTCACTCTGTCTGTAACAAACTGGGTCTCACAGAAACATGGCTGACACCCTCCGATCGTCCTCCCCTGCTGCACTCTCATATAGTGGATTTCATTTCACTCACCGCCCCGGCAGCAAGCATGGTGGAGGAGTTGGTCTTCTCCTATCAGATACCTGCTCCTGGCCCAACTCCACTGCTGCCCTCCATTGCACCCACTTTATTTGAAGTACACTCTGTTGCATCTACTCTCCCTCCAACCTCCAAGTAGTTGTTATTTACCGCCCCCAGGCCCAGCCACCATCTTTCTTGACCACTTTAACACCTGGCTCCTACACTTTCTTTCTGCCAATATCCCCACCATCATCATGGGTGACTTCAGCATCCCCATTGACACCTGCCACTCAGCCGCCTCTAAGCTCCTATCACTCTTTTCCTCCTTCGGCCTCTCACAGTGGTCTTCCGCACCCACACACAGAGATGGTCACACTCTGGATCTTATCTTTACCCGCCTCTGCTCCCTATCTAACCTTTCTAAGTCGCCTCTCCCCTATCCAGACCACAACCTACTCACCTTCTCTTCACTCGTCTCTCTGCTGCATGCACTTGTCCATACACTAGCACACCCTGCAGGAACCTTAAACATCTCGACTTTACGCTTGCTCTCCGACTCTCTTCCACCGCTCTCTTCAATTTGTTCCCTCAAGACCAGATACTGCCACCACCCTATACTAACACCACAATAAGTGCAACTCTGGACACTATTGCTCCACTTACACACAACAAAACCAGAAAAATCAACAGACAACCCTGGCACACCAACCTGACCAAAAATCTCAGACAAGCTTCCAGGGCTGCAGAGCGCGATGGAAGAAATCATATTCTAAAAGATGAATTCACCGCATACAAGCAATCCCTCCTCATTTTCAAATCCTCACTCGCTGATGCAAAAACAGGCCTACTTCTCATCTCTCATATCTTGCCTATCCCACAACCCAAAACAACTTTTTAACACCTTTAATTCTCTTCTCCGTCCACCAGCGTCCCCACCCTCTCCTCTCATCTCGGCTGAGGATTTTGCCACATTCTTCAAACAAAGATAGTCAGCATCAGAGAAAGCTTCAACACACAGTCTCCACAGACCCTCCACACAGCTGCTCTATCCTCTTCTCCCAAAACCAGCTTCTCAGCCATTACAGAAGAAAACTCTCCACCACCTGTGCACTTGACCCAATCCCATCCCTCCTCATCCCTAACCTCACCACAGTGTTTATCCCAGCCCTAACTCATTTCTTCAACCTATTACTAACCTATGGTCTCTTCCCCTCTGCTTTTAAACATGCTACCATTACACCCATTCTCAAAAAGCCTTCACTTGACCCATCTTCTTTGTCCAGTTATCGCCCCATATCCTTTCTTCCATATGCCTCAAAGCTACTTGAGCAACATGTTCATTCTGAACTGTCCGCTCACCTCTCCTCCTGCTCCCTCTTTGACCGTCTACAATCTGGCTTCCGACCCCACCACTCAACTGTCTACCAATGACCTACTACTTGCCAAAACCAAAAAACATTACTCTGTCCTCTTTCTCCTTGACTTGTCCTCTGCCTTTGACACTATCGACCACTCTCTTCTGTTGCAAACTCTCTCATCTCTTGGCATCACTGACCTGGCCCTCTCTTGGATCACATCATACCTCACAGACCGGACATTTAGCGTCTCCCACTCTCACACCACCTCATTCCCTCTCTGTTGGTGTCCCGCAAGGCTCCGTCCTAGGACCCCTGCTCTTCTCTATCTACACATTCAGCCTGGGACAGCTTATAGAGTCCCATGGCTTTAAGTATCACTTTTATGCTGATGACACACAAATCTACCTCTCTGGTCCAGACATCACCACCTTACTATCCAGAATCCCACAATGCCTATCTTCCATATCCTCCTTCTTCTCCTCTCGCTTTCTAAAACTTAACATGGATAAAACAGAATTCATCATCTTTCCCCCATCTTGCTCATCCCCCCAACAGACCTATCTATCACAATCAATGACTGCACACTCTCCCGGTCAGCCAAGTCCGCTGCCTTGGAGTGACCTTGGATTCTGCCCTCTCCTTCCAGACCACACATCAAGCCCTTTCCACCACCTGCCGCTTCAAACTCAAAAACATCTCCCGCATCCGCCCTTTCCTCAACTTTGAATTGGCAAAAATGCTTGTACATTCCCTCATCATCTCCTGCCTAGACTACTGCAACATTCTCCTCTGTGGCCTTCCATCTAGCTCTATCGCACCCTCAATCTATCCTTAACTCTGCTGCCCGACTAATCCACCTCTCACCCTGTTACTCCTCTGCCTCTCCCCTCTGCCAGTCCCTGCACTGGCTCCCCATTGCTCAGCAATTCAGTTTAACTAACTAACGAACACATACAAGGCCGTCCACAACCGGTCCCCTCCCTACATCTCTGAGCTACTTTCCCGATATATCCCCACATGCAATCTTCGATCCTCACAGGACCTCCTTCTCTCATCTCCTCTTATCACCTCTTCCCACACTCGCCTCCAAGAGTTCTCCGGGCATCCCTATACTCTGGAACTCACTACCCCAACATATCAGACTCTCACCTACAGTGGAATCCTTCAAAAGAAACCTGAAAACCCACCTCTTCAGACAAGTCTACAACCAGTGACACTGCTGCCTCTATACCGCCATGACCAGCTTCACCTTCGCCTACTGTCTTCTTCTCCCATACCATGTAGATTGCTAAGCCCTCACGGTCAGGGCCCTCTATCCTTCTGTACTAGTCTGTAACTTCGTTCATGCTTAATGCAATTGCCTGTATTATGTATGTGCACCGCTTATGATATGTACAGCACTACGGAATGAATGGTGCTCTAAAAATAAATAATAATAATGCCGCCCGGGAATTCAAGGTCAAGACTACCAAGCCAAGGTAGAGCCTTTTGCGCTGGGCCGATCATCCTCTAGTCAGAGCTGCAAGGAACTTAGTGACTGTTTCCCAAGGTAAAGTGCCTGTCTGTCTCCTAAACTTGAATGATCACTACATTACTCTCACTAAGCACTATCCTGTTGCTCAGTTATTGCAAATCTCTTTCCAGGATGTCATTGTGCCTACAATTAAAGTAGAACAATCTGCGCAGAGCTCCAGTACTCCTGAACATGCTCCACCTGCATCATGGTGGGAAGAACTCAACGTTGGAGACAGCTCTCCAAAAAGCCAAATTGAAGGAGTTTTGAACATTGTGAGGGAGCATCATCAAGCCATCAGTAAGCACTGTACTGATTATGGGAATTCCGTGGAATTGAACACACTATCCCCTACCGGCTTTCACCCTCTAATAAAAAGAAAGGTGCCGGCCTATACCACCAACGATGTACCAATCCATGAAGCAAATTATCCGAGAGATCAATGATTCCAATATTATCCAAGACAGCCATAGTCCATGGGCTGCACCACTAGTTCTTGTCCGGAAAAAGGATGGTAACATCAGATTCTGTGTGGACTGTTGAAAAACTAATGACAGAAACAGATCCTCTAAAATGGTTCCTTACACCATGGTTAAACATTGCTGTGCCTGCTCCAGTCATTACAGTGTCTCATCAGCCAGAGGAACCACCTTAGGAAGAAGTTTCAGTAGTACAAGAAGCTCCAGATGAACCAAGTTCCCTTGAGCCAAGGTCAGAAGGACCACCACTTCGCAGATCCAGCCGGATTACAAAGGGACAACCACCTGCCCATTATAGGGAGTGTCTACTGCAAACCCAGAGGAGGATTAGGGAGTGTTTATTTCAACACCAGAGGACAATGCTTCCAGCTATCCCAGTTTAATGTGAGATTACAATTTCGCTTCTTAGTGGAACTACAGAGTTCGGGTAAGAGACTTATTGACTTGTTTGCCTAGCTCTAAGAACTCTCTCATTGCTCCACATTTCCTTATGTTTTCAACATTCAAACTTGTGCCCAGAGAAGGACTCAAAACGCACCTGAGCCTCTGTGTTGTTTTATCGTTCTACCATCCCTTATGCTCAGGGAACAGACTCATGCCCTGTGAGCCTCCTGACTCTCATCCATGTTTATTATTTCCCTATTTTGGACTACCCTGGGTTGTGACTACTCCGCTGTGCCAGGTCAGCGCCCTGTTCATCAGTCTTCAGAGGAAAGAAACAACGCCCCTTTTCACTTGTTTACTACCATTCTTAATGTTTGCCTGATATCTACATTTGTGCCTAACCAATTGCTTTTCAGCCTCAAGAAAAAGTATTGTTATGGGTTATGGTACTGTTCTTAATGCCTGCAGGATTGTTCTCTTTTTTGTATCTTTCAGAAGACCTTCATCTTCGTGTCGAGGGCGACACAAGTTAAACAAGGGGGTATGCAGCGTCCCACTACCCTGGTGGGTACTGCAAAGTTGTCGTATTATGCTTTGTATGCTTTATATAACCTGTTTTATGCTGCAGTGCATCTTTATGCATAATCCCTGCCTACAGGTGTATTAGATTACATTACACTGAGCCTACCACTAGGGGAAATAACACATCCCATATGTAGCCCAGCTCAGGCCTAATCAGTGGTGAATTCAGTCTCCAGCCCTGAGCTGGTATCCACATCCTATTCCGAACTCAGCTAAGAGTTAGTGGACATTAGCTAGAAGTTTAGCTTCAAAAAGGATATTAATCCACCAAGAACTAAAGAAACATAGATCCAAAGGGTTACAGCCATCTCTACAAGCGACTTAGGACCCTTGGAGTTAACTAGTTAAGGAATTACCAGCCTCCGGCAGCCTCACTAACCCGCACTGGGATAACAGGGACCAGCATTGAAGTCACCTACCAGTAAGCATAAAACCTACATAATTACTAGCTTGTGAGACAGATATCACACCTGTGAGCAGTGGACCCTTGCAGCTTTACCTCTGTTTATCTTAAAGAGACTGTATTTCATATCTGTATGTAGTAGAGACTTGTTTTATACTTGGATGCAACTGTTACCAGGAGCAACGTTCAGTAAAAGTCATAAGTTGCAAATATTTGGTTAGTTTGGGTAGGCACACAGAACTATGGTTTCATGTATCAAACAAATGTATTAATAAAATATTGTAATGTTAAAAACCGTTAAATGTTAAATATTGTAATGTTAAAAACCGTGCTCCCAGTGTCACTTATGTTCCAATATATATACATTACATTTCATCTAGATTCATATACATCATAGGTTGGATCTAGGTTCCAATTCTGCGATTGCTCGTACACTGGATGTAGTTTAATTGCATCCAATATGACAGTATTACTGGATGCAGCCAAATTGTATCCAATATGGGGATATTACATCAAATGTGGAGGTATCGCAATATGGAGGTGATGCGATCAGCTGGTAACAATATAAAACCTTGGTTCATCAATAAGGTAATGTAAAACTTAGAACTTTACACCGTTTATGTTAGTGTAGTTCAGCGGGTTATCCCCCATATATGTGTCAATAGCATAGGTGATCTTCTGTACCGGTCTGTAATTTGAAGGAGTCTTTCAGTTCCCCGGTAAAGTTTTGTTTTTATCTCCTGTTGGTTTTCAGTTCACAGTTTTGTATGTTTTCTTAGGGTACGCTGTATATTTATAGTGAGGTTTTGGTTTTTTACTCACGGTCCCGGTGGTTGTTTGTGTGCAGGTGTCTCGCATCCACGCTGAGCCTGTTGCCGGCTCTCCTTGTGTGGCGTCTCACGTGACTGAGTTCCGGTCACGTGATTTCGACTCCTTTTTCTCTTCTCGGTCCGTGACGCGATGATTACTGCTTAGCAGAGTGGTCTTTTCCACTATATAGGTGGGAGTTATATATATATTAAGTTCTTGAGTTGCCCTTGTTAGGGATCACAGTTATTTAATCCACACGGGTCCTTTGCCTGTTAGATACCAAGCAGCGTTTCAAAGCCTTTCCGGCTCCTTCCTCAGTGGTCTAACATGCAGTGGAACTGATCCTCTTTAAATAGGGTATTGCTTTGGGGTTGGTATAATTACTGGGGTGGATTTCTGGATTGTGTGACAATCGTTGTTCAATAAAATATATGACATAAAATAGATAAAAACATTCAGAAAGAAAGAACCCATAGTTCTATATATATATATGTTAATTATATGTTAAATACATGTGTTACACAGTAAAATCTATATATAGGGGAGATAAGTCCCTTTATTCTTTTTCTCTCTAGAATTTATTTGGGAAAATCTTGTCTATAAATTTATTTTGGACGGTCCCTTTATGTGGACATTCTTGAAATGTCCGTTCTAGATAGGTGAATTCTCTTATGTGAGAGTAGGTGCATCCTTTTTTTTCTTCCTTTTTTTTCCATATAAGAGGATGCACCTACTCTCTCACATAAGAGAATTCACCCATCTAGAACGGACATTTCAAGAATGTCCACATAAAGGACCGTCCAAAATAAATTTATAGACAAGATTTTCCCAAATAAATTCTAGAGAGAAAAGAATAAAGGGACTTTTCTCCCCTATATATGATTTTACTGTGTAACACATGTATTTAACATATAATTATACATATATATATATATAGAACTATGGGTTCTTTCTTTCTGAATGTTTTTATCTATTTTATGTCATATATTTTATTGAACAACGATTGTCACACAATCCAGAAATCCACCCCAGTAATTATACCAACCCCAAAGCAATACCCTATTTAAAGAGGATCAGTTCCACTGCATGTTAGACCACTGAGGAAGGAGCCGGGAAAGGCTTTGAAACGCGTTTGGTATCTAACAGGCAAAGGACCCGTGTGGATTAAATAACTGTGATCCCTAACAAGGGCAACTCAAGAACTTAATATATATATAACTCCCACCTATATAGTGGAAAAGACCACTCTGCTAAGCAGTAATCACCGCGGCCGCGGACCGAGAAGAGAAAAAGGGAGTCGAAATCACGTGACCGGAACTCAGTCACGTGAGACGCCACACAAGGAGAGCCGGCAACAGGCTCAGCGTGGATGCGAGACACCGCACACAAACAACCACCGGGACCGTGAGTAAAAAACCAAAACCTCACTATAAATATACAGCGTACCCCCTAAGAAAACATACAAAACTGTGAACTGAAAACCAACAGGAGATAAAAACAAAACTTTACCGGGAACTGAAAGACTCCTTCAAATTACAGACCGGTACAGAAGATCACCTATGCTATTGACACATATATGGGGGATAACCCGCTGAACTACACTAACATAAACGGTGTAAAGTTCTAAGTTTTTACATTACCTTATTGATGAACCAAGGTTTTATATTGTTACCAGCTGATCGCATCACCTCCATATTGCGATACCTCCACATTTGATGTAATATCCCCATATTGGATACAATTTGGCTGCATCCAGTAATACTGTCATATTGGATGCAATTAAACTACATCCAGTGTATGAGCAATCGCAAATTGGAACCTAGATCCAACCTATGATGTATATGAATCTAGATGAAATGTAATGTATATATATTGGAACATAAGTGACACTGGGAGCACGGTTTTTAACATTACAATATTTAACATTTAACGGTTTTTAACATTACAATATTTTATTAATACATTTGTTTGATACATGAAACCATAGTTCTGTGTGCCTACCCAAACTAACCAAATATTTGCAATTGTACTATTTTCTGGTGGGGTGAACCAGTATATTGGGGTAAGAGCACCAGGTATCCATAGTAACCAGTTGGTGAGCCACCTTACAGATTAATATCTATTTATAAAAAGTCATAAGTTGCACCATCCTTTTCTCAGTGTCCAATTCCTCAATTACTACTACTATAAATGGTTCACGGGCAAACCAACAGAAGCAGCTCTCACCTGTAGTGACTAGCAAAGAAGCACGGATGCAGGCTGGACTGGACTGTGGAACTTCAAATGAAAAAACAGGAAAATCCAGCTTCTTGAAAGTTGCAAATTTATTATATCAGGTTAAAATCTTCAGATACAGGAATAGACTCAACGAACAACGCATTTCAGACCTTAAAAAACATAACGGTCCTTATTATAAATGGTTGTACCACCACAAAGGTACTGGCATCCACGACAATCAGGGACCTTGCCATAGGCACATTAATACAGACCACCAAGGGCACCTCGAAACACCATCTGGCCTTTGTCCCTTATCAGAGCGTGCCCCAGAGAATCGTTATGCCGTTCTCCTCATCACTTTTGCAAGCCTGCCCAGGGACAACATAACTTCCTTCAGACTACCTAATTACTCACACCGTGACCTCACATATAATTCCCCTGTCAGTCTGGCTCACTGCATTTTTAGGGTGCAAGTGCTGTTTGATACAGGCATTAACAGGGGTTATTACAAGGAAATGTTTCTGTGTTTTATTTGCCCTTGTGCGCTGCAGTTATATGCTCTAAAGCATTTTTGGCTAGTATTAGTGGGAAAAAAGGGCTTATTAGCCGTTGTGTGGTGAAAGGCGAAAATCATAGCCTTTTTGTCATGTATTAGTGGCAAAAGTAAAATATTTTTGCCGCTCAGCGGTGGTTATCTGTTTTAAAGCCCTTTTTTAGGTGTATTAGTGGAAAAAGAAAAAAAAATGCCGCTCAGTGGTCCAGCTACCTGTTTCAAAGCCCTTTTTTGCGTGTATTAGTGGAAAAAGAAAAAATATCTTTGCCGCTCTGCGGTGCAGTGATATATTTGGAAGCCCTATTTGCCATTTATTGGTGGTGAAATAAAAATATATTCGCCATCCAGCGTTGCATTTATCTGTTGAAAAACCTGTTGTGTAAGGGTACCTTCACACAATGACATTTGTTGCGCTACAAATAGGGCACAACTTCACTGCTAAATTTGTCGCGCAACATTTTGTCACACCATCTTGAATGGATTTTTCTGCAACTGTCGCAGATCGCAGCATGTTGCATGTCGCAATGCGACACAATAGACTCCCATTATAATGTGGGAACGCACCTAAAAGTAGAAAAAAATTGGGCCTAATTGCCATTCTGCGGTGCAGTGATATATTCTAAAGCCCTGTTTGCCGTGTAATAGTGGTGAAATAAATATATATTCGCCATTCAGCATTGGATATATCTGTTGAAAAGCCTGTGTAAAAGTAGAAAAAATGTTAGGCCTAATTGCCGTTCTGCGGTGCAGTGATATATGCTGAAGCCCAGTTTGCTGTGTGTTAGTAGCGAAATAAAAATATATTCGCCGTCCAGGGTTGTACTTCTCTGTTAACAGGCCTGTTGTATAAAAGTAAAAAAAATTTGGCGAAATTGCCGTTCTGCGGTGCAATGATATATTCTGAAGCCCTGTTTGCCGTGTATTAGTGGCAAAATAAAAATATATTCGCCGTCCAGCGTTGTACTCCTCTGTTGAAAGGCCTGTTGCGTAAAAGTAGAAAAAATTAGGGCCTGATTGCCGTCCTGCGGTGCAGTGATATATTCTGAAGCTCTGTTTGCCGTGTATTAGTAGCAAAATAAAAATATATTCACCATCCAGCGTTGCATATATCTGTTGAAAAGCCTGCTGTGTAAAAGTAGAAAAAGATTTGAGCCTAATTGACGTTCTGCGCTGCAGTGATATATTCTGAAGCCCAGTTTGCCGCATATTAGTGGCAAAATAAAAATATATTCGTCATCCAGCGTTGCATTTATCTGTTGAAAAAGCCTGTTGTGTAGAAAAAAAATTAGGGCCTAAATGCCGTTCTGTGGTGCAGTGATATAGTGGTGAAATAAAAATATATTCATTGTCCAGCGTTGCACTTCTCTGTTGAAAAGCCTGTTGTGTAAAAGTAGAAAAAAATTAGGGCCTTATTGACGCTCTGCAATGCAGTGATATATTCTGAAGCCCAGTTTGCCGCATATTAGTGGCGAAATAAAAATATATTCGTCATCCAGCGTTGCATTTATCTGTTGAAAAAGCCTGTTGTGTAGAAAAAAATTAGGGCCTAAATGCCGTTCTGTGGTGCAGTGATATATTCTGAAGCTTTGTTTGCCGTGTATTAGTGACAAAATAAAAAATATTTGATCTAACATTTAATTATTTGATCTAACAGTATGTCAGACAGAGAAGTGCCAGGCCCTGCACTGGAGAGTGGCAGAGGCGTAAATGTTTCTGGCGCAGGCAGAGATCGCAGCAGAGTAAGGGGCCGTGGCATCAGGGGTCACTTCGAGAGGCCTGAGCTCCCAGTGTTAGCTAGCGATCGTGTCGTGACCAGCAACCCAGCGGTTCTTGAGTGGTTGACTCGATTTTCGACTTACTTGCAAGTGACAGACACCCCAGCCAAGAGTCAGTGGGTTCGTCAGACACAACCCTTAGTTGGCATGGCCTATGAGCAGGCCCTGTGTCCTCACCTGTCCTCAACCTGCCTCTCTCCTTTCCTCCACTAGGCAGGCAAGTAGTGATGAGGAGAGTGTAGACAGTACTCGACGATGATGATGTAGCTGATCGCACTTAGGACCCGGGTGACAAAGAGGCTTCATTTATTTATTTTTTCTTTATATAATAATGTAATATTATAAAATCCGGTGTCTCCATGATAAATCTGCAGCGTGGGGGCCCTGTGTGGCTTCTACACACTTTCAAAATAATACTTCAGCGGGGCGAAGAGATGCCGGATGACCGGGACGCTCCATGACCTTCCCTGGTGCTGCTTTCGGGTTGCAGTGCTTCATTTCTGAGACGTCAGTATAGTGCAGGGGGAATTCGAAGACCCTCTCCATCTCCGTGCACCACAGGATGTCCTCCTTCCCATCCATGATGAATGGAAACTCGTGATGTTTTCCCTGAAAAAGAGACCATGGGCTGGTAGTTATGGTTTCAATCTTGATGAACTTTGTGATTCTTCCGAGCTCCAAGCAATCTTGAAGCTTTGTCTTCCTAATTGTCTGTAGCTCCCAGAGGCCTGTTCATGCCAGGTAGGTTCCCCAGAAGTATCTGGCTCGATGAGCAGCCGATACAGCACTTATTAATAAAGAATAAACAGAAGACTGGCGATTCTCTCCTGTCTTAGGAATATAGCAATAACAAGCGACAAGACAGGTGCACACTGCGGTCTAACTAAGCCCTCAAACTGATGTTAAAATTTAGAGAATTGAGATGTCGCGAACATGAAATAACTTCCGCGAATGTTCCGCGAACGGGTGAACTGGGCGAACCGCCATAGACTTCAATGGTCAGGCGAATTTTAAAACCCACAAGGACTTTCTGGCCACAATAGTGATGGAAAAGTTGTTTCAAGGGGACTAACATCTGGACTGTAAAGAAGGGACCAGTCGGCACTTCCACCTCGATCCACGTTGCGCGGGAAGGAGCAACCTCCAAGTACACAGTAAAATGAAATCTCCCTGCAAACGTGTATATTTAAACTTGCTTCTTTATTATCTTCACAATAGGAAGTATTCCCCAGACGCGTTGCGGCACTAAGCCTTCATCAGCAGGTCAGCTGATGAAGGCTTAGTGCCGCAAGGCTCTGGGGAATACTTCCTATTGTGAAGATAATAAAGAGCAAGTTTAAATATACACGTTGCTGGGAGATTTCATTTACTAACACCTGGACTGTGGCATGCCAGAGGGTGATCCATGGCAAAATTCCCATGGAAAATTACGTAGTTGATGCAGAGTCGGGTTTTAATCCATAAAGGGCATAAATCACCTAATATTCCTAAATTGTTTGGAATAACGTGATTTAAAACATCCAGTGTGTGTATACGATCAGGTATGATGTTGTATCGATCAGGTAGTGTAAGGGTTATGCCCATTCACAGTGACAGACCAAACTCTGACAGACCAAACTCCCCATTTAACGCACTGCAAACAGTCTATTTGCACAACCGCAAACTCCCTATTTGCACAAGGTTGGATACCAAGCTAGCCATGTCCCATTCCTTGTCCTCACTGACGTCATTGAAGGTCTCTTCCTCCACCCAGCCACATACAACACCATGGGTCCCCGAAGGTGACAAGCCCCTGGGACGCCTGCTGTGGTTGGTCTTCCACCTCCTCAAAGCCACCTTCCTCCTCTGACTCCTCTTCTTCAGACTCCTCTCTCTGCGTTGCCACAGGTCCAGCAATCGACGACGACAAGGCTGCTTCTGGTGGTGCTGGTGACCACAACTCTTTCTCTTCATGCTCATCTACGACCTGGTCCAGCACTCTTCGCAGGGCACGATCCAGAAAACGCATATGGGATGAGGTAGATGATGTTGCCTTGGGTTTGACTGACCAGGTTTGTCACCTCCATAAAGGGCGCATGAGCCTACAGCCATTGTGCATGGGCGTTCAATAGCTGTGACCAAAAATACCCAGCTCCGCAGAGACTGTCCTTTTTTAAAATTAAAAAAATTTGTTCTTACCAGTTTAATCTCTATTTTGTCCCCCTATCAGGGGCCGGTGTATGGAATAGATTTTAGGAACCGGGAGGGAGATGGAAAAAGATGGTTGGTCGGTCCTCTTCCTTCCAATTTGGGGCACTGCGCGTGCACCGTGCAATGTACTGTGCCACCCTATATGAGTGGTGTGTTAAATAGTACTATTCCTATGAGGTTAATCCTGTTACGTCCCTGTCAGGGACGTAAATAGATGTTAGGAACCAGGAGATGGAAAAAGTTGGTTGGTCGGTCCTCTTCCTTCCAATTTGGGGCACTGCGCATGCGCCGTGCAATGTACTGTGCCACCCTATATGAGTGGTGTGTTAAGTAGTACTATTCCTATGAGGTTAATCCCTGTTACGTCCCCTGTCAGGGGACGTAAATAGATGTTAGGAACCAGGAGATGGAAAAAGATGATTGGTCGGTCCTCTTTCTTCCAATTTGGAGCACTGCGCGTATGCCGTGCAATGTACTGTGACACCCTATATGAGTGGTGTGTTAAGTAGTCTTATTCCTATCAGTTTAATCCCTGTTACGTCCCCTATCAGGGGACGTGAATAGATTTTAGGAACCGGGAGATGGAAAAAGATGATTGGTCGGTCCTCTTACTGCCAATCTGGGGCACTGCGCGTGCGCCGCGCAATCTACTGTGACACCCTATATGAGTGGTGTGTTAAGTAGTACTATTCTTATCAGTTTAATCCCTGTTACGTCCCCTATCAGGGACGTGTATCAAGTAGATTTTAGACAACCACAAAGAGTTGTCAATAGTTGACACATTCATGACATAAATTTTATTCCTCTATGCGTCAATCTTGGTGTAGTGATGACTGTGCTCGTGCGCACGTTTGGGAGATTGCAGGCGATGGCGGTTTTTCAAAGCCTATGGTTGTGCTGAGGTAGTTCAGTGACAGTTAAGTGACCCAGAAAACAATGATTCTGCAGTGTGGGCCCATTGTTGGCCTAGTAGGCTTTAATGATCACCTTAGATGATCACAAAGAAAATTAATGTTTTTCTATGAAAAATTATCCAGCCGATCGCTTTTGGTCTGTTTACAATGAAGCAACGACCTTATCATCTGGGGTGTGCCAACATTGCCAACACACTCATAGAGTTGTGATCACGCAAGCCCAGGGGTGGCCAACCTGTGGCTCTTGAGCCACATGTGGCTCTTTGCTTCTTCAAGTGCGGCTCTTGCTGTGGAGCTGGGAAGCAGTCAGGCTGGCTCACTCTCCACCCTATGCTCAGATATTTTTTTTCCTGATAGGGCACCGTTGCTACTTTGCAGCTGTAGCTCATTCTCCACTACGTCCTGATGCACACAGTGTGAGATTGTAGTACGTGAAGACATGCACTATGACCTGATGCTGTCAGGTTATGGTGGACAGCGTGTCAGACCTGCAAAGTAGCAGCTGCCCGAACAGAAGACCAGTGCCTGATCAGGAGAGGGGAGAGATTTTATTTAAATTATAGAGACTGAGCATGGGGGTCTGATCTAAGCACGGGAGGTTCTGATCTGAGCATGGGAGAGGGGTCCTGATCTGGGCAATGGAGGTCTGATCTGAGCATGGGGGGTCCTGATCTGAGCAATGGGGGTCTGATCTGAGCATGGGGGTCGCATCTGAGCATGGAGGAGTCTTGTGTGAGCATGGGTTGGTCAGGTTTGAGCATGGGGGGGCATATCTGAGAATGGGGGGGGATCTGAGCACTGAGCGTCTGACACTGCGAGTCTGATTTGTGTTGTCTGATACGAGCATTGGGGGTCTGATCTGGAGGTCTGATGAGGTTTGGGGATCTTATTTTAGGTCAGATGAGAATTGGGGAGTCTGATCTGAGGTCTGGTGAAAAATATTTTTTTTTCTTTTTTTTTCTTTGCTAATGAAAAATAAGATTTTTTTTTTTTAATCAGATCTCAGATCAGATGAAAAATCATTTTTTTTCACTTGTAGGGCGAAAAATATGGTGACTGTGTAAATGTATAGCTTGTGGCTCCTGGTAATCATCCTTTTTTTTTTTTTGGCTCACTGTGTCTGTAGGGTTGGCCACCCCTGCGCAAACCCCTTCACTACAACAAGGTAACGATCACGAAGGGAATTGACACATGTATGTGCCTTTTTTTGTTTTGTTTTACAGCCACAGTGCAGCACCAGAGGCCAGAAAAAGTAGGCATGTACACATGCCTGAAAAATTAGGTATTGTTGCAGCCGCTGCTGTAGCAGTGGCCATAAAATTGATGTTTTCCAGGCAGAAAGTGTACTAAAACATTGCGGCTTGAACCCTAGTTCGTGGCTGAGAAGTCACGCAAGTCATCCTGCATGCAGAGATTAAATACAGCAGCGTGGGGACCATTTTTAGCCCAAAGCATCTCATCAGGTCTTTTTAGTCAAATGTATCCCCAGGGCAGTTTCTAGGAAAATTTACCAACAGGGCAAAAATCAAAAGCGCACCCCCTTCCAGATTGTGGCCGGCTCTCTGCCGTACCCCATTGTAGTTGATTGGGGCAGTGCCAGATCCAGTGAATTCCGGCAGGCTGTTCTCTGCCGGAACAGCCTCCCAGAATCACTAACGCAGTTGTGAAAGTGGCCTAATGCAGCCCCACAACATACCTCTTACATCCAGTGACGTCTCCTGTGATGTAGATGTTCTCTTTCTTTATCTTCTCCATTCAGATCAGACCACCATGATGATTTCAGCCACCTCTTCTCTCTGCAGAGTTTGACAGACATCTTAGTTTCGTACTTTTCCATCATCCTCCCACCTTCTGAACATCCCATCATGCACCCCCAAAACTATACTGCATAAACTGATAAACCCCCTGAAAATACTAGTTACACACAGCCCACCCCCCCACCCCCCCCATTTTAATAATTATTGGAACACAATGCTCTAAAAAAAAACTACACCCAGGAAATAGTGTCCCTGACACCAATAGTGTAACCGTAATGTCCCCCAAAAATAACTGTGCTAAGCTGATACTGTGCCAGGGTGCCCCACAGTAATAGTGCTCCCCAAATTCACAACTATAGTAATAATTCTGTGCCAGAGTGCACTTAGGAGTAATAGTGCTCCTACAGCGCCCCCAACAGTAATTGTGTCCCAGAAGTAATAATGCTCCCATAGTCCCCCAGTTGTAATAAAGCCCACCATAATGCCCCTGTAGTAATAATTCTCTTTATAATGTCTGACAGTAGAAAAACACCCCCTTATAATGTGCACCAGTACAAAAAATGCCTTGCTGTGTGTCAGTAAAAAAATAAAATAAAAACATCTCTTAGTGCCCCCAGTAGAGCCTATGTCCCCAGAGTACCCTCATGTGTTCCAATGACCCGTACTGTGTGCCACTACAAAAAAAACTTAGTGCCCCCAGTTGAGCTTAGGTGCCCATAGTGCCCCTTTAATTTGTGCCAGTATAAAATACTCCTATATAGTTCCACCAGAAGATGCCCCATAGTGCTCCTCCCCGTCCCCATAGTGTCCTCCATAATGTGCCAGTATAAAATGCCCCTATAGACTGCCCCACATAGATGCCCCCATAATGTTCCTCTCCCCCTTCCCCATAGTGGCACCAAAATGGGTGCTAGTATTAAATGCCCCTATATAATGCCCCCATAGTGCTCTTTTCCTCCACTTCTCCATAGTGCACCCCCATAATGCATGCCAGTAAATAGGGCCCCAAGTAAATGCCCCCATAGTGCTCCTTTACCCCCTTCTCCATAGAGCCCCCATGAGTGCCAGTATATAGGGCCCCAGTAGATGCCCCCATAGTGCTCCTTTCCCCCACTTCTCCATAGAGCCCCCAATAATGTATGCAAGTACATAGGGCCCCTAGTAGATGCCCCCATAGTGCTCCTTCCCCTCTTCTCCATAGTGCCCCCATAATGTGCCAGTATATATGGCCCCCATGGTGCTTTCCCCTCTTCTCCATAGTACCCCCTCATATTGTGCCAGTATATTGGGCCCCCACAGTGCTTCCTCACTTCTCCATAGTGCGCCCCCATATTGTAGCAGTATATAGGGCCCCCATAGTGCTTCCCTCTCTTCTCCATAGTGCCCCCCATATTGTGGCAGTATATAGGGCCCCCAAAGTGCGTGCCCTCTTCTCCATAGTGTCCCCCCATATTGTGGCAGTATATAGGGCCCCCATAGTGCTTCCCCTCTTCTCCATAGTGGTCCCCATAGTGCTTCCCTCTCTTCTCCATAGTGCGCCCCCATATTGTAGCAGTATCTAGGGCCCCCATAGTGCTTCCCCCTCTTCTCCATAGTGCCCCCCATATTGTGGCAGTATATAGGGCCCCCATAGTGCCCCCCCATATTGTGGCAGTATATAGGGCCCCCATAGTGCTTCCCCTCTTCTCCATAGTGGTCCCCATAGTGCTTCCCCTCTTCTCCATAGTGGCCCCCCCATATTGTGGCAGTATATAGGGCACCCATAGTGCTTCCCCTCTTCTCCATAGTGGTCCCCATAGTGCTTCCCCTCTTCTCCATAGTGCCCCCCATATTTTGGCAGTATAAAGGGCCCCCATAGTGCTTCCCCTCTTCTCCATAGTGCACCCCCATATTTTGCCTGTATATAGGGCCCCCATAGTGCTTTCCCTCTTCTCCATAGTACCCACCCCCATATTGTGGCAGTATATAGGGCTCCCATAGAATCCCCCCATAATGTGGCAGTATATAGGGCCCCCATAGTGCTTCCCCTCTTCTCAATAGTACCCCTTCATATTGTGCGAATATATAGGACCCCCACCCCCATTCTTGCCACAGTATACTATAAATAAAAACAATAAACTCATATACTTACCTTATGCTGCTGTCAGTGATGCGAAGCAGGCCTCTTACGGTCTGTGTCCCGCTGTACGATTCAGGCGGCGCTTAGTGCCTGTAGCCTATCAGAGGACTGGGCCAGGGAGACGCCTCTCCCCTGCTCCCCGCACAATTCATCTGTATCGCTGTCCTGAGGACAGCGATACAGATGAATATGGAGATGAACGCTTCCACAGAGGAAGCGCTCATCTCCACTCCTGCCTCCGGACATAAAAGGACCTCCTCCGGCGCTGGACCCTGCTTACGGCGCCCCCCTCTTCTGTCCTTAGTGATGCACCCTTGCAGTCGCACCCTTGCTCGCCTGTAGAAACGGCCCTGTGTATCCCCCACTGTCAGTCCCTTCGGTATCCATGCCTCATTCATCTTAATAAAGGTGAGGTAATCTAGACTTTTTGACTTAGGCGACTTCTCTTGTCAGTGAATGTCAGTGAGTGGGATAGCTCAGGCCACAGGTCAAGCCTGCACACCCAGTAGTCAAGGGGTTCATCGCTCCTCAGAGTTTCGATATCTGCAGTTAAGGTGAGGTAGTCTGCTACCTGTCGGTCGAGTCGTTCTCTGAGGGTGGACCCCGAAGGGCTGTGGCGATGCATAGGACTTAAAAAGCTCAGCATGTCATCCATCAACAACACGTGTGTAAAGCGTCCTGTCCTTGCCGCCGTGGTAGGAGGAGGATTACTTTCACCTCTTCCCCTGTTAGATTCCCGTTGTGCTCTGACATCACCCTTATACGCTGTATAACGCATACTTTTTAACTTGTTTTGGAACTGCTGCATCCTTTCCGACTTCTGGTAATTCGGTAACATTTCAGCCACTTTCTGCTTATACCGGTGGTCTAGTAACGTAGCCACCCAGTACAGGTCATTCTCCTTCAGCCTATTTATACGAGGGTCCCTCAACAGGCATGACAGCATGAAAGACCCCATTTGCACAAGGTTGGATGCCGAGCTATACATCTCCCGTTCCTCGTCCTCACTGATCTTATTGAAGGTCTGTTCTTCCCCCAGCCACGTACAACACCACGGGTCCCAGATAGGTGACAACAACAAGCACCCTGGGATGCCTCCTCTTAAAAGCCACATTCCTCCTCTGACTCCTCTTCCTTAGACTCCTCTTCCAGCGTTGCCGCAGGTCCAGCAAGCGATGATGATAAGGCTGTTTCTGGTGGTGATGGTGACCACAACTCTTCCTCCTCCTCTTCCACGCTCATCTACGGCCTGATCCAGCACTCTTCCCAGGGCACACTCCAGGAAGAAAACAAATGGGATGAAGTCGCTGATGATGCCTTCGGTGCGACTGACTAGGTTTGTCACCTCCTTAAAAGGACGCATGAGTCTACAGGCATTGCGCATGAGCGTCCAGTAACGTGGCAAAAAATACCCACCTCCGCAGAGGCTGTCCTAGCACCCGGTCATACAAATACTCGTTGACAGCTTTTTCTTGTTGGAGCAGGCGGTTCGAACATTAGGAGTGTTGAATTCCAACCTGTCGGGCTGTCGCAAATCAAGCACCTCACTGGCATGTTGTTTGCCGCTGAATATCGGAAAAGTGCGCCATGGCCGTGTAGGTACGCCTGAAATGGCCACACACCTTCCTGGCCTGCTTGAGGATGTCCTGTAAGCCTGGGTACTTACACACAAAGCGTTGTACGATCAGATTCAACACATGTGCAATGCACGGCACATGTGTCAACTTGCTTAAATTCAATGCCGCCAATAGATTGCTTCCGTTGTCACACACCACTTTGCTGATCTCCAGTTGGTGCGGGGTCAGCCACTGATCCACCTGTGGGTTCAGGGGCGGACAGGAGTGCTGGTCGGTGTGACTCTCTTCTTTCAGGCAAGTCAACCTCAAGACGGCATGACACTGTCGTATCCGGGATGTGGAATAGCCCCTGGTGAGCTGGGGGTGCAGTTGATGTGGAGCAAGACCAAGCAGCAGAAGAGGACTCAGCCGAGGAGGTTAGCGAGGCGATGGAGTAGGAGGAGTAGAGGAGGTGGCAGAAGGCCTGTCTGCAAGTCGTGGCGGTGTCACCAACTCTGCTGCTGAGCCACGCATTCCATGCTTGGCAGCCGTCCAGCAGGTTTACCCAATGCGCAGTGTACGTGATATACCTGCCCTGATTGTGCTTTGCAGGTATCAGTGGTTAGATGGACCCTTGCCCCAACACTGTGTGCCAGACATGCCATGACTTCTTTTTCACAATATAGTACAGGTTGGGGATTGCCTTTTGTGAAAAAAAATTCGGCCAGGTACCTTCCACTGCGGTGTCCCAATAGCTAAATTTTTTTGAAGGCCTCAGACTCCACCAGCTTGTATGGTAAAAGCTGGCGGGCTAAGAGTTCTGACAAGTCAGCTGTCAGACGCCGGGCAAGGGGTGACATTGTGACATTGGTTTCTTACGCCAAACATTTCCTAGACAGACACCTGACTGTGGGCAGATGAGCAGGAACTGGTGAAGGTGAGAGGCGGAGTGGCGGGTGGTTGAGAGGGGGCAAGGAGGACAGCAGTGGTTGACGTGGCTGAAGATGCTGGACCAGGAGAAGGATGGTGGCTTTGAGTTTGTGTGCTGCTTGTACTCATGTGTTGA
>CM065590.1:148070961-148250608 GCA_033119425.1 Bufotes viridis | reverse complement strand
CCGACCAGGTTTGTCACCTCCGCAAAAGGGTGCATGAGCGTTCAGTCGCGTGGCCAATAAATACCCAGCTCTGCAGAGCCTGTCCTCTTTTTATTTATATAAAATAAAATCTGTTCTTTCCAGTTTAATATCTGTTTTGTCCCCGATCAGGGGCCGGTGTATGGTATAGATTTTAGGAACCGGGAGATGGAAAAAGATGGTTGGCTGGTCCTCTTCCTTCCAATTTGGGGCACTGCGTGTGCGCCACGCAATGTACTGTGCCACCAATACAAATAGTGTGAACTACTTTTCTTACCATTTTAATCGTTAAGTCCCCTATGAGGGGACATGTATTAAATTAAATCCTTACATGGGGAGATAGAGAAAAAAAGCTTGCTCTGTCCGCTTCCTTCTAATTTTGGGCACCATTCACACATCCGCAATTTTTGTCCGCATCCATTCCGCAATTCTGCGGAATGGATGCGGACCCATTCATTGTGAATGCGGCCAGATGTGATGCGGAGAGCACACTATGTGCATTTGCGGAGCCGCGGCCCCGAACTTCCAGGTTTCAGCCCCGAAACATTCGGCCGTGGCTCCGCAAAAGATAGAGCATGTCCTATTCTTGTCCGCAGCCTGCGGACAAGAATAGGCATCTCTATGGGGAGTGCTGGCATGGTGTGTTGCAGATCCGCAACACACTCCGGACGTGTGAATAGGGCCTAATCTGGACACGTTCGTGTGAAAGAGGCCGATGAGTCTTTGAGGACTGGAATGGACACAGAACACTGGCCTAGCTAACGCTTTCCCTATTAATTTTGCAGCAGCAGCAGCACTCTCTCTGCTCTAACTAACACTGCAGCTTCAGAATGAATCTAAGATGGATGCTGTCCTTGCTTTTTGATAGGAGGTGGGAGGGTCTGGGAGGGAGGATATGCTGATTGGCTGGAATGTGTCTGCT
Source organism: Bufotes viridis (assembly GCA_033119425.1). Lineage (NCBI taxonomy): Eukaryota > Metazoa > Chordata > Amphibia > Anura > Bufonidae > Bufotes > Bufotes viridis. Next base: position 148,249,668 of record CM065590.1, on the reverse strand, counting down.
GACTGTGAGGTACAGGGTCAAAGTTTGCTCAATGATAAAGTATAGGGGGCAAATCGAACATTGCATATCTTTGGGACACCTCTACCAGCAGGATATGGAGCAGAACCATGTGCTGGCATAGTTGGACTGGATCCTGCCGCCTCAGATCCAAATGGACTACAGAGCAGCCAAACTTGATTTGTGGCAGCAACTGACAGTTTACTGTGGACAAGCTTTCCTGTCTGGCTAGTAGTGTGGTGAGGGGCATAGTTACCCCAAAGAGAACTTGACTTTCCACACAAAATGTTTAGAGACTAACGTTTGTAAAGATGAATCTGGCACGGATCAGCCATGATTTCCACACCCCAGTCACTGATGCATTAGACTTCACTAGATCATTCTGGGTGCCACACAAAACATTGTGAAAAGGCCCCTCTGGAACAGCTGATAGTGGACTAGGAATTTGACTAATATTGCTGACTCCCAGAGTCAGGACCCTGGTGTTTATACCAGTCACCCAGAAAGCAGCTAACTGCAGCAGTGAGCACAACAGAGGCAGAGTAATGGAACAGATTATCTTTACTGGAAGAAGATAGACAAGTCGCTTTAAAAAGAGGCAAAACAAAGTTCAGAGTAATATGGTATACTGGGTCAGGCGCAGTGGTGTAGCATGGGTTGCCAGCACCTGGGGCAAGCCAAAAATTGTGCCCCCCCCCCCAACCTAGGGATGAGCGAACCCGAACTGAATAGTTCAGGTTCGTACCGAATTTTGGGGTGTTCGGGACACGGACCTGGACCCGAACATTTTCAAAAAAGTACGGGTCCATTGTTCGGCGGTTTCTTCCCGCTTTCTGAAGGGCTGCACAGCAGCCAATCAGCTAGCGTTTTACTTCTTGCCCTAAGAAGCCATCACAACCATGCCTACTAATGGCATGGCTGTGATTGGCCAAATGCAGCATGTGACCCAGCCTCTATTTAAGCTGGAGTCACGTAGCGCCGCACGTCACACTGCTCTGATTAGTGTAGGGAGAGGATGCAGCTTCTGTGAGGGCGAGATTAGGCAGGGAAAAGTCAGCAAAAACACCTAAGGAAGTGATCTATCTAAAGCTGTGAATCATTCAACTTATGCTAGTTAAGTGATCACTGGTTTTTAGGCTGCACAGAGCATTTTTCTGTCACTTTTTTCTGGGGTGATCGGCAGCCATTTTGTGTCTTGTGGTGCACAAGCTGCCAGTCCATCAATACTATTTTTTTTTTTTTTTTTTCTTCCTCACCTATGACAGCACCCATGGAGATACACCGCCCCCATCCAGGACAGGAAACAGCTCACCACACTGCTTTAAAAGGAGGGGTCATGTAGCAGCTCACCAGTTCTGTTTCCTGTCCTGCGGGGCAGGTGAAGTTCCCACACTGTGTAGGACGAGGCATGCTGCGGGCGCCCCGGCGTTATGCTTATGGAGGGCTTACCCGGGCGGTGTAAGTTCTTCCCTGGAAGCAACTGCCGAGTCTGGGCTCCTTGCTCCCCACTTCCTCCGGCTCCTTCTACACTCTGAGGGCGGTTCTCCCGTCCCCTTGGGTGGCGGCGACTCGCGGCCGTGATCGCGATCCCGGCAGCCGAGGGACACGCACTTCCGGGCGCGGCTGCAGAGGGAGGCACTGCGCATGACCGGAAGTAGGTGGAGCCGCTTCACACGCGCGGCAGAGCGAGTCCCAGCCAGCATAAGACTGCGTCCCTGAGTGCAGAGCAGTCTGTTTCTCCATTGAGGTGCAGCTCCTAACGATCATGGAGGCAAGCCAGCGTGTGGAGACCACTGAGACCACCAATGAACCGGTATCCTGGTGGGGTAAGGGGTATTACCCCAGAATATATGCCTTCTTGTCACAGATCCTAATTGTAGTTGGGGTATTGTTCCCTAGGTCCCAAGGGAGAGTAAGAGGGCCTCTAAATCCAAAGAGAAAGTTTGTGCCCTGTGCAAGAAGAGGTTGGCCTCGGGCTATGAAAAACCGCTCTGCCACCATTGCATAGGGAAATTGGTGCAGGAGGAGACCCCGTCCCTGTTGTCTAGCCTGAAGGAGATGATTCGGGAAGAAGTCAGGAGACAGTGAAAGAATCTGTCAGCGGTCTGTTAGAAACCAGAACCGGTACTTCTGCCACTGCATCTGTAGCTCCCTCCAGCGACCAAGAGGTGCTTTCGGGTTTGGAGGAAGAAGGAGAGAGACTCTCATCTGACGAATCCTTTGATACAGACTCTGCTGGCAGGCCTTTTTTTCAGAATGAAAATATCAATTCACTTGTTAAAGTGGTTAGAGCCACGATGGGGCTAGACGATCAAAAGGCTCCTCAAACGATCCGTGATTCCATGTTTGGGGGCCTGGGAACCAGACGGGTTAGGAATTTTGATATTCATGAGAACATTGAGGCTTTAATCTCCAGGGAATGGAGTAAACCTGATAGGAAGTTTTTCATTCCAGCTGCTATTAAACGAAAATACCCATTTGAAGAAAAAGCCTCAGCCTCTTGGGATAGGGCCCCAAAATTAGATGCGCCAGTAGCGAAAATTTCTAAGAGGGCAGCCCTTCCCTTTGAGGATGCAGGTTCCTTAAAAGATACTTTGGATAGAAGGGCCGACATATACCTTAAAAAGAATTGGGAGGCCACTACAGCGGCCTTTAGACCTTCCATAGCAGCAGCACAGGTCGCTAGGTCTCTTAAAGTTTGGATCTCTGACCTAGAGAATCATGTTAAGAATGGTACTCCCAGAGAAACGATTCTTTCCTCCTTTCCCACTATCTCCAACGCAATTGATTTCTTATCTGACGCTTCTATTGATTCTCTTAAATTTTCTGCCAGAGCCTCTGCCTTATCTAATTCAGCCAGGAGAGCCTTATGGTTGAAGAATTGGAACGGGGACCCTACTTCCAAGGCGAAACTCTGTAGCATTCCCTGTCAGGGAGAGTTTCTGTTTGGGCCGGTGTTAGACGATTTACTGGAAAAAGCCTCAGACAAGAAGAAAGGGTTCCCTTCTTCTAGTCGTCCAGTTAATAAGAGACCCTTTCGCTCACAAACTAACAAGTTCTTTAGGAAGAGAGAAAGGCCTGGGCAAAACCCAGGTCCCTCCAATAAGTCTAAGGGTTTTCTTTTTCTAGAACAGAGGCCTCCAAAAGAAATCTGACTGACGCCAGGCTTCCGGTAGGAGGTCGGCTTACAAGCTTCCTAGAGAGTTGGCAGAAGATTACGAACAGCCCCTGGATCTTACAGATTATACGAGAAGGGTACCTGATAAATTTTATAAATGCCCCAAGAGGAAGATTTGTCATTACAGACTTTCACAGAGATCCAGTGAAGCAGGAAGCTATCAGGGCAGAAGTGTTTGCTCTTCTAGAGAAGAGAGTGTTGATAAAGGTTCCTCCTCAGGAAATAGGAGAGGGTTTTTATTCAACACTTTTTCTTGTAAAAAGCTGAACGGGTCCTACCGGACCATAATAAACTTGAAATTATTGAATCATTATCTGGTGTACGAAAGGTTTCGTATGGAGACCATCAGCACAGCTATCCTGAATTTGTCCCCGGGTTGCTTTATGGCCACTCTAGATTTAAGGGATGCTTATTACCATATCCCGATTCATCCCGATCATCAGAAGTATTTAAGGGTGGCTATTCAACTAGAGGAAGATCTCCTCCATGTCCAGTTCAGGGCTCTCCCCTTCGGGTTAGCTCAGGCTCCCAGGTTATTCACGAAAGTGGTGGCAGAGATGTTGGCCCATGTGAGAGAGAAGGAGATAGTTATTGTCCCTTATCTGGACGACTTTCTCCTGGTCTCTCACTCTCACCTGAAACTGGAGGATCAGATTTCCTGGGTCAGGGAAGTTTTACAGAATCTGGGATGGGAGCTGAATCTAGAGAAGTCCAATTTGGTCCCCAGCCAGAAGTGTGTGTTTTTGGGGATGATTTTGGACTCGGTTTCCCAGACCTGTCAGTTACCACCCCTAAAAGCCCTAAACCTGATGAAGGAGGTGAGGGGTTAGCTCAGTCCCAGTCAACTTCACTGAGAAAGGCTATGTCGGTCCTGGGTCTTATGACTGCCACCATTCCAGGGGTAGAATGGGCCCAGTTCCATTCCAGGCCCCTTCAACTTCAAATTTTACAGGAATGGGACAGGGACCTGGCTTCCCTAGATTCTCCCTTCTATCCTTCCTCTCAGACCATCCTGTCTCTGGAATGGTGGAAGGATATTCGGAACCTTCAGAGGGGGTCCCCTGGGTAAGGAAAGAAGTAGTTTCCCTGACCACGGATGCCAGCCCATGGGGGTGGGGGGCCCATGTAGAGTCCCTTCTACTTCAGGAATCCTGGAACCAGGACCTTCTAAAGCAGTCCCAAAATTTCAGGGAATTAAACGCTATCAGGCTAGCTCTCACCCAGAGTCTCCCTGTAATAAAAACAAAAATGTACGAATATACTCAGACAATATGACCGCGGTGGCCTATATAAACAGGCAGGGGGAACCAAATCCCTGACACTCTTTTCCCTAGCTCAGGAGATTTTTCTACTAGCCGAGACTTCTCTATTGTCAATTTCTGCGGTTCATCTAAGGGGAAGGACAACTTGACTGCAGACTTCCTGAGCCGTCACCGTCTCACGTCAGGGGAATGGTCCCTGGATCCAGTTATTTTCAGGATGATAGAAGACCTATGGGGAACTCCAGAAATAGATCTTTTGCCTCTCGGATCAACAGAAAGGTGGAGAAGTTTTGTTCCCTTTCTCCAGAGGATCATCCGACAGCGGTGGATGCTCTGGCTCACTCATGGGAGAGGGGGCTTCTGTATGCCTTCCCCCCTGAAGTTGATTCCGAGAGTCCTGAGGAAGATAAGGGAGGACAAGGCTCGAGTGATTTTTGTGGCTCCCTTTTGGCCGAGAAGGGTATGGTTCTCTTGGCTTCAGAGCCTGTCAGTAGCTTCCCCTGGGTCCTGCCGACGTTTCCGGGCCTTTTGGTACAGGGCCCAGTGGTTCATCCGGAAGTGGAGAACTTACACTTGACGGCCTGGCTTTTGAAAGGCAGGTTTTAAGACGTAAGGGGCTATCGGAGGAGGTTATTTCCACTCTCCTGGCTAGTCGCAAGAAGGTTACCTCCTCTATTTATACTCGTACCTGGAAGACCTTTTTCAACTTTAAGTCTCCAGTGGATGTGTTAGAACCTCCTCCAATGGCCTTAATATTGGATTTTTTACAGGCAGGATGGGAGAAGGGTCTCAGACCTAGTACGCTTAAAGTGCAGATTTCGGCGCTTAGTGCTCTTTTTGAGTTTAGATTAGCCAATCGCCCTTGGATTAAGAAGTTTGTCACAGCTATTTCTAAGATGGCTCCGGTTTCCAAATCTAGACTTCCCCCCTGGGATCTCAATGTGGTTCTTTCAGCGCTTACCTCTGTTCCCTTTGAGCCCATTCAAGAGATTCCTATTAAGTTACTATCGCAGAAATTAGCCTTCCTCTTAGCTATTACCTCTGCCAGGAGGGTAGGGGAGATTGCAGCCCTTTCCATTAATGAACCATACTTGTGTATCTTGGAGGATAGGGTTATTATTTCCCCCGATCCTTCTTTTTTGCCGAAGGTGTCTTCTTCTTTTCACCGTTCTCAGGATATTGTTCTGCCGTCCTTCTTTGCTTCCCCTAGAGACGAGGAAGAGTCTCTTTTCCATTGCCTTGATGTTAGGAGATGTCTTTTGATGTACCTTGAGTCTACTAAGTCGTGGAGATTGTCTCCTAAGCTCTTTATCTCTTTTCAGGGGAGGCAGAGAGGGATGGCAGCCTCCTCTCAGACCATTGCCCGATGGATTAAGCAAGCTATTCAGTTAGCTTATTCAAGTAAGGGCCTAGATCCCCCGTTGAATTTTGGTGCCCATTCGACTAGATCCGTTTCTACTACCTGGGCAGAGAGAGCATCTGCCTCCATAGAGCAAATTTGTGGGGCAGCTACCTGGAGTTCTCCTCATACCTTTTTTAAACATTATAAGTTACAACTGCCCTCTAATGAGGGCTTGTGTTTTGGCCAGAAGGTTCTTCAGGCAGTTGTCCCGCCCTAATTGGATCTTGCCTATATCTCCATGGGTGCTGTCATAGGTGAGGAAGAAAAATTGCAATTACTTACCGGTAATGCGTTTTCTTTGAACCTATGACAGCACCCATCTAATTCCCAACCCAGAGGGAGAAAAAGGATAGTTAAAAAAAAAAAAAAAAAGTGTACATTTTTCGGTATATTTTCTGTCACTTATTTTCCTTAGTCTTTGGTTTAGTACTGGTGAGCTGCTACATGACCCCTCCTTTTAAAGCAGTGTGGTGAGCTGTTTCCTGTCCTGGATGGGGGCGGTGTATCTCCATGGGTGCTGTCATCATAGGTTCAAAGAAAACGCATTACCGGTAAGTAATTGCAATTTTTTTGCTATATCCTACATCGGGGCTTGGCTGTGCTTATTCTCACCCCTAGAAACTCGGGATAGAAATTTCTATATTTTATTAAGGGGTTAAATTCAATTGCCAAAATGGCACTCCCCTAAATCTGGTGTTCCAGCTGTTGCAGGCCAATTGTTAATCTGTCCGTAAAAGGGTAAATTACACTCAGCGTGCATCTCCAAGTATATTTCTTTCCGTAAAAGGGTATATTACAAAAAGTGTTACATTACAATTGCTGAAAGCATAATCCTGTAAATCTGCACGCACTATTGTGCATCTCATAGTGTATTTCTGTCCGTAAAAGGGTATATTACTCAAGGTGTATATACAAGTGTTGAGAGGGTCATCTCAATAACTTCAATCTCAAGTGTAAATCTGTCCATAAAAGGATACCTTTCATCCAGGGCCTAAATACTAGGCCTACAATTGATATTCCCCCTAAATCAGTGGTTAATGCTGTGCCTGGATTAGTGTAATACGGTACATAAATAGGCAGATAGTGTTGGGTGCCTGTAAAAAAAAAAAAAAAAAAAAAAGGCCTGAATTTGAAATCAATACATTGGGCCAAATATTTGTTTTCCTATTGTGGTGCTTGGTGAACGGTAACAATGTGGAAAACATATAGTAAGGGACGCGGTCGTGGTGGTGTTAGTGGACCCTTTGGTGCTGGGAGAGGACGTGGCCATTCTGCCACAGCCACACGTCCTAGTGAACCAACTACCTCAGGTTCCAGTACCCGCCAGAATTTACAGCGATATTTAGTGGGGCCCCATTCCGTTCTATGGATGGTAGGGCCTGAGCAGGTACAGGCGCTAGTCAATTGGGTGTCCGACAATGGATCCAGCACGTTCACAACATTATCTCCCACCCAGTCTTCTGTAGAAAGCGCACAGGTTGCACATGAAAACCAAGCCCATCAGTCTGTCACATCACCCCCATGCATATCAGGGAAACTGTCAGAGCCTCAAGTTATGCAGCAGTCTCTGCTGGCAGGGTTTCCCATGTGAATCCACCTAGCCCTTCCCGAGTGGTGGAAGACATAGAATGCACTGATGCACAACCACAGATTTTTTATATTTTTTTTCCCCTCACCCATGACGGCACCCTGTGCGACTCAGGACCTCCCATCAGGACAGGAAACCTGAGAAGATAAAAGTGGACACACCCCCACCAAGCACCAGTTCAGGTTTCCTGTCCTCCGGGATGGGAGATCCTGAGAAGTAGCTCAGCATACTGAAAAATAGGACATACCTTCCATGGAGCACCGGTCGCTGGGGAGGGTCTGTGGCCAGAGCCGTGGGAAGACCTATCCCGGGGGAGCGGTAGTTCCGTGGCCGTGCCGGAAGCCGCTCCCCACGAGTCTTCCTGCGCCTACACTCTCTTCCGGTCCTGCGGGGAGCCGCTGTGGCCGTGTTCAGACGGCTCCCCACCGTCTACCCAGGCCAGAGTACCTCTGCCAGGCTCCAAAATGGCGCCCGCGCGTTTGAGCGCTTATGCGCATGCGCGCGGCCGTCTTGTCAGAAGGGCGCCGGACAATGACGTCGGAGGGGCGGGGTTTTACTCCTGGCTCGCAGGAGCCGGAAGTGGGAGGCCATAAGCGCGTCCTTTTTAAAATATAAATATGGCGGTAGGTTCAGGCAGCCAGCGAGTGAGTAGGTGGATCCAGCTGCAAGATGTCGGAACCTACAGAAGGATGCGCTGAACCCCTGGATCCTTTGAGGCCTGCAAGTCCGGTATTGGCCTAAAGGAGGGAAAAGGAAAAGTTTCATCTTGGTGAGAATGTTCCTTTTTTTTTGTACTAATGAGGTGTTTTATGTGATTATTTCTAGACCTCAAAACCACCTAAAAAATCGTCAAGCAAGACAAGGCATAAAGAGTGTCCAGGATGTAAAACGCCACTTTCATCATCATATCAGAAACCGTTATGCACAACATGTATAGATAATCTTGTAGCAAAATAAAAAATCCCACAGCCTTACTAAATCAATAAGATCGTTAATAAAGTCCGAAGTAAGGGCATCCTTTAAGACGTTCAGTAAAAGCCGTGCCAGGTCCCCAGAAAGATCTTCAGAACATGACAGTTTAGAAATGGACTCTTCAGATAATGAAGATAGAGAAGCTGGCCAATTATTTTCTGGCAGTTCGGATTCCTCGGACGACGAATATATAGGAAGAGCCTTCTTTCCCCCTGAAGATACGCAGCCGTTACTGAAGGCGGTCAGGGCTACTATGCAGTTAGAGGACATTAAACAAACCAGATCGGTTGCGGACCAGGCCTTCCAGGCATTAGGCCCTAAAAAGCATAGTTTTTACTATGCATGAAAATATGCAGGCAATTGTTAAAAAGGAATGGAAAAATCCTGACAGAAAATTTTTTATACCCTCCTCTGTTAAGAGAAAATATCCATATGACGAACAAGTCTCCTCTACCTGGGATAAGGCCCGCTCCCGTGGCCAAAATAGCGAAAAAATCTGCTCTCTCTTTTGACGATCTTGGCTGTCTTTCCGAACCGTTGGATAAAAAAGCAGACATATACTTAAAACGGCCTTGGGAAACTTCTGCTACTTATCTCAGACTGGCGGTTGCAGCTACCTGGGTATCCCGGTCCCTGCGGTTATGGATAGACCAATTGGAAACACATTTAAAAGAAAAGAAGCCGCGAGAAGAAATATTAGCTTCTCTTCCCACATTTTCTAAAGCGGCAGACTTCTTAACAGATGCCTCCACTGATGTCATACGTTTTGCTGCCAGATCCTCAGCCATGACAAATGCGGCGAGAAGAGCCATATGGCTAAAATCCTGGAAGGGGGACCAGGGCTCTAAGTCCAGACTATGTGCCCTTCCATGTGAGGGCGATAGGTTATTTGGGTCTTCCCTAGATGACATCTTGGAGAAGGCATCCGACAAGAAAAGAGGCTTTCCTGTTCCACAGAGGACCCCCTTTTTTCGTAAGCCCCAGCAGGGTTTCAGAAGACAGAGGGGCAAACCATATGACAAAAAAGAAAGAGACAGGTTTCAAAAAAGATCTACCGGTTACCTTTTTAAGACCCAGGATAACAAACCAAAAGACAAACAATGACGCCATTCACCAGGTTGGGGGAAGACTGTCTTCCTTTCTCCCAGCTTGGTCAGAAATTACCCAAAACAAATGGGTTTTGGGGGGGATAGCGGAAGGATTCAGATTGGAGTTCCTCTCCTATCCCCAAAATTATTTCTCTTTCACTCCAGTCCCCAAAGATCCTCAAAGATCTTCAATTCTAGAAACAGAGGTCCAATTGTTGCTAGACAAGGGGGTGGTATGCCAAGTTCAAAAGGAAGAAGAGAGCAGGGGGTTTTACTCCCCACTTTTTTTAGTCAAAAAACCCAATGGAACCTTTCGGATGATTCTGAACCTGAAACGCTTAAACAAATTCCTGAAATACAAAAGGTTCCGGATGGAAACAATAAAGACGGCAATAAGCCTGTTATTCAGATTGTTGGATGGCAAGTGTAGATCTAGAAGATGCGTACTATCACATCCCAATTCACCCCTCCTCCCAAAGGTTTTTGAGAACGGCTGTCCAAGTGAAGGGTCAGATACGACACCTGCAATACAGGGCCCTCCCCTTTGGGGTCGCACAAGCCCCAAGAATCTTTACAAAGGTGGTGGCAGAGATGGTGGCATTCCTCAGATTGTCCAGGATAGTCCTAGTGCCCTATCTGGACGATTTTTTGTTTATAGCTCACACAAGGGAACAGTTAAGGAGGGACTTGGTGTTTGTATGTTCTCTTCTAAAAAAAAAACTAGGATGGAGGATGAATCAGGAAAAATCTTGTTTAACCCCCTCTCAAAATTGCATCTTTTTAGGGATGCAACTGGATTCTATGGCTCAGAAGACTTATCTTTCTCAGAAAAAGGTCTCTTCAACAATAGAACATGTCTGGATCCTCTTCCGTTCCTTCAAATGTTCTCTCAGGAAGGCGATGACAGTACTGGGACACCTGACTGCTGCAATTCCCGCTGTACCATTCGCTCAGATCCACACACGATCGTTACAGTTGGAAATTTTGATGAATTGGAATGGTCTTCCGCAGACGTTGGAGGAAAAATTCCATCTCTCCTCCAAAGCAAGGTATTCTCTCCTTTGGTGGACATCCGTGAGGAACCTTTCAGCAGGGGTGCCTTGGTCCTTCACAGAGCCCATACTGATTACAACAGACGCCAGTCCATGGGGTTGGGGGGCTCACTCAGATGGGAAATACTGGCAGGGAAGATGGGATTTAAGTACCAGGGCCTGCACGTCAAATTACAAAGAGCTCAAAGCGGTAGAAAGAGTACTAAGAATTGCATTTCCAGATGTCTTGAACAAAAAGTTGGTCTTTTATTCAGACAATTCAACGACTGTGGCGTACATAAACCATCAGGGTGGAACAAGAGCACCAGCCCTAATCTTCCTCTGCCAGGAGATTTTCAGAATAGCAGAAGCAAGGAACCTGACCCTGTCGGCTATACATCTGAAGGGCAAAGAGAACTCTCTGGCCGATTTTTTTTTTTAAGCCGAGTCAAACTCAGGCAGACGGAATGGAGTCTGGACGAAACAACTTTCTCCCAGATTGTGTCAAAATTTGGGACCCCAACTATAGACCTCTTTGCCTCTCGAAAGAACAGGAAAACAGAAAGATTCTATTCCCTAAGTTATGCAGACAGTCCTACGGCGGTAGACAGTTTGGCTCAGGACTGGAGCCAGGAAATCGGATATGCCTTCCCGCCTATTTCCCTAATCCCACAAGTACTGAAGAAAGTACAGAAGGAAAGAGCTTCTGTTATCCTGGTAGCCCCAAAGTGGCCCAAGAGAGTTTGGTTCTCCACCCTGTTAAGTTTAGCCAAGGACCCCCCGTGGATGATTCCTCCAAGGGAGAATCTCCTTTCCCAGGGACCCGTATTGCATCCCAACCCAGAGATTCTTCAATTGGCAGTATGGAGGCTGATAGGGGCATCTGGTTGAACAGGGGACTTTCTGACAAAGTTGTTTCCACACTTCTACGTAGCAGGAAGACTACAACAGCCAGGAAATATAATCGAGTTTGGAACATCTTCTTCTCCTCCTTTCTAGGTTCCAGTCCTGATCCATTTAGTCCCCCAAAAATTCCAGAAATTTTAGATTTCCTACAGGCAGGTTTGGACAAGGGGCTCAAGGCCTCCACCTTAAGGGTACAGGTGGCAGCCTTGAGTTACTTTTTCGATTACCAATTAGCCATTCACCCCTGGGTCAAACGTTTCCTTTCTGCTGCTGCCAGAATCCGTCCTTCTGTAAGACCTCTTTCTCCTCCCTGGGATCTAAACAAGGTCCTGACAGCCTTAACGGATAAGCCCTTTGAACCCTTATCAGAAATTCCGATGGATATGCTATCCATAAAAATGGCTTTCCTTCTGGCCATTACCTCGGCTAGGAGGATATCGGAGATCCAATTTTTTTTCTTCTGCTTTCCCTCCCCATACTGTGATCCAGGACAGTCAAGTAGTAATCAGGCCCCTGCCTTCCTTCCTTCCCAAGGTTGTCTCTGACTTTCACCAGAGCCAAGACATTGTGCTACCTTCCTTTTTTCCTAATCCCTCCTCCAGTTGGGAAAAAAGGTTTCATTGCTTAGATGGTAAAAGATGTTTGTTAATCTACCTGGATGTCACGGCTCCTTGGAGGAAAGATGAAAACCTCTTGGTTCAGTTCTTAGGCAGAAATAGGGGTAAAAAAGCTTCCTCGGGGGTCATTGCAAGATGGGTAAAGAAGGCCATAGTTAAGTCTTATATCTCCTTAGGTCTCTCCCCTCCTTCAGGCTTCGGGGCTCATTCTACCAGAGCAGTTTCCACTTCTTGGGCTGAAAGAGCTGACTTATCTTTGGCCCAAATTTGTAGGGCAGCTACCTGGAGCTCTCCCCATACCTTTCTAAAGCATTATAGGCTTCAGATTCATTCGGATGCCTCATTCGGGGAGAAGGTTCTCCAGGCTGTGCCCCCCTAGTTCTACTTATAGTCTAGTCTCGCACAGGGTGCCGTCATGGGTGAGGGGAAAACAACATTGCTTACCGGTAATCGTTTTCTCGATACCCATGACGGCACCCGATGTTTCCCTCCCAAGATCTTCTAAAAAGATATATATTTAAGGCATTTGTTACGTCTATATGAAGTAATATAGATAAAAAAAAAAAATCTCTTTCCGGAGGACAATTTATCTCTTTCACTGGTGCTTGGTGGGGGTGTGTCCACTTTTATCTTCTCAGGTTTCCTGTCCGGATGGGGGGTCCTGAGTCGCACAGGGTGCCGTCATGGGTATCGAGAAAAACGATTACCGGTAAGCAATGTTTTCCTGATGATGACATGGGAATACCACCTCATTGGAGTCCGCACGTCTCTGATGATGACGAAACACAGGTGCCAACTGCTGCGTCTTTCTGCAGTGTGCAGACCGAACAGGAGGTCAGGGAGGAAGACTGTGTGGAAGACTATGCAGGGGACAATGAGGTCCTAGACCCCACATGGAATGAAGGTCGTGCCACTGACTTTCATAGTTCAGAGGAAGAGGCAGTGGTGAGACCGAGCCAACAGCGTAGCAAAAGAGGGAGCAGGGGGCAAAAGCAGAACAGCCGCCACCAAGAGAGTTTGCCTGCTACTGGCCACTGCCACCAGGGACCGCGCACCCCAAAGGCAGCTTCAAGTAGTTCCCTGGCATGGCACTTCTTTAAACAATGTGCTGACGACAAGACCTGAGTGGTTTGCATGCTGAAGCGAGGCATTAACGTTCTTAACCTTAGCACAACCTGCATGACCAGGCATCTACATGCAAAGCATGAACTGCAGTGGAGTAAACGCCTTAAAGCAAGGAACTCACTCTGGCCCCCCCTGCTCCCTCTTCTGCTGCTGCCTCTGCCTCTTCCTCCGCCTCGGGAGGAATTTTGGCACCTGCCACCCACCAAACAGAGGATGTGCCACCGACACCACCACCTGCATCACCAAGCATCTCCACCATGTCACACGGCAGTGTTCAGCTCTCCATCTCTCAAACCTTGGAGAGAAAGCGTAAATTCTCACCTAGCCACCCTCGAGCCCTGGGCCTGAATGTCAGCATATCTAAACTACTGGCCTTTGAAATGCTGGGATTCAGGCTGGTGGACACAGACAGCTTCAAACAGCTGATGGCGATGGCTCTCCCATAGTATGTTGTTCCCAGCCGCCACTACTTCTCCAAAGACAGCCGTGCCTTCCCTGCACAACCAAGTATCTGATAAAATCAAGTGTGCACTGCGCAACGCCATCTGTGGCAAGGTCCACCTAACCACAGATACGTGGACCAGTAAGCACGGCCAGGGACGCTATATCTCCCTAACTGCACACTGGGTAAATGTAGTGGTGGCTGGGCCCCAGGCGGAGAGTTCCGTGGCGCACGTCCTTCCGCCGCCAAGGATCGCAGGGCATCATTCTTTGCCTCCTGTAGCTGCCTCCTCCTCCTACTCGGCTTCCACGAGTTCGTCCAGTCAGCCACACACCTTCACCACCAACTTCAGCACAGCCCGGGGTAAACGTCAGCAGGCCATTCTGAAACTCATATGTTTGGGGGACAGGCCCCACACCGTGCAAGAGTTGTGGCGGTGTATTGAACAACAGACCGACGAGTGGTTTCTGCCGGTGGGCCTCAAGCCCGGCCTGGTGGTGTGCGATAATGGGTGAAATCTCGTCGCAGCTCTGGGACTAGCCGGTTTGACGTACATCCCTTGCCTGGCGCATGTGCTGAATTTGGTGGTGCAGAAGTTAATTCACAACTACCCCGACATGTCAGAGCTGCTGCATAAAGTGCGGGCCGTCTGTGCGCGCTTCCGGCGTTCACATCCTGCCGCTGCTCGCCTGTCTGCGCTACAGCGGAACTTCGGCCTTCCCGCTCACCGCCTCATATACGACGTGCCCACCAGGTGGAACTCCACTTTGCACATGCTGGAGAGACTGTGCGAGCAGCAGCAGGCCATAGTGGAGCTTCAGCTGCAGCACGCACGCATCAGTCGCACTGCGGAACAGCACCACTTCACCACCAATGATTGGGCCTCCATGCGAGACCTGTGTGCCCTGTTTCGAGTACTCCACCAACATGGCCAGTGGCGATGATGGAAGAGGAGGTGGCCCAGGAGGAGGAGGATGAGGGGTCATTTTTAGCACTTTCAGGCCAGTCTGTTAGAAGTGGCTCAGAGGGAGGATTTTTGGAGCAGCAGAGGCCAGATACAAATGTGGCCAGCCAGGGCCCACTACTGGAGGACGAGGAGGATGAGGTGGAGGAGGATGAGGATTAAGCAGGTTCACAGCGGGGTGGCACCCGACACAGCTCAGGCCCATCACTGGTGCGTGGCTGGGGAGGATACGGAGGACAATGACGATACGCCTCCCTCAGAGGACAGCTTGTCCTTACCTCTGGGGAGCCTGGCACACATGAGCGACTACATGCTGCAGTGCCTGCGCAACGACAGCAGACTTTCCCACATTTTAACATGTGCGGACTACTGGGTTGCCACCCTGCTGGATCCCCGGTACAAAGCCAATGTGCCCACCTTACTTCCTGCACTGGAGCGCGATAGGAAGATATGCGAGTACAAGCGCATGCTGGTAGACGGGCTCCTGAGTGCATTCCCAAATGTCACAGGGGAACAGGTGGAAGCCCAAGGCGAAGGCAGAGGAGAAGCAAGAGGTCGCCAACACAGCTGTGTCACAGCTAGCTCTTTTGAGGGCAGGGTTAGCATGGTAGAAATGTGGAAACGTTTTGTCACCAAGCCACAGCTAACTGCACCACCACCTGATAAGGAACGTGTTAGCAGGAGGCAGCATTTAATTAACATGGTTGAACAGTACGTGTGCACACCCCTCCACGTACTGACTGATGGTTCGGCCCCATTCAACTTCTGGGTCTCCAAATTTTCCACGTGGCCAGAGTTAGCATTTTATGCCTTGGAGGTGCTGGCCTGCCCAGTGGCCAGCGTTTTGTCTGAACGCGTATTCAGCACGGCAGGGGGCGTCATTACTGACAAACGCAGCCGCCTGTCCATAGCCAACGTGGACAAGCTGACGTTCATAAAAATAAACCAGGCATGGATCCGACAGGACCTGTCCCTCCCTTGTGCAGAATAGACATTTATAACTGCCTCCCCCTCAACCATGTATTCTTGTACTCCGGGGCACTTCTTTATTGAATCCTCTTTTTTTTTTTTTTTTTTTAACTTTACCATGATCTTGCAGTGCAACCCAAAGTTGAATGAACCTCTCCTCAATCTGGGCGCCGGGGCCTAAATAACTGAAAGTGGCCTTCTCCAGTGGTGGGTGATATGACGCCTTATTCCTTGCTGTGGGACCTCTCTCCTCTGTCTGGGTGCTGGGGCCTAAATATCTGAAAGCGGCCTTCTCCAGTGGTGGGTGATATGACGCATGATGATGACCCATCGTCTACTTATCCCCGTGACTGTGACCAGAGGACATCCTCTGCATCTGGAGGAAAGAAGGTTTGTACACAAACATAAGAGGATTCTTTACTGTAAGAGCAGTGAGACTATTGAACTCCGTGCCTGAGAAGGTGGTGATGGTGAGTTCAAGAGGGGCCTGGATGTATTTCTGGATTGTAATAATCTTACAGGCTATAGCTACTAGAGATGGGTCGTTGATCCAGGGAGTTAACTGATTGCCTGATTGGAGGCGGGAAGGAATTTTTTTCCCCTTAAGTGGGGAAAATTGGCTGCTTCCTCATAGGTGTTTTTTTTTTTTTTGCCTTCCTATGGATCAACTTGCAGGATAACAGGCCGAACTGGATGCAAAAATGTCTTTTTTTCGGCCTTATATACTATATTACTATGTTACTTTGTAGAGTCACCTTCTGTGGCAATCACAGCTCCAAGTCACTTTGGATAAGTCTCTATGAGCTTGCCACATCTTACCACTGGGATTTTTGCCTATTCCTCCTTGCAAAATTGCTCCAGCTCCTTCAAGTTGTATGGTTTGCTCCTGTGGACAGCAGTCTTTAAGACCACAGAATTTCTATTTGATTGAGATCTGGGCTTTGACTAGGCCATTCAAACACATGTAGGCCTCTTTCACTCGATCGTGACTGATTAGGTCCGGATGCGTTCAGGGTGCATTCAGTGAAACTCGCACCATTTAGCAAGCAAGTTCAGTCAGTTTTGTCTGCGATTGCATTTAGTTGTTTGTTTTTTATTTTTTTCTGTGCGGGTGCTATGTGTTTTGATGTGTTTTTCACGCGCGTCATAAAAAACTGAAGGTTTACAAACGACATCTCCTAGCAACCATCAGAGAAAAATGCATTGCATCCGCACTTGCTTGCGGATGCAATGCGTTTTTCACGCAGCCCCATTCACTTCTGCATGAAAAACACAGAATATAGAACATCCTACGATTTTCACACAACACAGAACTGATGCGTGAAAAACAACGCTCAGGTACACAGACCTATTGAAATGAATGGGTCAGGATTCAGTGCGGGTGCTATGCGTTCACGTCACGCATTGTACCTGCGTGGAAAACTCACTCATGTGGAAGGGGACTTAAATGTTTCCCCTTAAACCACTCAAGTGCTCAAGAATATCCCTGTATTTGGCACCATCCACCTTTCCCTCAACTCTGACCAGTTTCCCAGTCCCGGCTGCTGAAAAACATCCCCACAGCATGATGCTGCCAGTACCATGTTTCACTGTGGGGATGGTGTTTTTTGGGTGGTGATTTGGGTTTGCGCCAGACATACCGTTTTCTTTGATGGCTGAAAAGTAAAATTTTAGTCTCATCAGACCAGAGCACCTTCCTCCACACATCTTGGGAGTCTCCCACATGCCTTTTCGCAAACTCACAACGTGCCTTTTTGTTTTTTGCTGAAAGTAATGGCTTTCTTCTGGCCACTCGTCGTCCTATGTACAGATACTCCAGTCTCTGCTGTGGAACTCTGCAGCTCCTCCAGGATTACCTTGGGTCTCTGTGCTGCCTCTCTGATTAATACCCTCCTTGCCCAGTCCGTGAGTTTTGGTGGGCGGCTGTCTCTTGGAAGACTTGCTGTGTGCCATATTTTTTCCATTTGGTTATGATAGATTTGATGGCGCTCCTGGGGATCATCAAAGATTTGGACCTAACCCTGACTTGTACTTCTCAACAACATTGTCCTTTACTTGTTTGGAGAGTTCCTTGGTCTTCATGGCAGTGTTTGATTAGTGATGCCTGTTGCTTAGGTGTTGCAACCTCTGAGGCCTTTCATAAAAAGTGTTTATATGTAATGACAGATCATGTGACGTTCAGATTGCACAAAGGTGGACATCATTTCACTAGTTGTGACTTCTGAAGGCAATTGGTTGCACCAGAGCTTTTTATGGGCTTCCTTACTAAGAGGGTGAATACATACGCACATGCTAATTTTCTGTTTTCTATTTCTAAACAATAGTTTTATTTATATATGTTTCTCATTTCACTTCACCAACTTAGACTATTGTGTTCTGATCCATCAAATAAAATTCAGATTAACAAAACATTGAAGGCTGCAATGTAACAAAATATGAAAAGTCACATGGGGTGAATACTTTTGCAAAGCACTGTATAGTGCTCCAGTAGATGCCTTCAGTGTCCCCCATAATTTGCAAATACAAAGTACTCCTCTCCCCCTTCCCCATAATACCCACTATAATGTGTCCCAGTATAAAATGCCCCTATACAGAGCCCCCTATATAAAATACCCCTTCTTTGTGGCCTCAGTAGATGCCCCAATAAGGTGCCAGTAAGTGCCCCCACAGTGCCCCACAATAATGTGACAGTAAGATGTAAAAGCCCGCCCCCCCACCCCACCCCAATCATGTTCCAGTAAGAAGTATTGTACCAT
Source organism: Bufotes viridis (assembly GCA_033119425.1). Taxonomy (NCBI): domain Eukaryota; kingdom Metazoa; phylum Chordata; class Amphibia; order Anura; family Bufonidae; genus Bufotes; species Bufotes viridis. Next base: position 148,231,371 of record CM065590.1, on the reverse strand, counting down.
ATAAAAAAATAAACACATACTTGCTTCCATCAGACTGGCAGCAATGTGATGCAGGCCTCTTCTGGCCTGTGTCCTGCGCTGTACTAGTAAATACCAGGGCCATTAATCAGGAAGCATCACTCCTATGACTAAGGGAGAGGTGTACTAGCGCACAAGATGAGACCTGGCAGTGAGGGAGGATGCGGTGTTATGCTGGGGGTGCCTGCTCCTCCTGCAAGGTAGGCCAGAGCTGGTACCCACGACACTGACAGGCCCGTTTCATCTGGCCACCTGCTTCAGCCACTCATACTGCTTCTTCTGTTATCTTTTCCTACTAATAGAGATGAGCGAACTTCAAAAATTAGTTTGGCGTTCGGGTTGGGGTAATCGCCGCATCCCGTTATGGATTCCACTACCGCGGACTATCCCGGCATATGGAATCCATAAGGGGCGGATTCCACGAACCCGAACTTTGGAAAAGCCGAAGGACCTGGGGGGACGTCACCATCATGTGATCAGTGCTGGGGGCGTGGCTCAGCACTGGATCAAATCAGTGCTGAGCCTGCACTGCACTGATGCATAGGCATCGACTTGTCGAGGTTGGTCGACCCGGCTTTCCATAATTGCACGTTCTTATGGCAGATTCGCTCATCTCTACCTACTAACACTATCTTGTGCTGTTATTGCCACTGCTGTTGCCCCCCCACCTCCCTACACTGTGACGGGGTCACTATGTTGACTCCTCATGCAGTTGCCACCCTCCCCACTCTGTGATGGAGCCACTAGTGTCCCTGTTTGGCCTTGTTGACATCACAATTTTTGACCCTTCTTCTGATTTGTCAGAAAAAATGAAAAACACAACAGATCCTGTCTTTGAAACATCCATAAGGCCTCTATCACATGGTTACTATTTTGCATCAAGATTTGCTCATGATTTGGAAGCCAAAAGCAGGAGGGAGTACAAAACACAGAAGACATCCATATATTCAAGTCGTGGGTCATCTCTGTCTTGGATCCACCGTGTGAAGGCGTATGCTCAATAGACAGGATTCAATGTCAACACAAACTTACTGCTGAAACCCACTCCATTCTACTATGGGCCCTCTACAGTCGTGGCCAAAAGTTTTGAGAATGACACAAATATTAGTTTTCACAAAGTTTGCTGCTAAACTGCTTTTAGATCTTTGTTTCAGTTGTTTCTGTGATGTAGGGAAATATAATTACACGCACTTCATACGTTTCAAAGGCTTTTATCGACAATTACATGACATTTATGCAAAAAGTCAGTATTTGCAGTGTTGGCCCTTCTTTTTCAGGACCTCTGCAATTCGACTGGGCATGCTCTCAATCAACTTCTGGGCCCATTCCTGACTGATAGCAACCCATTCTTTCATAATCACTTCTTGGAGTTTGTCAGAATTAGTGGGTTTTTGTTTGTCCACTCGCCTCTTGAGTATTGACCACAAGTTCTCAATGGGATTAAGATCTGGGGAGTTTCCAGGCCATGGACCCAAAATGTCAATGTTTTGGTCCCCGAGCCACTTAGTTATCACTTTTGCCTTATGGCACGGTGCTTCATCGTGCTGGAAAATGCATTGTTCTTCACCAAACTGTTGTTGGATTGTTGGAAGAAGTTGCTGTTGGAGAGTGTTTTGGTACCATTCTTTATTCATGGCTGTGTTTTTGGGCAAAATTGTGAGTGAGCCCACTCCCTTGGATGAGAAGCAACCCCACACGTGAATGGTCTCAGGATGCTTTACTGTTGGCATGACACAGGACTGATGGTAGCGCTCACCTTTTCTTCTCTGGACAAGCCTTTTTCCTGATGCCCCAAACAATCAGAAAGAGGCTTCATCGGAGAATATGACTTTGCCCCAGTCCTGAGCAGTCCATTCACCATACTTTCTGCAGAAGATCAATCTGTCCCTGATGGTTTTTTTTTGGAGAGAAGTGGCTTCTTTGCTGCCCTTCTTGACACCAGGCCATCTTCCAAAAGTCTTCGCCTCGTGCGTGCAGATGTGCTCACACCTGCCTGCTGCCATTCCTGAGCAAGCTCTGCACTGGTGGCGCTCCGATCCCACAGCAGAATCCACTTTAGGAGACTATCCTGGTGTTCGCTGGACTTTGTTGGACGCCCTGAAGCCTTCTTAACAAGAATTAAACCTCTTTCCTTGAAGTTCTTGATGGTCCTAAAATTGTTCATTGAGGTGCAATCTTAGTAGCCACAATATCTTTGCCTGTGAAGCCATTTTTATGCAACGCAATGATGACTGCACGCGTTTCTTTGCAGGTCACCATGGTTATCAAGGGAAGAACAATGATTTCAAGCATCACCCTCCTTTTAACATGTCAAGTCTGCCATTTTAACCCAATCAGCCTGACATAATCTCTAGCCTTGTGCTCGTTATCAAGACGATTACTGAAATGATCTCAGCAGTAGAGATGTCCCGAACTATTCGCCGGCGAACATAGCTTGTTCGCGTTCGCCGCAGCGGGCGAACATATGCGATGTTTGGTCCGCCCCCTATACATCATCATTGAGCAAACTTTGACCCTGTACCTCACAGTCAGCAGACACATTCCAGCCAATCGGAACTCTCCCTCCCACACCTTACCACCTCCTATAAAAAAGGCAGCCATTTTAGATTCAGTCTGAAGCTGCATGTTAGTGAGAGCAGGGAGACTGCAGCTGCTGCTGCGCTGATTCTGAATTCATAGGGAAAGCATTAGCTAGGCCAGTGTTCTGTGTCCAGACTCATCTGCTGTAAGGACTGCGTCACAGCACCCTAAAAAGCCCTTTTTAGGGCTGCTACATTAGTCTGCTTTTATTTTTTATATATATATTTATATATATTGCAGTTGCCTGGCCTGCCCGTGGGTGAGGAGCTGCAGGCCCACAAACTGTAGTGTGCCCACCACTCATACTGTGTGGCACAGGACTTTGCATCAAAAAAAGGCATTTAATTTTTACCCTTTAATCTAAGGTTAGTTGCCTGCCAGTGTGTGTCAGGCCCACTTCCACTGACTGTAGTGTGCCAACTGTCAGTGCCCACCACTCATACCGGGTGGCACAGTAGCTTGCCGATAAATATGGCATTTCATTTTTACACTTTAATCTAATTTCAGTTGCCTGCCTGCTGCCAGTGTGTGTCAGGCCCACTTCTGCTGACTGTAGTGTGCCCACCACTCATACCGGGTGGCACAGGACTTTGCATAAAAAAGGCATTTCATTTTTATCCTTTAATCTAAGGTTAGTTGCCTGCCAGTGTGTGTCAGGCCCACAGACTGTAGTGTGCCCTCTGCCAGTGCTGCCCATCAATCATACCGTGCGGCACAGAACTTTGCCTAAAATAAGGCAAATATCTGTATACTTTAATCTAATTTCAGTTGCCTGCCTGCCAGTGTGTGTGTGTCAGGCCCACAGACTGTAGTGTGCCATCTGCTTGTGCGCAACACTCATACTGGGTGGCACAGTACCTAGCACGCGTAGTACCACTTATCTGAAATCCATTCAATACACGTCCTGATGGGGGACGTAACAGGGATTAAACTGATGAGAATAGTACTACAGAAAATACCACTCATATCGGGTGTGACAGTAAATTGCACGGCGCAGACGCAGTGACCGTGGATTAAAATAAAGGGGAGGGAGCCAGCGTTTTTTTTAACTATCTCCCTGTTCGAAAAATCAATTCAATTCACCTTTTGGGGACCCTTGGTGTTGTAAGTGGCTGAGTGGAGGAAGAAACCTTCAATGACATCACCGGGACTAGCTTGGTTATCCAACCTTGTGCAAATGGACTGTTTGCGGTTGTTTGCGGTGCATTTAAAAGAGGAGTTTGGTCTGTCAATGTCTGTGAAGCGGGTGTAACCCTTACACTACCTGATCGATACAACATCATACCTGATCGTATACACACACTGGATGTTTTAAACCACGTTGTTCAAAAATTTTTTGGATTGTTAGGTGATTTATGCCTTTTAAGGCTTAAAACCCAACTCTGCGTCAACTATGTTATTTTCCATGGTAATTTGGCCATGGATCCCCCTTCGGCATGCCACAGTCCAGGTGTTGGTCCCCTTGAAACAACTTTTACATCACTATTGTGCCCAGAAAGAGTCCCTGTGGGTTTTAAAATTCGCCTGCCTACTGAAGTATATGGCGGTTCGCCCGTTCGCGAACATTTGAGGAAATTCGTGTTCACGAACTGAAAATGTTATGTTTGCGACATCTCTACTCAGCAGGTCCTTTAATAACAGCAATGAAATGCAGTGGAAAGTTTTTTTTGGGATTAAGTTAATTTTCATGGCAAAGAAGGACTATTCAATTCATCTGATCACTCTTTTGGCCACGACTGTACTTGTATCAGCATGTAACAGAACAGGTTCTTTAGCAATCTATGTGAAATCAGCAGACTGTGTAAAAGAAGAGGGCTCTTTCACTCTATAGTAGAATCTTTGGCCACTGCACGGTTTAGTCCTTTATATCTGACGCTAACATTGACCTGTGAGGCTGAGTTCACTCTTTAGTTGGTCAGTTTTGGAACCCGAACTGACCAAATAAGTGAAGTGTGAACTGATTCTAAGAGTGACACCTGTCATACGAATGCACAGTAACTGTTTCACTACCACAGTGCACTAGCTATATATGTTTTTGCAATGCACAGTGAATTACACCAATATACAGGCTTCCTGTAGCCGGGAGATACCTGTAGCTGATTTTTTTAACGCACTTAATCACAAATAATTTTGGATTTAATCAAATGTTTGGGAGAAAAATTCAGCGGAACCTCTGAATAAATTTTTTTTTAAAACTTCGCTCATCTCTACTGATGAATAGAGATGAGCGAACATTAAAAAAAAAGTCCGTTGTTCGGCGTTCGGGTGGTGGTAAGTCGCGCATCCCGTTATGGATTCCACTATAGCGGCATATGGAATCCGTAAGGGGCGGCTGCCACCAACCCGAACTGTTGCACAGCCGAAGAACCTGGGATGACGTCACGACGGCTGTGCAACAGTTCGGGTTGGTGGTAGCCGCCCTTTATGGATTCCATATGCCGCTATAGTGGAATCCATAACCGGATGCGCGACTTACCACCACCCGAACGGACTTTTTTTTTAATGTTCGCTCATCTCTACTGATAAACTCTTCTACTGATCATCAGTAAAAAAAAAAGTTGAGAGCCCTTTTAAAGGCAATTTAGAAATGATATGCAAAATTTTAAATTCTTTTATTTGGTTTTAAATGTAATTTATGGCAACTAATAATCCTCTTTTCTTATTTTCAGTGTCTTGGTGAATTCAGCGTAATGTGGAGTTTCTACTGTAGATATTCAAAGTGGAAAGCTGGCAGATGGCAAACTAAGGTTGTTGGAAAGCATAATGTGTCCCGTAATTCTGTGGCGATAATGTCCCTCTGGCTGCAAAGCTTGCTGTTCTGTATATTCTGTCTTGACTGCACCTGTGCTCCAACGTCAGACTCCTTGTCCGGCATCGATTCACTAAATACAAAACCTAATTTTGTGGACCTAAAGATGGCCTATGCACCTGAAATGCAGCACTCTGTTGCTCTGGTACCTGTTTCGAAGCGACAAATAGCGAAAAGAATGTTAAAGACCTTAAAGGCACATTCTATGATGGAACAGCAAGCCCTTTCAGTAAGCCTTGAGAAACTTTACAAACAGAGTAGACTATTTAAGAGAGATTTAGAAAATGTATCTCAAGAGAACAGTTTATCTGAACTGGCTCCTGCTTTTAAAAAAATACTCAGAAAAATAATCAGTCAAGAGAACCTTTCTGAATTGGAGAATAACAATTCTGTTGCTAGCAGCAATACAAGAAGTTTATCAAGTTTTCCAGGTGACCTGTTAAGAACGGGTCTTTTGAATGACACTTCTTTGGATCATATGTTAAAGACACCAAGCTCTGCCACAGTTTTGCATTCTGATGTGTCTGAGACTCTGACTCCACCCCTCAAATGGGATGCTTTGTCTGAGATGCCAACTTTACCGCACAAGTGGGATGCTTTGTCAGAGATACCGACTCCACCCCAAAATTGGAGCCCCCTGTCTGAAACGACTCTGCCCCACAAATGGAGCTCTCTTTCTGAGACACAAACTCCATCCCACAAGTGGAGCACTCTGTCCGAGATGCCGACTACACCGCAAAAACTGGACAATGTTCTGTTACAGATGCTTACTTTAGTAGATGCCAAAACTTCTCCCACAGTAGAAGGGCAAATGCTGTCGACTCTGAAGCATACCTCATTTTCTAGCCCTGAATATATGCCTTCCACTGGCTCATCAAATAAGCAAGAACAAACTGCTTTCCCTGACTTGAGATCATTTTTAGTGCAGTCAGAAAGCACTTCACTGTTAACAGCATACAGTGATGGAAAACATGTTGCAAAGTTGATAAGCTACTCTAATGTTCCAGGTAACCTTTTTCCAGTCACAAGTGGCACTGAAGTCCTAAACCTTATAACTAGTTCAGGTTATACAAACAATGGACTTAAAGAACTTACAACTTCTGATCAGAAAACTGGTAGTTATAAGACAGGCACAGACAAGTTTAATTTGCTAGATACATATGTGCATAAAATTTTTGAAACCTCTACTACTGGTCTACAAAATAGTTATGTGCCAGTTACTAAAACATCCCCAACAAACTTGAATTTAGACAGTTCTACAGTGTCTGTCAATACAGAACCATACTCCCAGAATTCAAAATCCTCATCTACCCTACTTGATTTCTCTAGTTATACGTCACTTTACCAAAGGAAAGAAAATCCCTTGGCTTTGACATCTGTTACTGTTGATCATAGCACTGATCTATCCCATATGACTATGCAATCAATCGGGAGTTCATCTGTAGAAGATGGCACTTCTGTTGGTACTTTGTTTACATTGTCTAATTTGGCTGCACATGTAGAACCGGATCCTTCAGCACAAACTATTTTGCAAACATCAAAAACTGATCAAACATCAGAACAAGGTGGAGGTTTGAATCGGCAAAAAGGTACTTTAAGGACTATTTCTGTCTCCACTTGGCCATCTCAAACTATGAGCACAGCAGAGGTAACCCACTCCATGAGTTTTAAGACTCCTCAAACAGACTTTAATACCTTTTCAAGTGTTACTCCATCAACTTTTCTTGCAAAGAATAAGGCATGTCTTCTGCAAATCCATGACACGGCAAACACTCAAACACCTGAAACCTCATCAGAAACATTAAAACTGACCTCTTTATACAAACCAACGGACTATGAAAGTGATACCACAGTGTTAACCAGCAATTATGAGCCTTTAAATTATTCAAGCACCCCTGTAGAGAGTACATATACAGATGTACAGTTAGGGTTCCAGAGCACTATGACTCCTTCATTTGAATCAGACCCATTTAATGATGCAATGAATGGCAATGGTAAGACAAACCAAAGTACCTTCAACCTGACCAGTACTCATTCTAGTTCTACAGTGCCTTCTACAGGAGTCAGTAAATTATTGAGCACTTTCACTTTTTTGCAGAAATCCAGTACTTCTCAGCAGTCCAGTTCTACAGTTTCGTCTGTGCAAAAGTTGCAGACATCTCAAAGCACCCTTTACAGCCCAGAAACATACAGGGTCTCTCTGAGTGATGAGGCTAGTGTAGGTCAAGGGCATACTCTTCAACTCTCTACTGCATTCACATCTGATGGCACAAGACCTTCATATGTTCCCAGAACGATATCTGCTGCATTGCAAAGAACTATTTCTACTAAGTCTGTGGCAGACCTGGAAACTTCATCAATGAAAACCTCTACTTACCATACCTCAATGAAAGATCATTTGGTCAGCAAATTATACTCTACTATACATCCTATGACAACTCAACAGACGTCAAGTAGTCTCAGGCAGTCACGAGCAGTAATGGCTACCACTGTCAACAATTTAAATATTCTGACCGGCCCTTTATCTAGTGTGGCTTCCTCCAATGCAACTATGAAACCTTTACTTACATCTACCCCTTCTTCTGGGCTGGCATCATTATCCCAGTCAAGTAAAATTACTTTGCCCAATGCCTCTTCAACTATGCAAGTGACACCAGGTGCTAAAGAATGGATTCCCCAAACTATTTTCCCTCGTAAACCTACTACCTATAACAGTAGGCAGTCAGTCAGTTCAGCAACCTTTGCACTTGTGGTCACCATGCCATTAAACTTTCATCTTACTGGAGTCTCATTTAATGAGCAGCTTACTAACCGCACAAGTGATGAGTACAAAACACTGGAGAAGGAAGTAAAACTTGTGGTGAGTGTTGTCAAACTATGATGTTCAGTACATAATGTAAGGTTTCCTTTGCAGAAGTAAAGAGATTTTCTTACTAATACACAATTTGTTAGATCACATATAATTTTCAATTGTGATCCTTTTGAAGGCATCTTTCAGCAGATTTTACCGATGAAACTTTCTGATCTTTTGCATGTGCGCTAGGCAGCTGAAGGCATCTGTGTTGGTCTCATGTTCATATGTGTCCACATAAATGAGAAAACGAAGTTTTAAAATATACAAATGAGCGTCTAGGAGCAACATTGAGCTCTGATCTCTGCAACTGCTGCATTTTTATTGAAAGGATCTTTTCAATGCCTGGTTCTAACACCTGCCTGGCCCTGTCAAAGTACGGTGGGAGCGCAGTTGCAGAGAGAGCAGAGCCTCAAAGTATAATGGTAATGCCCCTGCTGCTCTTAGAAGCTCATTTGCATATATTTAAAACATTTTTCTCTGCAATGCTGGCACATATGAACATGGGTCCAACATGCGCATTCAGTTTCATAGGTACAAATCTGCTGACAGATGTCCTTTTTAAAAATGCTCTTACACACTTTGATTGCCCGTAAGGATGTTCAGTGCCTGTGGTCATGCATGTACAGCATCTTGAGCAGAATGCCTGGATCTTCTTGTATATGAGTGACCGTGGTTATTATGGCTCAGAATCCTGTCCTACGTGGATCCATGGTTCATGCTAGACAGAAGGGATTTATAGTATATTGGGTCCTCTCTTCCATCCGGAAGTGATGAAATTACATCTCACGGCATGGCTATTAAAAGGCAGCTCTTAGAATATAGGGGTCTTTCACAACAAGTGATCTTGACTCTTTGGATCAGTAGGAAGAGAGTGACTTCTGATATCTATGTGAGAGTTTGGAGAGCCTTCTTGGATTTTGTAGGTAGACAGTGGACATTGCAGTACATCCATAGGTTTTGGTAATTATTAAATTTCTTCAGAAGGTTTTAGACAAAAAATCTTAAGCTTAGTACATTGAAGGTTCAAGTTTCCGCTTTAAGAGCGCTTTAATTACAAACTTGCTGTGCATACTTGGATAAAGGCCTTCACAAGACGTCAGGTCTTGGGATTTGAACTTGGTTCTTTCCAGTCTGTTCACTTCTAAATCTCCTGCAGGATAAAATCATTTTTTTCTCCTCACCAATTACAACACCCTTGTGATTAGGACCTTCTAGACTTGATTCTGGCATGGCAGAACATCTCCAGTAATGCCTATCCAAACAAAATGCCCAGTAGACCTGATATAAAAATAAATACTTGTCTAGCCCAAATATGCAGGGCGGCGACTTGGAGCTTTTCTCATACCTTTATTAGACATTATAGGCTGTAACTAAATTCATATGCAGCCTTTGTTTCGTTTTTCTCTTCTATACTTTGGCACACCTCTGGTGGGTTAGTTATTAGAATCACCGAGGTTTAGTTGGGGTGTGAACCTTTTTATCTCATCAGGATTCTTGTCCTGAATAGGAGGTCCTAATTGCAAGGGTGCTGTCATGGGTTTCAAGAAAAACAATTACTGGTAAGCAATTATGTTTTTCCAGTACACAGATATTGCAATTGTTTGTTTGTTTGTTTTTCAAAATCAAATTATAAATTATTCAATACCACTAGAGATCACATTTATCAAATTCCCTTGCCCATCAGCCAAGCCAGGGAGAGAAAAATAATTGTTCAATTTATCTAGAAAATTCTCAAGTTCTCAGCTTATATTAAAATGTGCAGGTTCTTGAGCTTATATAGAAAATTCTCAGGTTTTGAAGCTTGTATAGAAAATTATCAGGTTCATAACTTGTATAGACACTTATCAAGTTCTCATAAGAGAATTAAATTTAAGAGGGATGAAAAGAACATTATTTTTTTTTTTTTTTAGCTTGATTGGTTATCATCAGAATCTGGTATGCTAAAGAAATTTCATCAAAAGTTACCTGGGTATTATCTGTTTAAAATAGTAATAAAATGAGAAAATCTATTACCAATGTATGGGTCAACTGGTAAAGTAGACTAGTGTTTGGAGAAAATGGAAAAAGGAAAAATTAGAGTTCTGATTTCAGAAGAAAGGAATCTTTTGATTTAGTAAAAACCCGTATCTGTAAAGGTGGTGAACATGGTTGAGCGAACTTTAGGGTTTTTGGTACCCGGACATTTCCGTAAAAGTTTGGGTTCGCTGATTTCTTGGCGCTTTTTGAAAGGCTGCAGGGCAGCCAATCAACAAGCCTTTCACTAGTCTGCCCTTGGAAGCCATCACAGCCATGCCTACTAATGGCATGGCTGTGAATGGCGAAGTGCAGCATGTGAGCCAGCCTCTATATAGGCTGGAGTCACGTAGCACCGCACGTCACTCTGCTCTTATCATTGTAAGGATAGGATGATGCTGCTGCTGTGAGGGCGATATTAGGGAAGAATTCTGGTGTACTTGGTGTTCAATCTTCAAACTACAGTGATTATTGAGGGTGTTATGCTACATTTTTGTACCCAGCCCTGAGCCCAGTGACACTGAAAAATAACTTTTAATCCATCTGCTAGTTCGGTGGGCGTCGGCGGCCATTTTTTTAACTGCATGTGAAATGCATGTGTGCCAGGGACATTACTTTACTTTAATTCTGTTCTGGTAGCTCAGTGGAGGACAAATATCCCTTTTTTGGCCGGTCAAGTACCTCTGCGGCCTGCAGTGCATACCTGGCAGTGAAAATTATTCAGTTACATTAGTCTGTCACATTTTTGTGACCTAAAGCAATTTTATTTTATTTTTTAATCTGTCTGCATCAGGCACTGCATATCTGACAGTCCAATAAAACTGTTAAATATTGCAGTTACCTTGCTGCTATAAAAAACAAATTTTTTGTGCTAGATAGCAAATTTGTGTCCTACACTGCATTCCTAAAAATTGGCTGTTACATTATTGGGTGACATGAACCCAGTTTTGCTGTATACAAACCCCTGCTCTGCATAGGTGACGGAGGTAAATTAGTAAAAATCGCATGTTCCTTTGGTAGGTGACATTTTACTATTTTGGCCGTATACAAACCTGTGCTCTGCATAGGTGTCAGGGAGGTAAATTTCTAAAAATCGTCTGTTGCATTCTTGGGCCATAAAGTACCCCTGCACTGCATACCTGACTGGGAAATATATTCAGTAAATTAGGTGGCCTTCAGATTGTTGGGTGATCTGTAACCTTCTTTCTTTCAAAGTACCCCTGCACTGCATAACAGACAGGGAACTTAATTCGTTACAATTGGCGGTTACATTGTTGCCTGACAAATACTTTTTTGGCTGTGAAGCCAAAGGTAGTCGCCAACAACGATGTGTTCTGTTTTTCTTTTTTTTTTTTTCTTTTATAAATTCATGCCGCCCCTATTCCTGTGGCTACTAAAGATCTCTCTCTCAGACCAGGCCCGGCAGCTGTTCCATCCATTTTTAACACTGTCTATACTGCCACTGTATAAAATTTCATTGTATAATACTGTTGAGGAGGCCCTGACAAAGTCTTTTAGTCCTCCTCCTCCTGCACAGGCCCCTTCTGGGCCAGGGCCCCAAAGCAGCTGCTTGCTCTGCTTCCCCTGTAGCTACAACCCTGGGCAGACCTATCAGTCAGTACGTGTAGGCGTGTGCACAGATACTATTCCACCATTTTGCTGAAATGCTGCCTCTTGCTAAGATGTTCCATATCTGCTGGTGGTGCTGGTTGTGTGGCGTGGTGACAAAGCTTTTCCACATTTCGGCCATGCTAACCCTGCATTCTGAGGTGCAGGCGGTGACCCAGTGGTGTTGGCTACTTAATTCTCCTCCTCTGCTTTAGCCTTGTGCTTCCACTGAGCCCCCGGTGTCAGGTGTGAATGCCATAAGCAGCGTGTCTACCAACATTGGCTTCTTCCGATCACACTTCAGTGACGGAATTAAGGACGGCACGTTGTTCTTGTAACGGGGATGCAGCAGGGTTGCCACCCAGTAATCTGCACAAGTTAGAATGTGGGCAACTCGGCAGTCGTTGTGTAGGCACTGCAGCATGTAGTCGCTCATGTTTGCCAGGCTGCCCAGAGGCAACGACAAGCTGTACTCTGTGGGAGGGGGTTTCATCTGTGTCCTCCGTATCCCCCAAACCATGCTCAAGTGATGGTCATGAGCTGCTTTGGGTGCCCTACTGCTGTGAACACTGTTTCTTCTCATCCTCCTCCAGAACTGTGCCCTGGCTGGACAATTGTGTACCTGGCCTATGCTGGTGCGGGAACAACATCTGAGCCACTTGTATATTACTGGCCTTATAAGTTAAGGGTAAGGGATGTATATAGTTTTGTTTATTTAGTCTGACTTTTAGTTATTTTAAATATGTTTATAAGTAAATTTGTAAATAGTTTGTGAATGAGCATTAATGAGTGGTTTGAGTGAAGGGGGGGGGGGTTATAGGGTGGGAGTCTTGTCGGGTTAATTTTCTCTTTTTGAAGTGTTCCTTTTATATAGTTCTTGTTAAGTTTTATAAGAAAAAGTCCTGATAACCATGGAAATGTTACCCAACAATTTAACCGACAAATTTTATTAAAATGATTTGCCTGTCACATCTACAGCTCAGGCTGCAGGGGTCCTTGAGCACCAATAAAAGTGAATTTGTCCCACCAGAATCTAAGAGCTGGATTAACTGAATTGATTTTCACTGTCATGTGTTAAGAAATTTCTGCACCACCAAATCAGCACATGCGCCAGGCAAGGGATATGTGTCAAACCGGCTAGGCCCAGAGCTGCTACGAAATTATGCCCATTATCGCACAACACCAGGCCGGGTTTGAGGCTCAGTGACACCAAACACTCATCGGTCTGTTCCATGCCCGTCCACAGCTCCTGCGCGGTGTGGGGTTTGTCCCCCAAACAGATGAGTTTCAGAACAGTCTGCTGTAGTTTCCCCCTGGCTGCGCTGATGTTGGTGGTGAAGGTGTTACGCTGAGCGGATGAGAAGGAAGCCTAGTAGGAAGAGGCAACAGGAGGCAAAGAGAAATGCTCTGCAATCTTCGGGGGCGGAAGGACATGCGCCAAACTGCTATCCTCTGGCTCAGCTGCCACTACATTTACCCACTGTGCGAAGTCTCAATCTCTCTCCACCAGACAGAATGACAGCATTTCAAAGGACCAGGAATTTTGAAATCCTGCCATTCAGGGCCAGGGATCGCGGGTGGGTAGGGGGTTACTTTCTCTTTCTCTCCAGTGTTTGGGAGATAGACAGCTGAATGCTTCCATGAGATAGTGTGGAGATGCTTAGTGATGGTGAAAGATGTGGTGGCGTTGCTGCCACATCCTCTGTTTGAGGGGCGGCAGCTGCCACTGTCACTCACTTGTGCTCAGGTTTAGAATGTTTATTTTTAATCTTTATGTATTTTGTTATTTCCCTAGCCAAGTTTGTTTGCAGGGCACTTGTCCTGCTCCTACCCACATTTTGCTTCAATTTCTAGCCGTTTCCAGGACTTTTTTTATAGCCATTTTTGTGCTCCAAAGTTCGGGTCCCTTTTGACTTCAATGGGGTTCGGGCCCCCAACGCTAACTTTGCGGCGAAGTTTGGCCGAGCCCGAACTTCCAGGTGTTCGCTCAACTCTACTGGTAAATACTCAAGTTATCAAACTTGTATGTAAGCATGAGCATTAAAAAATTGTATCATAAATTGAATGAGGAGTATTTCGAGTATTTCTTTGAGAATCCTAAATTACAACTAAGTAGACTGGTTTTGTTAATGTTTTACTTATTATTTTACAGATGGACAAGATGTGCTTTGACAAATACCAGAATAGTTATCTTACAACAGAAATAAAATCATTTTTGTAAGTTATATATTATGTGTTTATAAAATTTTATAATATTTGATATTCTTTACTTTGTTCTTTTTGTGCGGTCACAAAATGCACCAGACCAAGAGGTTATCCTTCATCCAGGCAGGGACAAGAAGTAACCAATTAAAGGCTGGTCTCCAGTCATCGCTCCAGTGTATTCCTGTCCATTCTTTGGTTGGAAGAGGAGTGATGCAGCAGCTAAGATCATTAGTAAGGTCAGACAACTGGGAGAACAGTCTACTGAAGCTGCAGTATCCTAATTGTTTTGGGCACATTGTAAAAAATAACCCAGTGGTGTGTGTGTGCCTAAAACGAATGCCAAGTGTGCATAACGGATGCTTAAAATGCAGGGTCCATTTCTTATTTATTTTCTTCTGCTGATGGATCAGAAGAATGGAAAGATGAACGGTGATGTGAACCCGGTCTAAGAATAAAAATTTTGTATTGAAGCTGATAGTAGGTACATAAATGGGCCTTGCAATACAGATTTTGGAAGATTTGACCTGGTAAAAACGGTTGATATTGTCACCAATTTATGATTGATAAATAGATAGATAGATATAGATAGATATAGATAGATATAGATAGATATAGATATAGATATAGATAGATATATATTTTTTTTTTTAGATCTTGTCCTTAAAGGCCATGGACACATTTTGAGGATTTTTTTCTACTCCATTGGGGCTAATATTTTTTCAATTGTTATTGTACTACAGGGTTTAATTGAGAATGTGTATTTGCAGACTGTCCGTTTTGGTTTACCTTGAATCCCATCATCCAGCAGAGCTGCCTGCTTAGTCTGTAGGTCTATTCTTTGAAATCTTGAACGCTCATAAATACTCATTGCTTGCAGCTCAATTCTTGTCACACTGATAAGTATGTGCTCTGCAAATACAGATTATGGGGGGCAAGTGGCTGAACATGGATTTTTAGCTCAAAATAAGTAGAGTGCAATAGTTATTAAAGAAAAAATGCCTCTGCAGATGTCCATAGCCTTTAATGCCAGGTTTACAGCAGAATGAGTGTATTTTTGTTAATTTGTACTGTATTTTCCTTGGCACAATGACCAATACTGATGATATATGATGCTGTCAGTTCGGGCCATTAGACCTTTTATCATGCAGGAATTTGTGGTTGTAAATTAGGGTCAACTTTGAGGGCAACGGTAGGCATTACATAGGTGCACTTTTGGTGGTTGTGGTCTGCCAGTATTTCCAAGGCCCTGAGTGTACAATGTTTTAAGATCTTTTTGTGTTCCTTTGCTTTACTGCAATTAATCAGACTTTCATTTTGTCTTTTTAGGAAGGGCTCAGTCATTGTTGAGAGTAATATTGTTTTTAAGAACAACCTCTACATGCCAAGTGTATCTGACATTATCAGGACTCTCCTGACTGATGGAACCAAGACAAATTATTTTGAATGGTCTATTAATGGCTCAACTGTGGAATTAAATGGTTTGTCTCATTTTCAGCTGCTTGATGGAACGCATAGCTGGCCTTGCTGCAATAAAATTTTGTTAGTCTGAACCAGAAAGTAATAGGTTTGTTGTAAATAGGACAGGTGCTGTAAAATGGGTTTAATTCGATCCATATTATCCTGTGCTTAAAGGGAACCTATCACCATAGGAATCTTATCATTTGGAATGTTCTAAAGCAGGAGGAGCAGGTGACAGGTTCCCTTTAAAGATCTTTTTGGTCCTGAACCAATGCCTTAGTGTTGACCTAACCACCCAGTAATGTAATATTTCTAGATAAATAAAGCTGTTCTAGCAATATCCCTATAAATAATGATGAATCTCTTGCTTCCTCTAGGCTACAAATTGTCTAATATGCCATTGGAGAATCTACCAATTTCTTTTCTGGTTCTGCAGGCTGGGTATATAAGCCAGAAGAATCAAGGAAAGCAAAGTTTCTTGGACAATCTGCAGAAAGCGGTAGGCTGGGGTAATTAATGACCCACTTGACTTTACATATAGCGTTTTGTATAATGCATATATAATATTGATGAATTTGGTAGCATGCTTTTCTGTACCGGGACCCTCAAGTTACGAGGTGACAATATTCCAACTTGAGAACAGTATGAAAAACTTGATAAATCAGCAATTGGTTCTGTAGACCTCAACGTCAACTTAAAATAAGCAAATAATGAGTAAAATACAGAAATGTGAAGAGCTACTTACTGCAAATAGTTCTTGGGCTACTTTCACACTAGCGTTTTTATTTTCCAGTATTGATCAGTCATAGGGTTTCAATACCGGGGGGAAAAAGGTTCAGTTTTGTCCCCATTCAGTGTCAATGGGGACAAAATGTAACAGAGCGGAATGCTCCAAAATACACTCCGTTCCGTTTGGTTGTGTTCCCATACCGGAGAGTAAACCGCAGCATGCTTTCTTTGTTATGGGATGAGGAGCAAGACGGATCAGTCATGACCCACAATGCTAGTCAACGGTGACGGATCAGTTTTCTCTGACACAAATGGAAAACGGATCCGTCCTCCATCGACTTTCGATGGATTTCATGACTGATCCGTCTTGGGTATGTTAAAGATAATGCAACCGGATCGTTCATAACGGATGCAGATGGTTATATTATCAGCAACGGAAGCGTTTTTGCTAAACCCTGCCGGATCCAGCAAAATTGCTAATGTGAAAGTAGCCTTACATGTAAGACAAAACTGCTAAAAGCTAGATCAGTTTCTATGCTGACAGGAGCATCTTCATTCTTCAGTCCTGTACTGTAAGCAGAAAAACAAAATTAAGCTCGTACTGTACGGCTATTGCCTGTACTAAGAGATGTAGTACTGTACAGGGGGCTACAAGACAATCAGTGCATGCACTTCAGTAATATGCTGATTGGCTGGATCAGCTTTATACATAATTTGCAAGATGGCTATATGCAATGTTTGTGTTATGTATAAAATCTAAAAGGGAAAACATAATGTATTAATAAACCCCAATTATGCCTTTCCTGTAGCACTCGGTGAAATTATTTAACTAAGATTATTTCTCCTACAGGTGTTTAATGCGATTCATACATCATTCCCAATCGCAAACGTTTCATTTTCACAAATCCGGTAAGATTTTTCTAGTCATGAACAGTTGGTCATCAGAGATGTAATGAGCATCGCTGGGGGCCCCAACTCCTGACCCAAATACCCACATACTGCGGCAGGGCACGGGAGCACCTAGTTTCCCAGCCGCTGATTACGGCCATAAGCTTGAGGCCTATGCGGTAGTAAAATCCAGACGTGGTGTGGAGGAAATTACTGTGTGGGGGCAAATTACTATATGGGGGCAGATTGGAGGATGTTGCTATTGGGGAGGCACTGTAGGGGCATTTCTATTATAGGGACATATTAGGAGACATTATTTTTGGGGAAAATATACAGGCATTATTAGCTGGAGCACAATATAGGGTAGTGTTTATTACATGGGGGCGCTCTAGGGGACATTATGATTGCTGCAGACACTATAGGGACATTTGGGGTAACTTATCAAACTGGTGTAAAGTACAACTGGCTTTGTTGCCCATAGCAACCAATCAAATTCCACCTTTCCTTTTTTACAGCTTCTGTGGAAAATGAAAGGTGGAATCTGATTAGTTGCTATGGGCAATTAAGCCAGTTCTCCTTTACATCAGTTTGATAAATCTCCCCCATAGTGTTTATAATATGAGTAAATTGTACATTTGCAGCAACCACTATTATGCTGGAGTGCTGTTTGTGGTGCAGTTCCCCAAGTCTTAGGAATAATAAAGTCCTATTCGGGGTTTTAAACATCAACTTTCTGCTGCTAGCGTTAAGGCACAGTGGCTCATTGTGTTCGTGATGCCATTTACAGAGTCCCCCCTGAGGAGGTAGTGTAGAAGATAGGCGTGGTGGTGGCCTTGATGAAGTGTTGTCACTGTCCTACCTCTGCCTGTCATTCCCTGAGGTCCATTGCAGTGGAATTGTAGTACTGAAGAATGAGGCAACAGTTAAACGTGACAGTCCTTTTTACTAAATGCCACATAGAACTTGAAATATATGTAGCTTCAGCAGACTTTAGTGCAATTCTTCTCTGGCACCAGCTGAGAAAGTATGGTGGCAGGTTGACTGGCTGTGGGCTCTGCACTTGGGTGTTACTGGCCGAATGGTTGTCTGGTGATGGTTGGCTTTACTGTAGTCTCTTATCTCACCGCAGTGTCTTCAGTAAGATTCTTGAGTGGGTGCTCTACAAGCTACTTTCTAACTCTCTGGTCCTAGAAGGGATATCTGGATCCTAGACCTTGATATGGTTCGAGTTGGTGCTCTTCGCGGTACTTTCCCACTACCAGGACAGGACCTTTCACATCCTCTCTCCACCTTTCACAAACCCCACATACAAAAATGCAGCAATTAAAGAATATGATATAAGTACCCCCAGGTCTGCGGAACTACATATTCTCATTCATACTGTAAAGTAATACTGGGCATAATATAAAGAGATATTGGCAATAAACATAAATTAAGGATTGGCAGTAGCAAAATGTTGATACCGACATAGATAAGGGAACCCTTGTTGATTACTGATAAAAATAAACAGTTACGAAACATATTGGTATAGCGGTGGTGGGCTGATGAGAAGATTAACAAAGGAATAGGTTAACTTAGATATGATAAAAGACACTTTAAAAGGCAGATTTATTGCAAAAGAAAGGGAAGATGTGGATTTCATACATCTTCCCCAAAGTTGTTCTAAAGCGTATCGGTCACCACTAATTGCAGAGCAATCTGCAGGCAACGGGTTATAAAGCAGGAGGGGCTAAGCAGATTGTTAGGTTTTGTAGGAAAAGATTCGGTAAAATGTCAGTAGTACACAGGGAAGTGTTATCAGTGATGGCATTCCGTGCAAGTGCATATACATAGATAGCTGTCCGTCACTGATAGCTGGAGATGGTCTTAAAGGGTTTCTCCAAATTTAAGAAAATAAAAATACCTAAATATTTATTATATATTTAAAATACCTGTCATTAGATATAATGATGTGTCTTTGTGTGGGAAGCAATCGTTGGGTGAAATAAAATGGCTGGCATTCTATGGGCACACAAAACCTGTTCTAAACACATAGGAGGACAAGTTACTTTACAACACTGAGGTAAAGAGCTGCCTCATCCTCCTCTCCTACTTGTCAGGGTTTATGATCCTGAATAGTGTTGAGCGCGAATATTCGAATAGCGCATTATTTTTTTGCGAATATCGGCACTTTGCAGATTTGCAAATATTGCGAATATAGTGCTATATATTCGCTATTTTAAATATTCGTGTTTTTTTTTTTTTTCAATTTGTTAATCCTTGTTGCTCTCTGTCTTCCCACTTCCCAAAAGCTGTTCTTACCTGTCCGGAGGATTACTGGCTCCCTGCCCGCTCCAGTCAATGCCCGTTGCCGCTTCTGCCGACTTCCCGTGTGCATGGGAATGCCTCCATGTTAAAATATACTGTTTGATGTGAGAATCACGATCTTACAAATTTGACCAAGTTGCAATCTCAATAAGATTAATATAACCTGAATTACTCGCATTGCGAACTCAACTTAGAGCTGGGTTCCTAATGGTTGTATTGCTAGAATATAACGAATATCACAAATTCACAAATATAGCACTATATTCTCAATCTTCGTTATATTCTAGCAAGCCAACCATTAGGAACCCAGCTCTAAGTTGAATTCGCAATGCGAGTATATGTTTGCATTTCAAAATCAACTTAGAGCTGAGTTCCTAATGGTTGTTGCTAGAATATAACGAAGATTGAGAATATAGTGCTGTATTCGTGATATTCGTTATCTTCGTCAATTCTAGCAATACAAGTTGCAACCATTAGGAACTCGGCTCTAAGTTTAATTCACAATGCAATATATGGAATAAAGACGAATATTTGATTTAGACAAATATATGCCGAATATCCAATCAAATATTCGCGAAATCGAGTATGGCACCTCCCGCTCATCACTAATCCTGAATACAGTTTAGTATGATCTTCAGCTGAATCTCTGCAGGAATGGAGTTCATGAGGAGATGTGAAGTACAGAGGAGGTGTGGGGGGTCTGGCTAATGAGCCGCAGCACTTGTATGCAGTCTCCATTACCATAGTTTGTCCTGTCCATCCTCTGTCTCCTCATGAACTCCATACAGCTGAATTCAGGATCATAATCCTGAAAAGTAGAAGAGGATGAGGCAGCTCTTTAGCTCAATGTTGTGAAGTAACTTGTCCTCCCTAGATAAAACGAGCCATTATAATAACTAATAAAATATATTTGGGTATATATTATAAAGTAATATTTAAGTTTTTTTCCCAATCGTGCATGACCTCACCAGGAGAGAGGGTCCGCCTCCCAGGACATGAAATCCACATGTACAAAAAAGGAGCCACTCCCATCCTCAGTGGTGTCCTGTCCTAGGAAGTGAATCCTACAGGTGGCCATAGAGGGGAGTAGTTTCTCCCTGGGCAACTAAGAATATTTTTTGTTTCAGCTGGGGTGTGTATGCCGGGTGAGTTCCCCGCTCCACATACCTGGAAGACTCGGGCTGCAAGCTTTTAAGGAGCGGTACGACTGGAAGCACTATGCTAAGAGCGGGGGGGTTGAGTTCCCTTACTAACCATTGGGCAGTCCCCGGCTATTGTTGGACGCCTTTAGCGGTTGGCCGGCGGCTAGTTCCCATGAAGCAGGCTAGAGGCTGGGAAGGGAGCAGACACACATTTATAATAAAGGAAGGCCGGCTTGGTGAGCATCGCATGCTCGGGGAAAGCTCTAGATAGCGTGTGACGTCGCATATCCTGTGAGATTTTGTCCCCGCACCCAGAAAATGCGGGAAAAGCATATTCAAATGCCCAGCTAGAATTCGAGGATGCTTATCGAGAAGGTCCGGATCCAGGCTATTGAAGGTCATGGAGAGTACTGGTGGAACCGTCTGCGCCTGTGGTATGGATGGACGGTATGTACGGTGATACGTTCTGTTCTATTGAATACTGACTTAGGGCAGTGTGTTGTTTTTCAGCCTAAAAAGGCATCATCTAAAATATAATAATATAAGGAATGTGGATTGTGTAAAGCAAAATTGTCTCCCACCTAAACTAAGCTAATTTCCCTAGTTGTCTTCATGACGGCACATCCTGAGACTGACTTCCTAGGACAGGAAAAAACAGAGGTTTAAAACCCCAACCCTTCCCCTCATCATTCACCAGTGTTTTTTTCCTGTCCTGCCAGGGAGGAAAGACCATAGAGGTGCTGGGAGCTCTATGGGGTTCCTGGCAGCATCATACATTAACCAATCTTTTTTCTGCAGACCGGAGGTCTGTTCCGGTGCTGCGACTCTCCCTCCTACTGCATGGTCTGTGCCCGGGCATCTGTTGGGGGCCCCGGAGAAGCTTCCACCTATGGCCGTCCAGGGGGGCCATATGTGGAGTGGAAAGATGGCGGCTGGAGCGACGCTAGGACGCACTTCCCTCCAGCCTCTGAGGGGGCGTGTCTATTCATCATGCTGGCGTTTGATTCCAGCGCTTGCCCAGAGGATAAAACGGGGAAATCCCGGCTTTATCATGGCGCCTGGCAGTTCTCACTTCTCACCCCTGCTTGTGCTTTTTGGTGTTCTTGTGGGAGGGACCTGTTCAAGATAAGTGCCCCCCCACCGCACCTGGCTCAGGATCGAAGCCTCCCACTACACAAGGTCCAGTGAGTAGCCTGTATCAGGCACCCTAAGGGCTGTTTTACACGAGCGGATGCTGTGCGTGACATCTGCTGCGTGAATGAGAGCCAAGACCTGCTGCGGACTTCAGAAGCATGGAGCATAAACATGATTGATAATGCTCCGTGCCTCTGTGACCTTTTTACTACAAAATCACAGTGAAAAAGTTGTCACTGATTTTGTAGTAAACAGATCACAGAGAGGCACGGAGGATTATCAATTGTGTTAATGCTCCATGCTTTTACTGTCCACAGCGGGTCTTGGCTCTCATACACGCAGCGGATGTCACGCACGGCATCAGCTAATGTTAAACAGCCCTAAGTATATTTTTTGTTACCCTGTAATGGCTGACCCTTCTCTCCCTTATGTTTCAGGGAGAAAAGGAGTCTTCCTCCTCTTCTAAGGTTAAGACCAGGAAGTGAGGCTTATGTTCTAAACGTCTGCTATCTTTTGGGACTAAACCTTTGTGTAAAGATTGTACTGCATCGGTTGTTAAGTCTGAATCTTCTAGCCTGTTGGAGGACATTAAATCTATAGTTAGGGAGGAAGTTCAATCTGCCCTGCCCTCCCCCTTCCATAGAAATAGTCATAACACAGCACTCCAAAAGTTTCCTTATATGAAAAATCTTTAATTTATTTTGTATTATCAAGATTGCCACCACAAGTGTATATACAGTACATTCGCCTACGTTTCGGTCCTATCCCAGACCTTTCTCAGGGCCTTGGTTATCAAGTTGTGGAGGAACCGTTTGCCAGCACAATTATCCATCAGACAAAAGGGAGGTGAAATAGGCAATGCAGTAAAGCCACTCACCGGATTAATTTAGTGAAAAAACACTGCTCAGCAAGATTAGTGATTTCTATCTCTAATTGGGATGTGTGTGAATATCCACACACTATCCTATATTAGTGTATCTCTTTGCAAATAAATACAAAAAGGGTAGCATTGTATAGTTTCTTGTACTTTTTATCTTTTGAGGCTCATAAAGCTACTTTAATAAGTATAATAAAGGTTACATTTTATATACACCTGGCCAAAAACAGAATCCTTATAGTCTATGGCTATTTTGTGTTTAGTTAATGCACAGTTAAAGGACCCTATGGACAGGAAGACGGTGAGAAAACATGGGAAGCTACGGCAGTTCTTTTAAAACCTTGAGTAGCTGCGACCTTTAGCGCCTACCTTAACCCTCAGTTCACACTTGCGCGTTTTACAGCGTGTTTCTACCGCGTTGTAAAACACTCAACAGGAGAAAACTCCTGTTTCGCTATGGGCATGGTTCTCAAATGAGTGTTTTACAGGGCATTAGAACGCGTTGTAAAACGCCCTACGCTCAAAGAAGTTCTTGAGCTTCTTTGGGGCGTTTTGTCGCGCGTTTGCACCCATAGACACGCGTTAAAGTGTAGATATGCCTTTTTCAATTGGTCTCCAGAGTCACGAACGCGTGCATGACGAGCGTTTCCTATTTGCAAAAAACGCGCTGTAATACGCGTGACAAAAACGCGCGTCAAACGCGCGTCTCAGAAACGCTCAGGTGTGAACCCAGGGTAAGTCTGGTTGGAGCAACTGAAACTCCACTTGATTAATAAGACCCCAAGGGAGCAGATCTTGGACAGCCTTCCCTGCTAAAAATGGCCACTAGCTTTCTGGCAGATGCCTCCGCTAAGTCCATAAGGCTGTCTGCTCGTACAGCTGTACTAACTAATACAATTAGAAGAGTCCTATGGTTTAAAGCCTAGCCTGGGGATATGACCTTTAGGAACAAATTAATTTATCTTCAATTCCATGGTCAATATGTTTTTGGTCCCGACCTGGATAAGATCTTGGAAAATGCCACTGATCGTAAAAAAAAGGGTTTCCTGAAGATAGATCTAGAGGCAGGAGGCAGTTTTTTCAGAAAAGATGGCAGCATCAAGATATCAGGGCGGGGAAATCTGGGAGGTGGAGCAATGCAAAAGGGCAGAAAAGAAGGAATTTACTTTTTAATCCCAATAACCTCCTCCTCCTCCAAACAATGACACCATCCGGGTTGGGGTAAGACTCGGCTCATTCATAGATACCTGGGAGCAAGTAATTGCAGATCCTTATATCACAATTATTATAAGAGAAGGTTATGTAATAGAGTTAGAAATTCTTCCCCCACAGAAATTCACTTTAACCTAGCCTCCCTTCTCCCAAATGTCTTTTCTGTCCAACATCCTAAGAGAACTATTATGCCTTGGAGCAATAGAATGTGTTCCCAGAAGGGAAATGGGGAAAAGCCCCTAAAGAAATACATTGCCTATCGCAGATTCAAGGAAACAGTAAGGTCTGCAGTAAAGCTGATCAAGAAGGGAGCTATGCTGGCCACGATGGATCTCAAGGATGCTTACTTTCACGTCCCAATCCACCCCCAATGCAGAAAATATCTAAGATTTGCGGTCCAGTTGGAAGGAAGGATTTATCATTATCAATTCCTTTTGGAATCTCTTCTCCCCCCCCCCCCCCCGCATCTTCTCCAAGATCATGGCGGAGGTAGCGGCCTCCCTAAGTCAAAGCGATACTGATAATTCCGTATCTGGACGATCTTTTGGTCATAGCAGAAAATACGGATCTTCTTGATTCCCATCTTCAGGTAGTTATATGCCATTTTCAGGCCCTGGGTTGGATAGTCAATTGGGGAAAATCCAACCTCCTTCCAGACAACAGGAGGGTATTTTCAGGCATCCTTCTAGATTTCATCTTCCAGAAATCTTTTTTTGCCTCCCCTAAAGATCCAGGAACTAAAATTCAGAATCCAGCAATTCCTGAAGAAACCCATTTGTTCAGATTGGGCATAAAGAGTCTAAGATGCCTCTCGTTCTGCATTCCTGCGGTTGCCTGGGTTCAATACCATATAAGACCTTTGCAGGACCTCATCCTGAGAAAATGGAACAGGTCTTGGTCAACCCTGGACCAGAAGATGTCTCTAAACAGAGACGTAAGGATCTCTTAACAGTGGTGGCTCAGACAAGAATCTGCAGACTGGGGTATTCTGGAGTCAGGAAAACTTTTCATTGATGGATGCCAGTTCCTGGTGCTGGATTGCCCTTACAGCCATAGATTCCTTCTAAGGGACTTGGTCCGAACCTCAGAGGAGGATGTTGTCCAATTACAGGGAACTTTGGGCAATATGGGAAGGTCTCAGAGCAACACAAGTCCAGTCAAGGAATCGTCATGTGCTAGTCCACTGACCATTCCACATCGGAGGCTTTCATCCAGAACCAGGGAGGAACAAGGCACGGAAATGTCCAAGACCTCTCGAGACAGATTTTCTCTTGGGAAGAGAAGAATTTAAAGTCTTTCTGCGGTGCACCTCAAAGGCTCCCTCAATCTCTAAAGGCAGATTTCCTGAGTCGACAGACTAGATACAGGTGAATGGTCTTTGTCAAACAGCCTTTCAGGTGATCTGGGAATGTCTGGCCTCAAAGGAAAACCACAAGGTTCCTCATTACTTTCCCTCAACCCAAGAGATCCCTGCATGGCAGTGGACGCCTTCACCGAGGGTTGGACGTCGGATCTAGTTTCTGCTTTTCTCCCAATCCCGATCATTCTAAAGGTCCTGCAGAAGTTCCAGACTGTGAAATGTCCTTTATCCTGGTGGTCCCCTTTTGGCCCAGAAGGGGCTGGTTTGGTCTTCGGCGATCCCTCAGCTGGGAGGATCCAATCAATCATCTGAACCCCAGGCTACTCAAGCTGTCGGCCTGGTTACCGAGCAGTCCATGCTCTTAGGGCTGGGTTTAACTCAGATTGTTGTGGGTACCCTAATGCTTAGTAGTAGAAAATCCAATACATCTAATGCATATCTTAAAGTTTGGAAGAAATTCGCCTCCTGGAGTGGCGACAGATTTAACCAGTCTTCTCTCAATATCCCTCTCATTCTTTATTTTCTTCAGGATGGATTGGATTTGGGTCTTTCCCCAGGCACACTACAGGTTCAGGTGTCTGGTCTGGGTGCCCTCTAGAATACCAGTCTTTCTGAAGTCACCTGGATATCTAGGTTCTTAAAAGCTGCAGATAGCCTGAAGCCTAGAATTAAAAATATGGTAGCATCATGGAACCTGAAGACAGTTCTTTTAGGCTTGTCAGATTCACCGTTTGAACCTCTAGATTCACTGTCTATTAAGTGGCTTACCCTTAAAACAATTCTTTTGGTAGCAATATCCTTGGCTAGGAGAGTATGTGAGTTACAGGCTCTGTCCATCCAAGAGCCCTTTTTAAGGGTCCTCAAGGATAAACTAATATTTAAACTAGACCCCAATTTCCATCTAAAGGTAGTATCTATCTTTCACAGATCCCAACATATTGTCATTTCCTCGTTCTGTGCCAACCCCAGAAATGAACAAGAAGCAAAATTCCATAATCTGGATGTGAGAAGGGCCGTTCTTCAGTATTTAGAGGTTACCAAAGAATGGAGAATAGACAAAACATTTTGTACAGTTTTTTGGTCCTAATAGGGGTAGAAAAGCGGCAAAGCATTCATTATCCAGAGGGATATGAACTCTATTACTGAGGCCTATAAAGCGACTGGTAGAGAACGCCCTCTTTATCTGAGCCCATTCAGTGAGAGCAGTGTCTACCTCCTGGGCTGAAAGAGCCTCTGCCTCCTTAGAACAAATATGCAGGGCGGCCACTTGGAAGAGGGCTCATGCCTTCACTAAACATTATAGGCTTGACGTATTTGCCAATGAGGACATGGCCTTTGGACGTAAGATCCTTGGTGCCGTAGTCCCTCCCTAAGTTTGTTTTCACTTTGTTAGTTCTCGGGATGTGCTGTTATGAAGACAACTGGGGAAATGAGTATTACACTCACCGATAATCTGGTTTCGTGGAAGTCTCCATGACAGCACATATTTCCCACCCTATTTTATTCTATTTTCCTTTATTTTTTTCACGTTCTACCCTTTTATCCTGGCTTCTGTTAAAATACACTGGTGATGGGGATTTGAACCTCTGTGTTTTTTCCTGTCCTATCAGAGGAAGTCAGTCTCAGGACGTGCTGTCATGGAGACATCAGGAAACTGGATTACCGGTGAGTAATACTCATTTTTGGCCCTTATATTAAATCTACAATTGCGGAAGAGTCGCCTTCCTTGATGAAATGCATGAAGTTAGAGAGCAACTGGGGAACGCACTTAAATCCAAGAAAGTTCCTCAGAAGTCCCAGAATAAGTCTGTTTACTCCGATATTTCTAGCTCTGAAGATGATTTTTTTGTTAGAAAGTGGGGAACTGAACTCAGATTTGTCGTCTGAAGGGGACAGGGGTGGTAAACCCCTTTTTCCTGTTCAGGATACAGATCAGTTATTAAAAGCGGTTCGAGCTACTGTGAACATTGAAGACCAAAAAGTCCTTTCTGTTCAGGATGTCATTTTTGAAGGGCTAAAAGGAAAAAAGAATCTGCTTTGATATCTAATGAATGGAAAAAACCAGAAAAACTGAGCTTTATTCCTTCATCAGTTAAGCGAAAGTATCCCTTTGTGGAGTTGGATTGCCAATCTTGGGATTGGGCTTCAAAAATTGATGTGCCCATAGCAAAGGTTTCCCATAGTTCTTCCCTTCCCTTTGATTTAGGTCAGTTAAAGGACACTATGGATAGAAAGGCAGACAGCTTTCTTAGACGTACATGGGGATCTGTGGGTGCCTCCTTTAAACCCAATATTGCTGCTACTTGTACAGCCAGAGCTCTTATCTTATGGATTAAGCAGCTCGAGGCTCAGATCAAAGATGGTTCCAAGAGAGCAGTTACTAAAGAATATTCCAGTATTTGCTAAGGTGGCAGACTTTTTAGCAGATGCCTCTGCGGACGCTGTTTATCTGCCAGAGCCGCTTCTTTATCTAACTCTGCCTGTAGGGCTTTATTGTTAAAGAATTGGACAGGAGATGTGGCATCAAAAAAACGCCTGTGTAAAATTCCTTGTAAAGGCAAGTATTTATTTGGGTTAACTTTTAGATGATATTTTTGAAAAAGCTGGTGATAGAAAGTAGGGTTTCCCCTCTGGTTACCGCGGACAATATAATTCCTTTCGTCAGAATAAGATTCCCCGGTAAAGATAGAAGCCATAGTAGGAAGAATAACAGCTGGAATTTCTCCTCTTCCAAGTCAAAAGGCTTCCTGCTCAGGGGTCAGGGCTCTGCCCCCAAAATGGATAATACGCAATGATACCAGGGTGGGAGGAAGATTGTCAAACTTCCTCCCCGTCTGGTCCAGAATTTCCTACAGCAGTTGGATTTTAACCTCTCTAAAAAAACTGTTCAGGTTAGTCCGGTTCTTCCCCGACAGATTTTAGAAAAAGGTGCTCTTATTCCTTGCCCTCCTGGAGAAGAAGGTTCAGGTTACTATTTCAATCTCTAGTATTTAATTTCTAGTAAAGAAGCCAAATGGGGATTACAGGACAATCATAAATTTTAAGAGGTTAGAACAAATTTCTGAAATACAGGAAGTTCAAAATGGAGACGTTCAGATCTGTAATAGATGTTTTTTTTACAGAGATTGCTTTATGGTAGTGCTGGATATAAAGGATGCATATTACAATCTGCCGATTTTATCTTGGTCATTAGAAGTTTAAGAGTGGCACTGCAGTTGAGGGGGAGAATAAAGCACTTTCAGTTCCAGGTACCTACGTTCGGAATTTCTATAGCTCTCCGTATATTTACCAAGCTGGTGGCAGAGATGGCAACTCGCATAAGCGAGAAGGACGTCTTATTTATCCCATACCTGGACCATTTTTTAATAGTGGCCCCATCCAAGCAGATTTGTCTTTCACAGGTAAATCAAGTAATTCAGATTCTGGAATCATTGGGTTGGATCATGATTCATGAACAGGGAGAAATCCAGAATGATCCCCCCCAACAGATGCAAAGGTTCCTGGGGATATTGTTGGACTCGACCTCCCAGAGATTCTTTTTGACCTTGGACAAAGTGGAGAAAGTTAGTCAGTGGTGCGGGATCATATTGTGTCCTTATGTTTTAGTCAGGAAGGCAATGTCCATCCTAGGTATCTTAACTTCTTGCATTCCAGCAGTTCCGTGGGCACGTGCTGATTCCAGGTGTATCCAGTGGGAGATTCTGCAGTCTTGGTCAGGGAAACTGGAGAAGTTGGAGAACAAGGTTCTCATCTCTATGGAGACCCGTTGGTCACTGGAGTGGTGGCTTTTGCGTGAAAATCTAGATCAGGGGGTCCCGTGGAAAGTGGTAAACCCTTAAGTAGTTACTACAGATGCCAGTCCATCTGGTTGGGGGGCCCATGTTCTGGACAGAGTTTTTCAGGGATCCTTGGACAGCTAAGATTGGGAGATTTCTTCCAACGCAAAGGAACTGACAGTTCTGAAGGCTTTGCGGAGGATTCTGCCTTGGCTTCAGAACAGACATTTAAAAATTTTGACCTAGAATGGTTCTGTGGTAGCCTACTTGAATCATCAGGGGGGAACCTGATACAAAGAATTGATGGGAATTGCGAGTCAGATTTTCTTCTTATTGGAGGGGAAGGTGTTGTCACTGTCAGCCCCTACATATTAGAGTTGTGGACAATTTGAAGGCTGACTACCTGAGTCGACACAGGCTAGACCAAAGGGAATGGTCCTTGAATCAGGAGGTATTTGCCAAAAAAGTAAGGCTGTGGGGTTTGCCAGAAGATATAGACCTATTTGCTACGAAAGAGAACAGGAAGAAAGGTGTTTTTTTTTTTTTTTTTCCTTTTGTCCAGGGGATTCTCCCACAGCACCAGTAGATTGCCTTACTCCAGCCTTGGAGCAGGGGTCTTCTGTATGCATTCCCTCCATTGCAGTTAATTTCCAAAGTGTTAAACAAAATAAGGGAGGACAGGGCTTATGTGATTTTGATAGCCCTGTTTTTGGGCCTGTTGAGCATGGTTCACCTGGTTAAGACTGTTAGGGAACCATGGGTGCTTCCAGAGATTCCAGATCTCTTGTCCCAGGGTCCAGTAATACATCCCCCTCCCCCTTCCCCAGTCAAGAGCCTTCACTTGACTGCATGCTTTTTGAAAGGTCTTTTCTGATCCGGAAAGAGCTATCTTATTCGGTAGTCTCTAGCTTATTGAAGAGTAGGAAGAAAGTAATTACAGGCATATATGCCAGAGTATGGTCTGTTTTCTTTGTTTTTAGTGGTTCCACCTTCCCCTTCCTGTCAGCTTAGCATTCTAAGGATTTTAGAGTTTCTCAAGAATGGTTAGATAGAAGTTTGGCTGCACATCCTCTAATTCAGGCATCCTCAAACTGCGGCCCTCCAGCTGTTGTAAAACTACAACTCCCACAATGCTCTGCTGTAGGCTGATCCGTGTAGGCTGTTCGGGCATGCTGGGAGTTGTAGTTTTGCAACAGCTGGAGGGCTGCAGTTTGAGGATGCCTGCTCTAATTGCTAGATTTTTTTAATGCTGTTTCTAGGAACACCCTGGCTAGGGTTGCAAGAGTCCCTCCTTGGGACCTTGGTCTAGTTCTTCAGGCATTGGTTAAGGTGCCCTTTGAACCCCTCTCTGATGTCTCCATCAAGGTCCTA
Organism: Bufotes viridis; assembly: GCA_033119425.1. Lineage (NCBI taxonomy): Eukaryota > Metazoa > Chordata > Amphibia > Anura > Bufonidae > Bufotes > Bufotes viridis. The sequence goes on along the minus strand of CM065590.1, from coordinate 148,201,030 downwards.
ACATTAAAATGTGTCTTTTTAGTGGCCATCACATCCGCCAGGAGATAAGGTGAAATGCAAGCTCTTTCCATTAATCCTCCTTATATGTCCATTCAGGAGGATAGGATTACCCTTTGTCCCGATCCAGCGTTTCTCCCCAAAGTAGTTTCGGATTTCATAAGGGCCAGGAAGTAGTTCACCCTTTTTGTGAGAACCCTAAAAAGCTGAAGAATGTTGAAATCAATCATTTGGATGTTAGGAGATGTGTGTGGGCTTATTTAGAGGCTACTAAAGGGTGGAGGAGATCAACTTCGTTGTTTGTACAGTTTGCAGGCCCCAATAGAGGGAATTAGCTAGTAAGAGTTCCTTAGCCCGGTGGATAAGGCAGGCCCTCTGTTTAGCTTATGTTTCCAGGCAGAAGCAGATTCCCCTAGGATGGTCTGCTCACTCGACGCATGGTGGCAACTTCTTGGGCAGAGAGAGCAGAAGCTTCAATTGAAGACATATGCAAAGCCACAACTTGGTCATCTCAATTGACCTTCTATAAGCACTATAGGTTAGATCTTTCCACTTCTTCTGACTTGTCCTTTGGTTGTAAGATTCTCAAGGCCGTGGTGCCACCCTGATTTCTTTTTCTGGAATCTCTCCTGGTGCTGTCATGGATGACTGGGAAAAATGATAATTACACTCACCGGTAATTTGATTTTCCAGAGTCCATGACAGCACCCCTATATTTTCCACCCTTCTACCTCGGTGTTGGTGACGGTTCTTGGGTAGGGTCACAGAGCGTGCATATAAAAAAAAATAAAAAATAGAAAATACTTAAACATGAAGAAAGCATATGCCTTCAGTCAAGCAAGCAGGAATAGTCGGATGATTTGGATTACAGAGGGCTTCTAGTGTCTAAAAACCACTGAGGATGGGAGAGGAGCCTCCTTTTTATACCTACTTTTTATGGGTTTCCTGTCCTGAGGCGGACCCTCTCTCCTGATGCTGTCATGGACTCAAAATCAAGTTACCGGTGAGTGTAATTATCATTTTCATGTTAATTTCTGGAGAACCCCTTTAAATTTACAAAGAGATATAAATGTATTATAAAATTAAGTTTTACTGCTCTATAACATGCTGATTGCATTGCATTTTGATGTTGGTCATTCTTTAAGCAGTTAGGGTTTAATGTTTGAACTTCGAAGGAATCAATTTTAACAATATTACACACGTTCAACGTGCAGTTCAAATTATCACAAATTAATATGCTCAAAAACATAACTTTGCATGCTTTTATTCTTGCAAACTCTTCAATGCTGGTGTTCATGTCCAGTGTCTGAAGAAAATCATTCTCATTTAGCACTGCTAAAACGGTCATCTGACATGAAGGACCTCAAGAACATTTTAATTAGTTTGTTTTCAAAACCTACTTTTACCTGAAGCCACAGTAACAAGGGTTGTAAGCAAAATACAAAGTGTTATCCAGAGATGGGGAATACATCTGCTTTTCACCCTCTCCACTCTACAGAAACTTCTCTTACTAAAGTGTCTAGTGATCGCCTGACAGCAAAAAGGAATGGCGATTTTATCTTCTACTTATTCTTCTGGATGTCTCTGCAGTGTTTAATAACATAGACCACACACTCCTCCTCACCATGCTCCACTCAATTGGCCTTAAGGCAGAGATGCCCAACCTGCGGCCATCCAGCTGTTGCAAAACTACAACTCCCAACATGCCTGGACAGCCTACAGCTATCGGGGCATGTTGGGAGTTGTAGTTTTGGTTCTCTTCCCATTTCTCTGGCCGCTCCTTTAGTGTATAATTTGTGGCTCTACTTCTCGTCTTCCTCAGTGTTGGCGTTCCTCAGGGTTCTGTCCTAGGTCCACTACTCTTCTTCCTCTACATAACCCCCATTGGTCAGACTCCATAAACTTGGCTTTCATACCATCTCTATGCTGTCGACACCCAACTTTACACTTCATCCTCTGACATTACCCCTGCTTTACTCTAAGACACCAGTAATTATCTGGCAGCTGTCTCTAACATTGTCTTCTCTCTATATCTAAAATTGAACTTCTCAAAAACTGAACTTCTTGTCTTTCTCCCATCTACTAACCCACCTAAACTTCGATTCAATTTTGGTCTATGGCACTATCGTAACTCCTTGGCAACACGCTGCTGTCTAAAATTGATCTTCTAACAGTTCCACACCTGAAGCAGATCGGCCTACACGACTGCTTTCAGTACCATAATGGCTCGACTACTACATATCACAATCAATTACCTTTTGTGTCATCCCTATTTCCTCATAGATTGGCTTTTGCGAGCAGAGCCCTCACTCCGTGTATCAGTTTGTATATTAGTCAGTTACCTTGTGATGTCTTTTGTTTTGTACATGAACCCTCTGAATTTTAAAGCTCTGCGGAGTATGATTCATGGACCAACTTTTCACTTGTCAGGTCTTCTTTAGCGGAATTATTTATGTTGTATAAATTTTTGTTGTCTCCATATCTTGTGTTTTACAATTGTCGAAAATGCTCCTCCAAAGATGCCAAAGCTATGTTTAAAGTAAAAATAAAATAAAAATCATCTTGAATTTAGATACTGGGTCCCTTTTTATTGTTCATCCTATCCTTCATAATAAAGACTTCTTCATTCTGGTGTGCACTTGTGACCTGAACATCCGCTCCAAATTCAAGTTCTCAGTAAGATTTGACTGTAGCATCATGTCAAAGCTATTTTCATTGAAATTTCTTGTAAATTCTAGACTCTTAGGACTTAGTTCTGTCACTGTACTGAGATCAGAACTTTGGGGGTCATTTATTATCCAGAAATGTGTCGCAATCTGCGACTTTTCCCTGCACATGCCAGGTCTAAAAAGTGAGCGTTCCGTTGAAGGGCTGGCACATTTCATTTATTAATTTAGTATTATAGTGTGATATTGTGCCTGGTTGCAGTCGGTACAATGTTGTCAACAGCTTGGCCTTCTATTCATGTAGTAATTTTTCATTTTGGATTGTTTTACCACAATAAGGGTCTGATATTTCTCTGTAGACAGGAGTTCTGCCATGATTTTGTCAAACTTTTCAAGCAGCTGCACAAACCCAAGAAATATTCCATTACTAGGGGTAAAAAGACAATCAAAACTACTTCTGAATGCTGAATTCTGTTCTAAAAACTGGAAAATACATCAATAGTGTTGAGCGAACCCAAACTGTAAAGTTCGGGTCCGTACCGAACTTTGCTAGTTCAGGGACCCGGACCGGAACCCGAACTTTGCCAGAAAGGTTCGAGTTCTGTGTTCAGGCATTTAATAAAGCTTTTAAAAGTCTACAGGGCAGCCAATCAACAAGGTTTTAAGCTGTGGGCACTTAGAAGCTAGTAATGGCATGGCTGTGATTGGCTTTATACGTGACAGGGAAATTTATAAAGTTAATCTGACTGTTAGTTCAGCAGCCGTTGACATATACCCATTTTTGGTGTGAGGTACACCTGCACTGCATATGTGACAGGGAAATGAATATAGTTAATCCGTATGTTGGTTCGGTGGGTGACATATTCCCATTTTTGGTGTTGGGTACACCTGCACTGCATACATGACAGGGAAATTAATATAGTTAATCTGTCAGTTCGGTGGGTGACCTCAAAGAATGAGGAGAGCATGAAATAAGGGACGGGACCCTGGTCGTGGTGCTAGTGGAGCTCCTGTTGCAGGGAGAGGACATGGTTGATCTGTGCCAGCAAATGAAACACCTTCCTCAGATGCACATAGGTGACAGGACGTTCAGCGTTATTTTGTAGGCCCGAATACTGGTGTAAGAATGGTGAGGCCAGAACAAGTAGAGGCGGTAGTAGATTGAATGGCTGACAGTGTCTCCAGTTCCTTCACATTGTCTCCCACCCGGTCTGCTGCTGAAACCGCAGAGTTGGCACCTGCAGCCCATGGGCATCTGTCTTTCTCCTCACCCCCTTGCAAATCAGCCAAGTAGTCTGATCCCCAAGTCATGCAGCAGTCTCTTATGCTTTTTGATGACTCTACTGGCAGGGTTTCCGTAGGCCATCCACCTAGCCCTGCCCCAGAAGTAGAAAAGATTGAGTGCACTGATGCCCAACCACTTATGTTTCAGGATGTGGACATGGGAGGACCACCGCCGCACATCTCTGATGAAACACAAGTGCCAACTGCTGTAGCTTTCTGCCGTTTGCAGACCGGCAAGGAGGGCAGAGGTGAAGAGTGGGTGGTAGATGATGTGGAGGATGATGAGGTCCTAGACCCCACATGGAATCAAGGTCATGTAAGTGACATGTGCAGTTCGAAGGAAGAGGTGGTGGTCACACAGAGCCAGCCGCACGGCGAAAGAGGGAGCAGGTTGCAAAAGCAGAGTGGCCGTCCCCTAGCCAGTATGCCTGCTACTGCCCACCGCACCCAGGGAGGGACTGAGCACACCAAAGCCTGGTGTAGCAGTTTTTCAGACAATGTGCGGATGACAAAACGCAAATGGTTTGCATGCTGTGCAATTAGAGCCTTAAGCGAGGCATACATGTTCTAAACCTGAGCACAACCTGCATGACCAGGCATCTAAATGCAAAGCACTAGCTGCAGTGGAGTACACGCCTGAAAAACCACAAAAGATCTCAGGCTCCTCCTGCTCCTTTTTCTGCTGCAGTCTCTGCCTCTTCCTCCCCCTCTGGAGTGACAGTGGCACCTGCCACACCACAAACAGAGGATGTGGCAGCAACACCTCCACCACAGTCACCCAGCATGTCCACACTGTCCCATGGAAGGGTTCAGCTAGTCATCCCCCAAACACTGGAGAGAAAGAAGTACCCCGCTACTCACCCACGATCCCTGGCCCTGAATGCCAGCATTTCAAGGGCCTTTGAAATGTCATTCCGTCTCGTGGAGAGAGACTTTTAACAACCTTATGGCGGTGGCTGACCCAGGGTATGTGGTTCCCAGCCGCCACTACTTTTCCAGGCTAGCCATCCCTGCCCTGCACAACTAAGTGGCGGACAAAAGGTGTGCACTGCGCAACATTTTCTGTGGCAAGGTCCACATACAGTAACTACCGATACGTGGACCAGTAAGCACAGGCAAGGACGCTATATCTCCCTAACTGCACACTGGGTAAATGAAGTGACGGCTGGTCTTAACCTAGTAACATAGTATATAAGGCCGAAAAAAGACATTTGTCCATCCAGTTCGACCTGTTTCCTGCAAGTTGATCCAGAGGAAGGCAAAAAACCCCTGTGAGGTAGAGCCAATTTTCCCCACTTAAGGGGAAAAAATTCCTTCCCGACTCCAATCAGGCAGTCAGAATAACTCCCTGGATCAACGACCCATCTTTAGTAGCTATAGCCTGAAATATTATTACGCTCCAGAAATACATCCAGGCCCCTCTTGAATTCCTTTATTGTACTCACCATCACCACCTCCTCGGGCAGAGAGTTCCATAGTCTTACTGCTCTTACCGTGAAGAACCCTTTTCTATGTTTGTGTACAAACCTTCTTTCCTCCAGACGCAGAGGATGTCCCCTCGTCACAGTCACAGTCCTGGGGATAAATAGATGATGGGAGAGATCTTTGTACTGAACCCTGATATATTTATACATAGTTATTATATCTCCCCTCAGTCGTCTTTTTTTCTAGAGTGAATAACCCTAATTTTGATACCCTTTCGGGGTACTGTAGTTGCCCCATTCCAGTTATTACTTTAGTTGCCCTCCTCTGAACCCTCTCTAGCTCTGCTATGTCTGCCTTGTTCACGGGAGCCCAGAACTGTACACAGTACTCCATGTGTGGTCTGACTAGTGATTTATAAAGTGGTAAGACTATATTTTCATCACGGGCATCTATGCCCCTTTTGATGCAACCCATTATCTTATTGGCCTTAGCAGCAGCTGCCTGACACTGGTTTTTACAGCTTAGTTTGTTATTTATTAAAATTCCTAGATCCTTTTCCATGTCAGTGTTACTGAGTGTTTTACCATTTAGTATGTACGGGTGACTTGCATTATTCCTTCCCATGTGCATAACTTTACATTTGTCAGTGTTAAACCTCATCTGCCATTTCTCTGCCCAAGCCCCCAATCTATCCAGATCCCTCTGTAGCAGAAAACTGTCCTCTTTAGTGTTAATTACTTTACACAGTTTAGTGTCATCTGCAAAAATTGATATATTACTGTGCAAGCCTTCTACAAGATCATTAATAAATATATTGAAGAGAATAGGGCCCAATACTGAACCCTGAGGTACCCCACTAGTGACCGTGACCCAATCTGCCAGTTACTTACCCACATACAGACATTTTCTCCTAGTCCAAGTGTTCTCATTTTATATACTAACCTTTTATGTGGTACAGCGTCAAATGCTTTGGAGAAGTCCAGATATACGACATCCATTGATTCGCCGCTGTCAAGTCTAGAACTTACCTCCTCATAGAAACTGATTAAATTAGTTTGACATGACCGATCCCTCATGAAGCCATGCTGATATGGTGTAATTTGCTTATTTTCATTGAGATACTCCAAGATAGCATCTCTTACAAAACCTTCAAACAGTTTACCCACAACAGATGTTAAACTTACCGGCCTATAATTTCCAGGCTCTGTTTTTGGACCCTTTTTGAATATTGGCACCACATTTGCTATACGCCAGTCTGGTGGAACATTCCCTGTCAGTATGGAGTCCGTGAATATCAAAAATAAGGGTCTGGCTAGGACATCACTTAATTCCCTTAGGATACGGGGTGTATGCCATCCGGTCCTGGCGATTTGTCTATTTTAATCTTTTTAAGTCGCTGCTGTACTTCTTCCTGGGTCAGACAGGGCACTTTTAAAGGGAATTTACTTTTACATTTTGCATTTCATCTGACAGTTTATTTTCCTCAGTGAAAACAGTGGTGAAGAAAATATTTAATAGCTTGGCTTTATCCTCATCGCTTTCTGCAACTCCCCCTCATTGCTATGTAGAGGGCCGACTCCTTCAGGTTTATATTTTTTACCATTTATATAATTGAAAAACATTTTAGGGTTAGTTTTGCTCTCTTTGGCAATTAATCTCTCGGTCTCTAGTTTGGCAGTTTTTATTAGTTTTTACATATTCTATTTTTTTCCTTATAGTTTATCAGTGCTTCCTGGCTCCCCTCCTGTTTTAGTGATTTATATGCTTTCTTTTTGTCATTTATTGCTTTTTACGGTTCTATTTATCCACATTGGTTTCTTCTTATTTCTTAGCCTTTTATTTCTATAAGGTATGCATCGATCACAATTTGATGTTACAATGCTTTTAAAAATCTCCCATTTTGTGGTTGTATTTTTATTTTTGAGGACTATGTCCCAGTTAATTGGGCCTATGGCCTCTCTTAGTTGGCTAAATTTTGCTTTTTTGAAGTCCGGTATTCTTGTTCCTCCCTGTAGAAACTCTCGTTTGAAGGATAATTGGAAGGTTATTACTTTATGGTCACTATTTCCCAGGTGTCCCCCGACCTGCACGTCTGTTGTTCTATCAGGTCTATTGGTTAATACTAAGTCCAGTATGGCCGTCCCTCTAGTTGGGTCCTGAACCATTTGGGAAAGGTAATTGTCTTTGGCTATTGCCAAGAACCTGTTTCCTTTATGGGATGTACAGGTTTCAGTTTCCCAGTCTATATCTGGGTAGTTGAAGTCCCCCATAATAACCACCTGATTATGGTTTGCCGCCTTGTTTATCTCGTTTAGTAATAGATTTTCTACGGACTCTGGTATATTAGGTGGTTTATAGTAAACTCCTATTAGTAATTTATTATTGTTTTTGGCTCCATTTATCTCCACCCACAATGACTCCACATTTTCGTGTCCCTCACAGATGTCTTCCCGGAGTGTGGGCTTTAGAGAGGACTTTATGTAAAGGCAGACCCCTCCCCCTCTCCGGTTTTGACGATCCTTTCTGAACAGATTGTAACCTTGTACATTAACTGCCCAGTCATAGCTATCATCCAGCCATGTCTCAGTTATTCCCACTATGTCATAATCCTCCTCACACATCACTAATTCCAGTTCCCCAGTTTTATTAGTCAGGCTTCTGGCATTAGTATACATACATTTGAGAGGTTTATGCATATTTTTGCCCTACACCTTTCCTTCTGAACTTTTCTAGTCCCTCCTTCCATTTCTCCCCCAGTCCCACTACCTTGCCCCGGTCTCTATCTGCACTATCTTCCCCTCCTATAATGTAATTTCTCTCCCCCAGTCCCTAGTTTAAACACTCCTCCAACCTTCTAGCCATCTTTCTCCCCAACACGGCTGCCCCTTCCCCATTGAGGTGCAGCCCGTCCCTCTGATAGAGCCTGTAGCCGATAGCAAAGTCGGCCCAGTTCTCCATGAACCCAAAACCCTGCTTCCTACACCAGTTCTTGAGCCACTTGTTAACCTCTCTAATCTCCCGCTGCCTCTCTTGTGTGGCCCGTGGTACAGGCAGTATTTCGGAAAATACTACCTTTGAGGTCCTTGCCCTAAGCTTTTGACCTAAATCCCTGAAATCATTCTTAAGGGCGCTCCACCTTCCTCTAACTTTGTCATTGGTTCCGATATGGACCATGACCGCTGGATCTTCTCCAGCCCCTCCCAGTAATCTGTCAACCCGATCTGCGATGTGTCGAACTCTAGCGCCAGGAAGACAGCACACTGTTCGGCGATCACGATCTTTGTGACAGATCGCCCTATCTGTTCCCCTAATAATTGAGTCTCCCACTACCAGCACCTGTCTGGCCTGCCCTGCTCTCCTGGTCCCCTGCTTACTGGAGCTGACATTCCCCTGACCAGCAGAGGAAGTGTCTGGCTGCAGCGGTGCTGTCCCTGAGCTGCCATCCCCTCATCTGCCAAGCGTGCAAACTTGTTGGGGTGTGTCAGATCAGGGCTAGCCTCCCTGGCACTCTTCCCTCTACCCCGCTTTCTTACTGTCACCCAGCTAGCTACCTCACTCTCCTCAGCCTCCTCGCTACCACCCTCCCCCACATCTACCCCAAAGACTGCTTGCTCGGTGAGCAGCAAACTCTTTTGCAAATTGTCAGTGGCTCTCAGTGTTGCAATATGCCCGTTTAGAGACTCGACGTGCGATTCCAAACGGGTAATTTGCTCACATTTTGAACAAAGATATGCACCCTCAAACGGCTGTTCCAGGACTGCATACATCATGCAAGATGTGCACTGGACGGCATTGTCAATTGTGCAAGACATACTAATGGGGATTGCACCACAAAAACAAAAAAAAAATACAATATAATCTAGTTAAAGAACTGGCGAATTTCAGTCCCCCACTGAAGTCCCTCAATCTGAAGTCACTTAATCTTAAGTCACACTTACACAACCACACACTTAATCAACCACGCGTCGCGACCAACCTTGCGTTATATATATATCTACTTATATAAGTATGCTGTAAATGAAACTCAAATACACCAGCCTGTTTTTTTTCCCTCTGGATTCAAAGGTCTTGAGGCGGATAGCAGTTTGGTGCATGTCCTACCGAGGATTGCAGGACATTTCTTGTTGCCTTCTCCTCCGCTTCCTACTTTACCGCCTCCTCATCTGATCAGCGTAACTGCTTCACCACCAAGTTCAGTGCAGCCAGGGGGAAACAGCAGGCTGTTTTTGAAACTCATCTGTTTGGGGGGAAAACCCCACACCGCGCAGGAGCTGTGGGCAGGCATGGAACAGACGGATGAGTGGTTGGTGCTGCTGAGCCTCAAGCCTGGCCTGGTGGTGTGCGATAGCGGGCGAAATCTCGTAGCAGCTCTGGGCCTAGCCAGTTTGACACACATCCCTTACCTGGATCATGTGCTGAATTTGGTCGTGTAGAGGTTCCTGAAAAATTACCCTGTGTCAAAGCTGCTGCAGAAAGTGCGGGCCATCTGTGCGTGTTTTCAGTGTTCTCACCCTGCTGCTGCTCGTCTGTCTGCACTGAAGTGTAACTTCGGCCTTCCTGCTCACTGCCTCATATGGGATGTACCCACAAGGTGGAACTCCACCTTGCATATGCTGGCGAGACTGTGCGAGCAGCAGCAGGCGATAGTGGTGTTTCAGCTGCAGCATGCACAGGTGAGTCGCTCTGTGGAATAGCACGACTTCACCACCAACAAGTGGAGCTCCATGCAGGATGTGTGTGCCGTGTTACGCTGTTTTGAGTACTCTACCAACATGGCCAGTGCCGATTATGCAGTCCTCAGCGTTACTATCCCACTTCTATGTCTCCTTGAAAAAACACTTTGGGCGATCATGGAAGACGTGGCACAGGAGGAAGAGGGATCATTTACATGGTTATCATTCAGACCAGTCATTAACAAGTGGCTTGGAGGGTGGGTTCCTGCACCAACAAGGGCCAGGAACACAACTGTCCAGCCAGGGCACAGTTCTGCAGGATAAGGAGGAGGAGGAACGGTGTTCACAGCAGGGTGGCACCCAAAGCGGCTTATGGGCATCAATGGAGCGTGGCTGGGGGGAATAAAGAGGACACATATACACCTCCCATAGAGGACAGGTTGTCGTTGCCTCTGTGCAGCCTGGCACACATGAGCGACTACATGCTGCAGTGCCTGTGGAACGACCGCCGAGTTGCCCACGTTCTAACCAGTGCTGATTACTGGGCGTCCACCCTGCTGCATCCCCGCTGCAAAGACAATGTGCTGTCCTTAATTCCATCACTGGAGCGTGATCGGAAGATGTGCGAGTACAAGTGGCCGCTGGTAGACGTGCTGCTGGTAGCATTCACATCTGACAGCGGTGGCTCAGTGGAAGTACAAGGCGTAGGCAGAGCAGGAGGCAGAAGAAGTCGCCAACGCAGCTGGGTCACCGCCAGCTCCTCAGAAGGAAGGGTTAGCAAAACCGAAATGTGGAAAAGCTTTGTCAGCATGCCACAACAACCAGCACCACCAGCTGATACGGAATGTCTTAACAGGAGGCAGCATTTCAGCAACATGGTGGAACAGTACGTGTGGACATGCCTACACTTCTGACTGACAATACAGCAAGTGTATTGTCTAAATGTGTGTTTGGCATGGCAGGGAGGGGGATCACAGACAAGCGCAGCTGCCTGTCCACAGCCAACGTGGACAAGCTCACGTTCATTAATATCAACCAGGCATAGATCCCACAGGACTTGTCTATACCTTGTGCTGAGTAGACAAGTATACTGGCCGCACCCAGCCATTGTTATACTCAGCGCACTTTCTCTTTGCGTTCTCTTTTCTATTTCCCAATGTTTTGGGGTCTTCCCATATGTGTGTGTGTATATATGTGTGTGTGTGTATGTGTATATATATATATATATATATATATATATATATATATATATATATATATATAATTGTGTTCAGAATGAAATCTTACAAGGACTTTTTAAAGAACCAAATGCAACTAAAATGACATCAATTGTTTTTGTAATACAGTATTAAATGTTTTTTTGTGATTTCTTCATTGACACAATTATTCAACCCCTTAAAGACTACCACTCTTAAGAACAGAGGTTCATTCAAGTGTTTTCGAACAGGTATTAAAAACACCTGTGGATGTCAAGGAGCAGCAATCAAGCATAATAAGCACCAATTAGGCAGATGTAAAATGACTGATACTCAGCTCCTTCTAGACATTTACTAGTGTGTTTACAAAAATGGTGAAGTCAAGTGAATGGTCCAGGAAGACAAGAGAAGAGGTGATTTCTATTGAGTTTACAGCCTGGGTAATGGGGACAATCCTATTACACCTTGCTGCACTGTCTGCGGATCCAGATTGCCATTACACAGCTCTGTAATTTCAGCAAACCATTACTGTTATTGGGGTGCAAGTGCGGTTTGATACAGCCATTAACAGGGTTTATTACAAGGAAATATTTGCTTTATTTGCCCTTGTGCAGTGCCGTTATATGTTCTAAAGCCCTTTTTTGTGTGTATTAGTGGCACAAAAAATATTTATTTACCGTTGTGTGGTCAAGTGAGAAAATTGCAGCCCTTTTTGGCGTGTATTAGTGGTAAAAAAAAACTTATTAGCCGTTGTGTGCTGAAGTGAGAATTTTTGGGGTGTTTTAATTTCCTATTTATTTGATCTAACAGTATGTCAGACAGAAGTGCCAGGTCCTGCACAGGGGAGTGGCAGAGGCCTAAATGTTTCTGGCGCATGCACAGGTCGCAGCAGAGTAAGGGGGTGTTGAAGCAGGGGTTGCAGCGAGAGGCCTGAGCTCCCGGTGTCATCTAGCGGTTGTGTCTTCTTGACCAGCAACCCAGCGGTTCTTGAATGGTTGATTCTGTCATCCACTTCGTCCCAAATGACATCAGACACCCCCAGCCAAGAGTTGGTGGGTTCCGCAGACATAACTTAGTTGGCATGGCCCGGGAGCAGGCCCTGTGCCCTCACCTGTACTCAACCTGCCTCTGTCTTTTTCTGTTCCCTCAGCCAGAGAAGTATTGTGTGCTGTGGGCTTAGCTACACTATACAGTGAGGACGAGCTATTAGAGGACAGTCGTCAGCTACTGGCCAGCCAAAATGTGGAGGAGACATCCGCTGCTTCCTCTGATAGGCAGGCAAGAAGTGATGAGGAGAGTGGTGTGGGAGCTGGTGTTGTGAGCGGTTCCTGACCCAGAGACCATTGAGGAGGACATCAGTGACGTGCAGACAGTACTTGGTGATGATGCAGCTGATCGCACTTGGGAGCCAGATGATTTGGGGCCTTCATCATCATCATCGGGCAAAGAGTGTGGCAACTTGCCCGAGAGTCGCTGATGAGCAGCTTTCTTCACCTGCCTACTGAAGAAACTATTCACCAGCAGCAGCTAGACCTGGAGCAGGACCTGAACCAGCAGGTGGTGGCATACATGGACAGCACTCTGCCACCCCACATTGAAGAACCGCTGGACTACTGGGCAGCCAAACTGGATTTGTGGCTGCAATTGGCAGTTTGCCCTGGAAAAGCTGTCCAGCCCAGCCAGTAGTGTGGCATCAGAGCTGGTTTTTAGTGTGGCTGGGGCCATAGTTACCCCAAGAAGAACTCGTCTGTCCACCCAAAATGTGGAGAGACTGACCTTTTTATCAAGATGAATCAGGCGTGGATCAGCCAAGATTTCCACCCACCAATGCCTGATGCATCAGACTAGATCATCCATGGTGCCACACCAACACTTTGATACAAGAGACCGGTTTCTTATGGCTACCTGCCTCAGCTACTATTCTGATGCTGCCACCCACCTGTTGCCACACATGATTATAAGTGCTCCTTCTTTCACCCACCATTTTAATCTGGTACTGGTATTGCCACCCACCTCCACTCTGTCACCGGGTCACTCTGTGGTCTCCTGATGCTGCTGCCACCTCCACATTGTCACTTTGCCACTTTGTGGTCTCATGATGCTGCTGCTGCCACCTCTACGTTGTCATTGTGCGACCCTGTGGCCTCCTTCTTAAGCTGCTGCCACCTTCACACACTCATTGTGCCACTTTGTGGCCTCCTCATGCTGCTTCCACCTCACCACTGTGTCAAAGGGCCCCTCTGTGGACTTCTCATGCTGTTTCCACCCTCCCCACTTCATGACATGATCATTTATTTGACCCTCCTTTGGATCTGTCAGAAGGAAGGAACAATGAGACTTACAACAGATCCAAAAGCAGAAGTGGGTATAAAACATAGAAGACATGCAAATATTCCATATCCATGTGTCATCTGTTTTGGATCCACTCCGCTTTTTTTTTTTTTTTTTTGGCATTAGCAATACTGATAGATTGCTGACTGACAGGATCCGTTTTTTGGGGGGTTATTGTTCTGACCAGAGGAAGGGCAAAATAATCTGTGATGTCAACACAAACTTACTGCTGATACCCTCTCCACTCTGTCGGGGGGGCTCTAATTGTATAAGCGTTTAATAGAACAGGTTCTGTAGACATCTATGTGGAATCCGCAAACAACGGTGTATAAGGAATGCGCTGCTTCTTGACGCTAACATTGACCTGTAAGGCTGAATTCATACTTGAGTTATTTGGTCAGTTTTGGCCCCGTGACTGCCCAAATAAAGTGTGCAGGGGGGCGGTTGGGTGCTAAGTAACAACAATACTGCCCTAATTTTTATGTTATAAATTCTGCGTTGTAAATTTTTTCAGCATAAGTAACATAACTTTACTACTACTGTTTTACTACTTTTGCACAATAAAAACAGTTTTAAAAAAAAAAAGTTTTGCAAAGCCACATCTTAAGACCCATAACTTTTATATTCTTTCTATGGAGCTATGTGAAGGCTTGATTCTTGCAGTTTTTATTGGTATTTTTTATGTTGCAAAGGCATTTATTGTAGTTTTATACAATACAATAAAACAGTACAATGTGTGTACATGGTAGAGGACAAAATTTTCAGTCAAACAAATAAAAAGAAAAACAATATCTGGGTAGCGTCCACTCAATGTCTCATCGGCGTGGCTTTTTTCCAGGTGACGTGCATGGATGAAGTAACTCACAAACCCATCCATCCCCCAGCTGAGTAGAATACATGTTGCGTTCCATCAGAGTTCCGAGCAGAGAGAGAGAGATGGTGGAGTGGGAAGCGTTGGTCGGGGGGGAAGACTACCAAGGCTCCCAAACTTTTTCGAAGAGGGAAAGTGTAAATGTGGTGTAATTTGGCAGGTACTAAATACGTCCGGTGCAGGACTTTTATTGAGGTCTCCACCAGGGTAGTTTGCCACGACCCTTTGGAGAGTGTCTGGGAGCGTTGGTGCCATTTAGACACAGAGAATTCCTCTAATAAATCTGCCTCCCACTCCAACATGTCTCGTAACTTAGAACCTTCTGGGGGCGCATTGAGAATAGCGTAGATCTGGGATAACAGACCCTGTTTATATAGCGAGAAAGACAATAGCCTTTCGAAAGGAGTATAGTCAATCTCATGGGTTCCCTCTTTTAAAGAGTGGAGGAATGAAAAACCTCAGCGTACATTAAACTGTTCCTGTACAGGTGGGGAAAATGTTTCTGTGAAATCCGACAAAGATGAGATGGAGCCCCTTACCAGGAATACCCAGAGAGAGCACAACTTTTTTTCGACCCACCATGAAAAAGCCCCAGTTTGGAGCCCAGGGGGAAAGTAGGATTGCCAAGGAGATACTCTAGAGGGGATGGCTTAGATTGGAGAGAGTGCTTAAATCTAACTGATCTCCACAGAAGAAGGGAATAGTGTGAGAGTAAGGATTTAGTGCGAAGCAGGTAAAGAGGAAGTAGTCCAGATGAGGGCTCTCCAAGAGTACGGTGCTATCATTGATTGTTCAAGGGTAACCCATAAAGGTTGCACTTGCACAGAGAGGTGTCAGAAATAGTTGGGCCAACCTTGCTGCCTTGTAGTACCGTGTTATTGCTATTATTTTGGAGCAGATAACACTTTTATCACTTTTTATTCAGTGTTTTTTGTCTTTGTTTTTTGGTGGCAAAAAGCAGCAATTCTGACAGATTTTGTTTAGTGTTCACCTTATGGCAGTGTTCCCTGACTCAAGTCCTCAGGGCCCTCTTGCTGGTCATGATTTGAGAATATCCCACAGATTTGAATACCTGTGAAGTCCTGATGCACTGGCACGAATTAGATCTCCTGCTCAATACTAAGGAAATCCTGAAAACATGACACAGGTGGGCCCTGAGGACTGGAGTTGAGAAACACTGCTTTACGGGATAAATTACATAATTGGTATCGAGGTATATAACCTGCACTACCCAAATATGGGAAGAGGATTTTTATTTTTCTATTGAAAAGCATTTTTTTAAATGGGGGGGGGGGGGAATGTGTATATATACTTTTTTTGTTTGGAATTTTCTTTTATTTAATAAAACATTTTTACTTTAACCATCTAATAGTCTAACAAGGTGACTTTATTAGGCAATCTTTTGATTGCTTCTATAATTCTCTTGAACTGCATATTCAGTAAAAAAAAATTATACTGACAGTCACCAGCAGGCTGCATCAGAAGGGCACAGTCTGCCAGGATACACTACATGCAGCATTGAGACCTTCAGTATGCTTCAGACTGCCACTGCCATGCAGAGAAATCTCCTCCCCTGACTATATTTGTGGCTTGCCGATGTGAGACCGCCTAGAGTCCATTTCCTGCTACGATGCTGCAGTCGCTATTGACCTGGGCATCTAAAGGGTTAAATGGTCTGGACTGGTGCTTCTGGCGGTCTAGGCCATTAGATCAGGAGGCATGTAAGAGCTGAGCCCCATGCTCTCTTCGGCTGAGCTGCCACCTTTTTATGGAGGCCCAGTCTAAGGCCCCTTAGTGACCACCATAAAAAGGATATGAGTTGTCATTAAGGGGTTAATGAAACACAGAAGGTGGCCAGCATGCTCAATGCAGTTTTCTGTATGGATGACAACACGTCACATCCTATGTTGGTTAATATATCATATAAAACAAATTATTGGTCTTAAAAAAAAAAAAAAAAAAAAAAAAAACCTCATTGACCATGCTGGCAAACATCTCTTAATGGTCAGATTCTTTGTGAGGTTGCTTGTGCTATTTTTAACATGGGGAAACCATAGTCATTGCTGTAGTCCTGTGACTTGTGTGACTGCTAGTTGCAACTTTATTTAACCGGTCGGGAAATGAAAATACAGGTAAACAGTATGCGGTAAATAGCTCATTCCTTCACTGGTTATGGTACAGGTGCTCAAGTCTCAGCTGAAACACTCCTTCAGAAAACAAGTAAATAATTATAAAATAAAGAGACTAGCACTCCTACGTGTGATAAAATATATAACTTTATAAGTATAAAATAATAATAATAAATGATAAATATCGTGCTCTAGTATAAATAATATTTTGCTCTAGTATAGAAAATGAATGACAGTCCCGTATCTTGGTATAAACAACAATAAAGGGATTCAAATATTTGGTCTGGGACCGAGATAGTCCATACGATTTGGACTGGTGATGAATAGCAGTTCGATATATTATAACATGTCTAACAGCAATGTGCTCATCGGCAAAGTAAATGTAAGATTGCTGTCTGGATTCTCTTCAGTTCTGAAATCACGGTCTAGAATTACTATGGCTGTTATGTGTCCATCATGATATATTGTCTTTCTGGGTCCTGTGTCACCTTTGAGTTCCACTATATTATCAGTTAGGCAACTCTTAATATAATACAGGTACCTGTTGGATGTTGCATTCAGTAATCAGACTTTGTAGTTAGACTTCCACGGAGTCTGTGTAATAGGGATTTGCCTTACTCGCAACGGGCATCACGCGGCAGCTTTGCTTGGCGTTTCCCCTGTATATTCGCAGTTACTGCTCTCCCGTGCTCACGCTGACTGTGATCCTCAGTTTGTCACGTGGGCTGGGGGCTGCCGTTTCGTGGAAAGGAGATCATTGTAAGGTGTGTACACTTTGGTTTTGGAGCGCTCCAGATGTCAACCTTCTACAATTTTCCTCTGCTGGTTTTACTATAAGTGCTGGGTACCCAGGGGGTTTTTCTTTTTCCTTTCCTTATAATTAGTGAAATTTAAATACTTGACTGAGGATTTGGCTTTTGTGCACAGGCTGCTAATTTCTGGGGTCATGAGTGGTCCATCTGGTACTTATTATTGCCTTTCAACACTTTCAAAATTGCTGTTGGCTTTGGATCCTCTGAATCTCATTGCCAAATTAATTTTATTATTTAAAGGGATGTTACAAATTGGTTACATAGATTGAGTACCACGTGTGGCTTACACTGTACACCCTGGTTTAAAGATCTGTTACATACTTTTGTGACTTTGTGGCTCATTAACAAATAAAATGTATTTCTCTGTCCCAGAAATGTTTATGGAGACCTGACAGTAAGAGGTAACCTTTACTTAAACTCTACCGTCCATACAAATGTGCAGTCTCTGATGTCCACCTTACTGCCCCTTGTGAACAGATCTGTGGACTTTAGTTCCATAATTGTGAATGGTTAGTATTATAGTGTGAAGAGCGTGTTTTTTTTTTTTGTTGGTGTGTCAACAAAAGGATGATGCTTATGTGTTTACGTTATGTAGGAATCGGCAATGAATTGAAAGTTCACTCCATTAATTTTCGACTTACAAATGAACCGTTTGTGCTAAATCTACTGGATATGTCGTCAACTGAATCTCAACTGCTTGGCAATAACCTTTCAACAGTGGTGAGTATGAATATGTAGTTTGAAAAGAATCATTGCAAAACTGGTAGTCTCCCACATACCCTTTACCCTCCCCTAGACTTCACTGTTGTGCTTGAAGTTTGTGGCTCGAAAAATAATAAATGTTCTTTGTAGGTAGAGTCTGTGTTGCGTGATGGTAACCTTCTTCAGGTGATAATGAGGGAATTCAAGTAAGTCTCCAAACTTTCAAGTAGATAACCTATTCCCAACTATATGGCAAAATAACATGGCCTCAAAGAGCAGGAAATGCTCAACCCCAAATTCAGTTGTGCATCTATACCCGGGGGAGCAAATCCTGCACATGTGGTCCGTTACTAATGGAGATTCCCAGCAAAAAATGCATGCAATGGAGGATGCTCGCAGCGGACCACAAGTGCCACAAAGACATCCTACACAAGATGGCAAAATGTGTGGATGTAACTGACTATATAAAAATAAACATTTACAAAAATAGGTGCACTACGGTGGTGGATGCAATCAACAAAATCTGACTAAACCCTCGCACTGATGTTAAAATGAGACTTTAGCCAATACATCCTTATATGAATGACATACCGGAGCCCCTGAACCCTGGGTTCGTGGTCCGCTGTGGGCATCCGCCATTGCATGCATTTTTTGTTGGGGATCGCCATTAGCAATCGACCACATGTGCAAGATTTGCCCCTTCGAGTATAGATGCACAACTGCATTTGGGGTTGAGCATTTCCTGATCTTCGAGACCACGTTATTTTGTCATATAGTTTGTATATGTATGCTTGGAGGTGTATAAACTCCAAATTTGAATGTGCGTTGATTTTCATCTATAGCCTGCATGATATCAGTCAGCCATGGGTGGGGCTCACAGCCTCCTCCCTCCTCCCATTGTATGTGTGGTTTCACACTGGAGGTAACTGGGAGCTGTTTGCTGTGAGTCGAACCTTACGCTTTGTGTAATTCGCCCACTGGCCCCTGGTACTGCCCATACGGCACAGGTGGGTTAGCATTGGGTGTCACTCGAGATACCTTGACGGGGTTCGTGGGCTCTGGTATGTCCTTCATATAAGGATATATTGACTAAAGTCTCATTTTAACATCGGTGCAAGGTTTTAGTCAGATTTTGTTGATTGCATCCACCTATAGTACACCTATTTTTATAAATGTTAATTTGATAACCTATTCCCCAATCATCTCTAATTTAGTATAGCATTTTGTATAAACAAATGAAATGATACTGTATATTTCTGAGGTTACTAAGGGTGAAAAAGTCACATCTAGGACTTCCAACCTACTTTGTATTTTTTTTGCCTTCTTCTAAAAGTAAAATTAAATTGCTCAAAATGTAGAAATATTAATTGGACAAAATAGTACATTAGTGTTGAGCGCGAATATTCGAATAGCGAATTTTTATCACGGATATCGCAACTTTAATAATTTGCAAATATTGCGAATATAGCGCTATATATTTGCAATTTCGAATATTCGTTTTTTTTTAGTTGTTAATCCTTGTTGCTCTCTGGTTGTCTTCCCACTCCCCAAAAGCTGTTCTTGCCTGTCCGGAGGATTCTTGGCTCCCTGCCAGCTCCAGTCAATGCCCGTTGCCGCTTCTGTCGACTTCCCGTGTGCATGGAGCGTCCCCATCCCAATGGGAACGCCTCTATGCTAAAATGTACTGTCGGATGTGAGAATCACGATCTCACAAATTTGACTAAGTTGTAATCGCAATGCGATTAATATAACCTGAATTATTCGCATTGCGATATTCGTTATATTCTAGCAATGCAACCATTAGGAACCCAGCTTTAAGTTGAATTCGCAATGCGAAAATATAATCGCATTGCGAAATCAACTTAGAGCTGAGTTGCTAATGGCTGTATTGCTAGAATATAACGAAGATTGAGAATATAGAGCTATATTCGTGAATTCATCATCTTCGTTATATTCTAGCAATACAACCATTAGGAACTTAGCGCTAAGATCAATTCGCAATGCGAGTATATGTTCGCTTTGCGAATGAAACTGAGAGCTGAGTTCCTAATGGTCGTTGCTAGAATATAACGAAGATTGAGAATATAGTGCTATATTCGTTATATTCTAGCAATACAACCATTAGGAACCCAGCTTTAAGTTGAATTCGCAATGCGAGTATATGTTTGCATTGCGAATTAAACTTAGAGCTGAGTTCCTAATGGTTGTATTGCTAGAATATAACGAAGATTGAGAATATAGTGCTATATTCGTGATATTCGTTATCTTCGTCAATTCTAGCAATACAAGTTACAACCATTAGGAACTCGGCTCTAAGTTTAATTCGGGATGCAAATATAAATTCGCGTAACATTTACAATATATAGAATAATGACGAATATTTAATCGAATATTCGCGAAATTGAATATGGCCCCTCCCGCTCATCACTATAGTACATCTAACAACTAAAGTTTTAATAGATGGTATTAATACAAAGTAACCTCTTCCTGGGGATTGAACACTTTTAAAAAATCCCATTGTTAACAATATATTTAAAAAGAAGTCGCTATTTTGAGTTATCTTGGTTGCAAAAACAGTTTATAAGTTATATTAATTCCTTCCCGACCAGCACCGGAAAAGTACAGCGCCATGGGAAGTGACTTGCTGTACAGCTATGGCGCGATGATCGGGCAGGTACAGGAGCTGCGCCCTCCTCATCAGCAGCAGGGGTCTGGCTTTTCCTGACGGCCAAAGCCCTGCTGTATGCGTTGGCATTGGTAAAAACACCGATGCCAGCACATTAACCCTTGCAGTGCGGCGGTTAGTGCTGGTCACGGGGTATGTGAGGGGAGCTCCCTCCCAGTCTCCATCGGGTCACCGCACTGCAGTGACTGGGACCTGATGGTTGGGAAGGCAGGCCAAACCATGGAAGGCAGCAAGATGGGCTCTTAAAGGCATTCCATCATGGTATTTAATTATGGCCCATGGTAATGGAATCCATATCGCAATTGTAATAAAACTCGAGCTTGTAAAACACAAGTTCGTTCATCCCTATTCTTGAGCCATGTTCTCTGTTAGACATGTTATGAGTCTCATGCTCTGAATATGAGTGTTTTAAAGACTGTGCTGGGAGATGTAAGGGTGGATCAGGAATCGGTGTGATGCCAGCACTATGCAGTTTGTTAGCTGTAATCTCACGACCGGAAACTGTTTATAGCCCAAAGTTTTGGTGCACACCAGCAGTTTCTAAATCATCGGGTAAGGACTCTTTCACACTTGCGTTCTGAGGATCCGGCAGGCACTTCCGTCCCGCCGGATCCGTCAGAACGCAAGTCGCCTGAAAGCAATAAAAGACTGATCAGGATCCTGATCAGTCTTCGAAATGCTTTCAGGTTACTATGGCAGCCAGGATGCTATTAAAGTCCTGGTTGCCATAGTAGTAGGGGGAGCGGTATACTTACAGTCCGTGCGGCTCCCGGGGCGCTCCAGAATGACGTCAGAGTGCCCCATGCGCATGGATCACGTGATCCATGCGATCGCGTGATCCATGCGTGTAGGGCGCCCTGACGTCACTCTGGAGCGCCCCGGGAGCCACACGGATGGTAAGTATACTGCTCCCCACTACACTTTACCATGGTAACCATTGAGAAAAAGCTAAACGTCGGATCCGGCGATGCGCCAAAAGGACGTTTAGCTTAAGGCCAGATCCGGATTAATGCCTTTCAATGGGCAATTATTCCGGATCCGTCGTTGTGGCAAGTGTTCCAGATTTTTGGACTGAGCAAAAAGTGCAGGACCCTTAGGCACAAATTTGAGGTATTTGGAGGGGGGTTTTATCACAGCGTATATGATTCGGTCAGAACAAATTTTAAAAGCAAACCGTGTTGAAAAACCCCTTAAATGTTGAGATGTCACATTTTTTTTCTCCAGAATGCTTAATTTAGATGTGTGGTTTTTTTTTTTTGTTTTTTTTTTATACGTTGATTAGGAGTGGCTCTGTAGTTTGCAGAGGAGACCTTGTGTATCGGCTTCCAGCACCTGGTAGTAGAGAGGTTCTCAAAAGTTTCCTTAAAAGCCTTGGATCTGATGGCATTTTGGGATCCTCAAAGTATAAAGTGGATTCTAAATCTATAATCATAGGAGGTAAGAACCATAAGACTGTTATTAAACTGAGAGATGTCCCAAAGGAATTGGCAAATTGGGGAATATGTCCATTTTCTGTTGTGACAGACTAACGTTTTTTTTAAATAATAATGTATCTAAGTTCTAGACTTTGGTCAAAATGTTCCTATTGTAATAGGCTGGCTGTGAATTAACAGTTGGTAAAACTGTCAGACTCTTGACGTTGCATGTAGTCTAAAACTGTTCTTCATTCCTTGTTCCACTTAGATTCCAGTCCTGGACCTTACAATGAGTATCTTGATTTCCCTGGATTTGGTGTGGCAATAATTGTGATGTGTGGACTCTGCATCCTGATCTTCCCAATCATTCTTTTTGTGGTATGCTATACTTTTGTCCTGCCTTTTGCAAGGGAACAAAACATTCTACTGATGGGCATTGCTTATTCCGTTGCGAAATTCCCCATACGTTATACGGCCTGCAAATGTGACTAGTTTTCTTTCCATGGGCAGAATCGCATTAAAAAAACGAATAAAACTAAGTACAAAGAAGTGTATTACTAAAACCTTGGGGGGGGGGGGGGGCGCTATTAAAGAGGTTGTCTGATTTGTACTATTGATGACCTATCCTCTGGATAGATCATCAATATCAGATTGGCAGGGGTCCAATGTTCAAATAGCTGCTCTGCGCAGATGCCGAAGAGTTTGTTTAAAGAGCTCTGTTAACCTGCTCACTGCAACAATTGCAGCAGTGAGCAGGTGAAATTACAAGTATGCTGTCGCTATTCACTTCTGTAGGATGGCTCTGTAGTGTTCACTTGAACAGAGGAATCTGTCTCAAAAAAGTGAATGAGGACCACATTCTTGTAATTACACCACTGCAATTGCTGCGGCAAGCAGGTAAAGAATGAAGAGAAGGCAGCACTCGTACGAAGACTGTCTTCTCTTCAAATAGATGATCTGCGGGGGTGTCGGTAGTTGGACCCCGCTGGTCTGATACTGATGACCTATCCTCAACATAGATCTTCAATATTAAAAAGTGGACAACCATTTAAGAATATTTCATGTGCCAATCTTAAACCAATTTGTATGCATCTTTTGACGATGCGGGCCAGAAATTGCTAATCTGTAACTAGGCATTGCAGGCATAGATTTTGCTATCATTTGTAACACTTTATGTTAATTATCTGTCTGGCCCGTGGTGGCCAGCCCATTTATCTCAATTTTTAATAAGCAGTGAGGAGTATAAATGTCTCATTTAGTGCTCATATGACTAGTGCCAATGTAACTTTTTACACTACAAAAGTGGTGCAAAGCTTTAACTCTGCCCTATGTACAACACATACGTTAATGTTTTCTTGTGACTTTTCGTTGAGGCAATTATCTTATGATGAACTATGATGGACATCTGATTGTGGAAACCCCATAGTCCCCCCTGAGCGGTGGATGGCCTGGTGTGCAAGCCCAGGTGTCCTCCCTATAATCCAGCCCTGTGTATAGGTGTCAAGCCAGACTTGTTCCTATAGTCGGTAAAGACTATTCCACAAGTCATCCATTACTTATCACTGTCACAAGATAAATTTTAGGTTGCAGAGTTCCCCATTTACTGCAGAAATTATTTCCAGGTACACTGCTAACATTGCAATATAGACTGGTAGAGGCTGCTACTTACTTGCTGGTTTTGCTCCAAGTTCTGTTGGTTCTGGACTGATGTCTGAGACATTACCTCCTTGTTTCCAGGCTAGCCCTTGGACCTGATTGTTTTCCTCCTATTGCATTAATATAGTCTCTATGTAAATACACGCTCTTCTTACTGTGATAGATGTGTGTTCCACCTTTTTTTTTTTCCTGCTGATATGCACCTGATAAAATTGAGCATAACAAACTGTTTCTCTTTCAGTGTGCCAAAACCAGGATGCTTGGCCATAGAAAAAAGGCTACTATTCAGAGGCAACATAATCCTGGTAACCAAAGTCATTGTTTTGAGATGGATAACCGAGCATTTAATGCATTCATTGAGCAAGTGAGTGAATGGAGTTTTGTAGCCTAGAAAGCTCATAATTTCGGTATACAATGTCATAATTTGCAGCACAGCCTTTGAAGGGCTTATAAGCTTATTTAAGAGTATGCTTATATGTGGTGTGAAGCTGAAAATCTACAGTGTTCTGCAGTAGTGGATAAGATTTAATCCATATGCTATGTAAAAGAAAAAATAATAATTGCTGCAGTAATTGACATACAATACAAAGTGTGATAACCACAGCAACATGCCATTTAACCTGTGGATTTGTGACAGATTTTGCAGAGGACCCGCAGCAAAATACATTATATCTGGATGTACTCAATGTTTAGGGACTCATGCACAATGCCATATTAAGACATTTATATGAGCTCTGGGCAATAGAGAGCTGAAAGACAGCACTTCTAGACTATGCGCCAAAGCTCTACCTTTGTATTTCATATGGATATGAACTCACCATCACCACCTCCTTAGGCAGAGAGTTCCATAGTCTCACTGCTCTTACCATAAAGAATCCTCTTCTATGTTTGTGTAGAAACCTTCTTTCCTCCAGACACAGAGGATGTCCCCTCGTCACAGTCAGTCCTGGGGCTAAATAGATGATGCGAGAGATCTCTGTACTGACCCCTGATATATTTGTTCATAGTTAGTAGATATTTCTTGCATAATGTCAAATAATTGACAAATCCATATGTAATACAAAACCATGTCCCTCTGCTGCACCAGAAGTGGTTCTTACTCTTGAGAACATTATTTGTGCATGAGGAGCACCCCTCAATAATGTGAATACTGCAGATAAGAATTTTTCTTGCTTGCTCCAGGCAATTGACAACTAAAGTTGTTTGCTCTGGCCAATACGAGCATCAGAATGAGATACCTTTTGATCTACCCGATTTAAATTATTAAGAACCCACAGAATGGAACATATACCCATCCACTAGTGTGGATTGAGAACTTTGGTGCTCGGGCGCTCGAGTAGAACACAATGGAAGTCGCTGGGAGAACCCGAGCATTAAATCAGGCGCCCCTTGCTCTGAAGAGGGGGAGGGTGTCAGGACTCTAGTTCAGCTTGGAGTCCCTGCTCTGACTCCATATATAGCTATGTCCATATATGGAGTCAATTCTTGGGGACACCCCAGTGTATTTAAATCTAATTTAACCTCTATTTCTATGCAGAAGATCGCTGTACAGTGAGGGAATCCCTCAGTGTGAGTCTGCTGCTTAGGAGTTCCAGCTCTGACTCAATATATAGCCATGTCCACATATGGAGTCAGTGCTTGGGAACACCCAGTGTATTTAAACCTTATTTGGCCTGTATTTCAGAAAAGTTTCTGCTGGGATTTGAACTCATGACCTTCTGCAATAGAGGTAAGGCACTTTACCACTCAGCTATAATAGCTGCATAGCCAGTTACTTAAAAAAAATTCTACTGTAGATTACTTATTAGTATTCCTATACAGTAGCAGTCTCATAATAATAAAATATAGATAGATGGGTGGGTAGGTAGGTGTGTGTGTGTGTGTGTGTATATATATATATATATATATATATATATATATATATATATATATATATATAATGTGTGTGTGTATATATATATATATATATATATATATATATATATATATATTATATAATATATATATATATATATATATATATATATATATATATATATTTTTTTAACTAGTAACTGGCTGAGTGGTTAATTGCCTTGCCTCTAATGCAGAAGGTCATGAGTTCGAATCCCAGCAGAAAATTTTCTGAAGTACAGGCTAAATCAGATTTAAATACACTGAGTGTTCCCAAGCACCGACTCAATATATGGACACAGCTTTATATGGAGTCAGAGCACGGACTCCTAAGCTGCGGACCCAAACTGAGGGATTCCCTTACTGTACAGTAATCTTCGGCATAGAAATAGAGGCTAAATTAGATTTAAATACATACACTCGGCCGAACTCTGATGTACCAAGCATAACTATGCTCGAGCTTGTTTTATGAATAAAAGACACTAGTGGTCCAAAGTTATTTTCTCAAAAGTACTGCTTGATATACTGTTACCTAAGTTGGTTCTGTGAAATTGGGTTCTTGGCGATGGTCAAGCTTTCACTCTGGGCCACAACTGTTCTTCGTTCTCTAGTAGTTTGTGTAATAAAACCTTACTTCTGCTCTGGGGACATGATAACATGTATAATTTCTTATGTTTGTTTTATATTAATATGTTTCGTTTTTTGTTTTTTTTCTTTTTCTGCATAGCCTTAATGTTGAGTTTTTGCCAAGTGGTTTTAGACTGGGACACAGATAACCAAAGATATAAAAGCAGCCATGAGACTCGGAGTGGTAGTGAGATGGAGCATTGCTTTTACCAGGCAGTGTCAGCTGGCTCTGTATCTGCTTTGCACGTGTTGAATGTGGTGTCCTGACAGTGGCTGGCATGTTTTAATGGAGATTTACTTCTTGGACTCCTTCCAACAAGGCAAGAGACCTCAGAGGGGAGGAAACATCCCTGTAATCGCCTAATCCAGCATTTTTGTTAAGTTTGCACAACTAATATAAAATTCTCCTTTAGTATTTTCAAGAGTGAGGATGTTGGCGTGCCATGGATACAAGCACAATGAGAGAAACTTATGTTTATAACCTTTCTTCACCTGTTTTTGTATCTTTTTAAGGTGTTTTGATTTATGTAAAATGTTTGTACAGTTCTATTTGTCTTTGTGTGGAATAATCAAGTTTAAAGAGTTTAATAAAAAAAAAAAAGATTTATTGCCTTTATTGCGTGACTGGATATTCTATCTCTATGAAGCTTGTTGATTGTATAGACTAACATTAGAATATGGCAAATAATCATTGTATGAAACAAATAGTTCATGCCATACTGACATGTCTTATCTCAAATCTTATTGTCATAGGTAGAGATGAACATGTTTATTCAAAACTAATCTAATTCATTTCGAATTTCCCCCAAAAAATTTACTTCCAAACTAAGCTGAAAAGTGTCCGACATCTTACATAGTACAGTAGCACACAGGGCATGTTAAGATGGAGGATCACACGACTCTGGCTGGCAGGCTCACATATATTACCTTGCAGTCAGTTTTACCCAGTTGGGAGGGACTATATAGACATGTGACCTGGGCACTATATCAGTTTCCAGGCAGAGATGCCATGGCCATATGTATTCTCACCTTGTATATTGATGTGCCACAGATAAAGCAAAGAGACCATTTTCTTTAGACACTAAACAATAGAGTGAGTTCTGGGTGTGTTATGGAATGATTTAGGGCCCTTGCACACGACTGTATGCCCTCCAAGATATACGGTCCGTGTGAAGGCCACATGTGCAGAAGCAGCATTGATTGTGCACACGGGAACACACAGCATCGTAGATTACGATTCTGTGCATGTCGGGCCTCCCGCTGGGCTATTGTCCCACACTCATACGATCTTATGAGTACGGCACAATAGTCCCACGGGCGTCCCGATGTGCACAGCATCATTGTAATCTATGATGCTGTATGCTCCCCTGTGCACGATCAATGCCGCTCCTGGACATATGGCCCACTCACGGACCGTATATCTTGGAGGGCATACAGTCGTGTGCAAGGGCCCTTAGAGAGACTTTAGCTAGGGGCAGGACATAGGTCATTTAGTGTACTGTTACTTTGTTGCAACTATTGACAATCCAGTGCCTTGCCATTTAAAGGTAGAGTACTCCATTTTATTTCTAATGTGCAGGAGTCAGCTAGCAGCCCAATTTATATTGAAGTACGGTAATATGTACTGGCTAATTATTTTCAGCATTATTGTTGTACTGGACACTGCAACAGCTTTTTGGGAAAAAAACTTCAATTTTGCAGCATCACGGTTAGCATAGAACTGTTTTTTTTTTTTGCTGAAGACTGTGTGCAATTGCTCAATTAAGAAGTTACATTGTGTGCGTTCAGTTTCCGTATGTCCGTTCTGCAAAAGAATAGAACATGTCCTATTGTCCGCATTCGGGTACGGAAAAAGTACCGCAGTGTGTTGAGGATTCCGGCGAGCTGCGGGAGTCATCATTTCTGCAGGGCCTGACTGTGGTGAGCGCTGCAGTGAGGAGCAAAGGCTGCAATACAGATTGTACGTACTGAGAGGCGTGCAAACTTCAGGGAACCCTTAGGTGAGGTGGTGTTCGGCAATCCTTCCTGCCTCAGCTGAAGGTGGAATATTTTTCCCTCCAGACGATAATGTGGAGGAAGAAAAGCGACAGGAGGTGGTAGGAGAGATTCAGCTGCCGGTACTTACAAACTTTTAAGGGGTGAGTGCACTCTATATATGTGATGTTAATATGTAATCATTTATTGTCTAGATGGCGCCTAAGAAGGCTGTGACTAAGAAACGCAACAAGGAATGTGCTTTGTGTAGATGTCCGCTGTCTTCATCATATACTAAAAAAACTCTGCCAGGCCTGTACAGAAAAAACGGTAGCAGAGGAAACGCCTTTCTTTGTGAGAGACATTAGATCTTTGATTAGGTCAGAGGTGAAAGTCTTTGAAAACCTGTAAGAAACAAAAAAAAATCTCGTGAGGACTATGAGCTCTGGATCTTCCATTATTGGTGAAGAGCATTGTGCCAGAAGACACAGAAAAATTACTGAAGGCGGTAAGATCTACCTTGGAGATTGAGGAGGTCACAGAGAGCAGGTCAGTGGTGGACGCAGTCTTTGAAGGACTAACACTGGGTTCAGACCTGAGCGTTCTAAAAACGCGCGTTTTACGCGCGTATATCAGCGCGTTTTTGCAAATAGGAAACGCGCTTAAAACGCGCGTTCTTGTGATTGACTACTGTGGTGTCAATCACAAAACACGCGTCAAACGCCCCAAAAGAAGCTCAAGTACTTGTTTATGCGTTGGGCGTTTTACAGCGCGTTCAAACGCGCTGTAAAACGCTCAAGTGTGAACCCAGGGTAAGGGAAAAGAAACGTAGATGTTTCCTGGGGCATAACAATATCTTGGCGGTCATTTATTAAAGAATGGAATAAACCAGATAAGAAAGCATTCATAACAAGGCGATTCAAAAGAAAATATCCCTTTAGACAAAAATATTGATTCATGCTTGAAGTACTTGGGAAGCTTTGTCAGCCACCTTTAGGCCAAATATAGCCACTACGTTCACAGCCAGTTCAGTGGGTGTTTGGTTAGAAAGATTAGAGGCTCAGATAAAGGACGAATGTCATTAGAGAACAATTGTTATCTTCCTTACCTACACTACAGAAGGCAGTTGACTTTGCGGCAGATGTTTCCATAGACGCAGTTAAGCTGGCAGCAAAGGCTTTTTTCCTTCCCAATTCAGCCCGATGAGTTCTCTGGTAGAAGAATTGGAGAGGGGGAGACTTGGTGTCCAAGCAGAAATTGTGTAGCATTTCCTGCCAGGGACAGTTTCTATTTGGCCCAGAATTAGAGAGAGCAGCCGATAGGAAAAAGAGGTTTCCGGGGAGTGCTCAGGATTCATCTTTCTCCTCCTTCAAAAGTTATAAGAGGCCCTTTCGGTCCTCCACTAGATTTCAGAATAGGAGACCTTCAGGGGACAAATAACAAAGTTTCAGAACTAGAGGATCAGGTAGAAGAGGGTTCTTGTTTCAGGGGGCTTCCTCTCAGCAGAGGAAGCAGTCTAAACAATGATGCCAATTGTGCAGTAGGAGGAAGGCTACTGTCCTTTCTTCCTGCCTGGGAAGAGGTGGCAGGTTCATGGGTAAAGAAAGTTCTAGGACAGGGATTGAAATTAGAATTCCAGAAAACCCCACCTCACAGTTTTGTAACAACAAAGGGCTCTCCAAGTTAGAGTCAGAGATATCAAAACTGTTAATAAAAGAAGTTCTGATTCCGGTTCCAGAGGAAGGAGAAGGTTACTATTCAACCCTGTTCCTGGTAAGGAAACCAGACAACTCTTTTCGGACTATCATAAATTTAAAAGAATTGAACAGGTCTCTAAAATACAGAAAGTTCAAGATGGAAACTATAACCT
This sequence comes from Bufotes viridis, assembly GCA_033119425.1. Taxonomy (NCBI): domain Eukaryota; kingdom Metazoa; phylum Chordata; class Amphibia; order Anura; family Bufonidae; genus Bufotes; species Bufotes viridis. The sequence continues at coordinate 148,170,823 of CM065590.1, read as the reverse complement.
CTGCAATCCATATTTTGTTTCCCAGATGTTTCATGGCAGTTATCGATTTAAAGGGAGTCTTTCACCCCAAGAACCCATTTTTCAACACTCACATCTTTCTCTGCAAAATTGCCCCCAGATTAAAAAGCTTCTTACCCTATTGCTGTACCTCCTACAGATCTTCAGAAAATCACTTTTATTGCAGATGTCAATGACAGTTGAAGGTGCCCAGGGGCGGCGTCCTAACGGCCGGTGCCCAGGCCGCACGCTCATCTTCATAACTTCAACTGTGATTGACATCTGCAATTAAAGTGATTTTCTGAAGATCTGTAGGAGGTACAGCAATAGGGTAAGAAGCTTTTTAATGTGGGGGCAATTTTGCAGAGAAAGATGTGTGTGTTAAAAAAATGGGTTTTTGAGGTGAAAGGCTCCCTTTAAGACTCTTATCATATACCCATTCACCCGGAACATCAAAGGTTCCTCAGAGTGGCAGTAAGGTCAAAAGAGAGGACAAAGCATTATCAGTTTTAGGCATTACCCTTTGGGCTATCCATGGCGCCGAAGATTTTCACAAAAGTGGTAGCGGATATGGCTTCCTTTATCAGAAGACAGGACATTACTTTCCTACTGTATTTAGATGACTTTCTGATGGGAAAGTCTCAGGAAGCATGTTCCAGGGTGGTTCACAGAGTAGTGAACATCCTTATAGACCTGGGTTGGATAATAAACTTTCAAAAATCCAGGCTACTGCTGGTCACTTCACAGGTGTTCTTGGGATTCCTGTTGAACTCAGACACAGTGGACTCTACTGACCCCAGAGAAAGTATGTCTGGTTCAGGACAGGATAGAATGGATTCAGTCAAATCCAAGACTAAAGATCAGGAAGGCCATGTCAATATTAGGGACTATAACGTCTTGCATTCCCACCGTGCAATGGGCACAGTTTGAATCTCGTCAGATACAAAAAGAAATCCTCTTTTGGATGAGAAAGAAAGGGGGAAGATTGGATGCAGAGATCGTGATCTCAGGATCAACATTGGAATCCCTTTCCTGGTGGATAATTCAGGAGAATCTCAATCACGGAGCTGCGTGGTGCCCACCAGAGCCAATAGTAATTACGACAGACGCCAGCCCATGGGGGTGGGGGGCTCATTTTCTGGAGCAGATTCAGCAGGGCAGGTGGTCCCCTTACCAGAAATCTTTCCTTAAACAGGAAAGAGCTACTAGCGGTCAGGTTGGCCTTGAGAACAGCCCTGCCCTTTATTCAGCAAAGACACGTAAGAGTAATGTCAGACAACTGTGCTACGATAGCCAATATAAACCATTGGGGTGGAACAAGGTCATCATCCCTGTTGAAGGAGGCGGAATTGCTGTTTCTGGAGATAATGCCACACATTTTTGCATTGCACATAAGGGGGCAACAGAATGTAGAGGCTTCCTGAGTCGACATAGACTGAGGGAAGGGGAATGGTCACTGAATCCGGAGATCTTTCAAAAGATTGTAAATACTTAGGGAAAACCTTCAATAGACCTTTTTGCTACAAAAGAGAACAGAAGTGGACCACTTCTATTCCCTCAATCCATGGGAATCCCCAGATGGAGTAGATACACTTCTCCAGAAGTGGGATTTTCAGTTGGGGTATGCCTTTCCCCCCTTTCAGTTGATGCCTCGTGTGCTCAGAAAGGTGAGGATGGAGGGAGTCAGAATGATTGTAATTGCTCCCTTCTGGCCAAAGGGGGGGTGGTTCTCTCTTCTGAGGGAGATGTTTGTGTCAGACCCTTGGATATTGCCGGAGGTTCCGGACCTGTTGATGCAGGGCCCAGTATGCCATCCAAGAGTGGGGGCCCTGCATCTTACAGCCTGGAACTTGAAAGGTCAATGTTACAGAGGCAGGGTTTCTCCAAGCCAGTAGTTGAAACTCTTCGGAAGAGTAGGAAGCAGGTCACGAGTACCATCTATGCAAGAGTATGGAGAAGGTCTTTTGAATTTTCTAAGAGGCCTTCAGATCAGGTTCTAATAGAACCCCCCCCATTTGCATGGTGCTTAATTTCTTACAGAAGGGACTGTGCCTAGGTCTAGCAAAGAACACACTTAAAGTTCAGATTTCTGCACTCTCGGCCCTTTGGGGAAATAGATTGGCTGAAAACCCTTGGGTAATCAGGTTCTTCAAAGCTTTAGATAGGATAATTCCAGTGTCAGGTCCCAGATTTCCCCCATAGGATTTGGACCTGGTCCTGAGTGCCTTAATGTCTGATCCTTTTGAACCTTTGGAGACAATCCCTATCAAGTTTCTTACATGGAAGCTAGTCCTTCTAGTTGCACTAACATCAGCAAGGAGGATAGGGGAGATACAAGCAATCTCTATCAACCCCCCTTTCATGTCCATTTTAGAAGACAGGGTAGTCTTTAGGCCGGATCCTAGTTTTTTGCCCAAGGTCTCTTCCAGATCCAACAGACTGCAGGAAATAATTCTCCCATCTTTTATTTGATGATCCAAAAGATGACAGGGAGAAGACGTTTCATTCCTTGGATGTCAGAAGGACTCTGATCCGCTACTTAGAAGTAACAAAAGAGTGGAGAAAGTAGTCCTCTGTTTGTCAGGGGCCAATAAGGGTATGGCTGCCTCAAAAGGGTCTATCACATGATGGGTTAAGTCTGTCATCTCCGTGGCTTACACGGTCTCGGGGGCTTCTCCTCCTGTTTGTGTCAGAGCCCATTCTACTCAGGCAGTTTCTACCTCTTGGGTGGAGAGGGCCAATTGGATTTTCCTGACCCCCACGACAACACCCTTCCTTATTCTGTCCCTGGATTTTGGTGTTATTCACGTGGTGCAGCAGAAAAAATAGTGTGTATAATTTGCCTAAACTTAATGGGAGTTCCTCTCATGCTCTGGAAAACTCACTGAGGTAGGAGAGTGACTCCTCCTTTTTATGCCGTGGGTTTCCTGTCCCAGGGGTGGAGCCATCTCTGTGGTGCTGTCGTGGGGTCAGGAAAATCCGATTACCGGTAAGTGTAATCATTTCCCACGGTCACTCTAGTGTACCTTGCATGTCCTGTGTAAGTCACTGTCATATTGCAGTTGTCTCAGTCCAATTAAACAATTTTTTTCCCCAAATTTTTTAAAACTCTTTAAAAAAGTTACCCGTAAAAATGTGGCTTTTCAGGCACACGTGTAGGAGCTACAACGCTCCTTTTTTTTTTTTTTGTCTTTATTTAACTTTTCTCAATATCAAACATTATATCATAATAGCAAAAGAAAATTTACTAGTGTTTCCACTCCCCCAACCACCCCCTCAAGCATGCCCGAAAGAGAGAGAGAAAAAAAAAAACCTTCTCACTCTTTATTCATTCCACCAGTTCCATATCTTAATGAATTTTTCATTAGACCCTCTTTGTTTATACAACATCCGTTCGTACTTTTTGACTTTATTAACTAGATTTAACCATGTTCGATGCTCTGGGGGAGCGACGCAAACCACAATCTAGCGATAATGAGCCTAGCTAGGAAGGACACTTTAACCAAAAGACGAAGTTTAGAAAACTGACAGACTATCTCAGAAAAGTCACCCAAGATCCATTTTAAGGCACATGTGTAGGAGCTACAAGGCTCCTTAAGAACATGAAGAGGCACCACTTGTGCACATGGAAAAATTGAAGTGGCCAGTAAACTGAACAAGACCTGTTCTTGTTCTGTCATTGTAGTAGCCAGGTCATGTCTACAAGCGGTACGTTGTCATTAAAAAGTTATTGTTTCTGCTGGTCAGATGATGACTTTTGTTTGTCCTCCACTCAATCATCAGTCATCTATGATGGAACCACATTTTAAGAGTGTGGGGCACTGTGGAGGTCAAAGTTAAGGGGGTGGGCTGCTTTGTTGGTCAATGTTAAGGGGCAGGGTGCTGTGGAGAACACTTATGGGGTGGGGAGTTGTGAAGGTCACAGTTAATGGGGTAGGGCAATGCAGAGGTCACTGTCAAGGGGGAGGGGCACTATAGAGGTCAGTTATGGGGACACTGTGGATACCATTTAACCTCATACACAAACATTAGATGAAATATAGCCATATCATTATCACTTTAATTCTGTATTGGTGTTAAAAAGCTTGAAAGTGGTTGCATAAAGTACTAGGAGAACCCAGAATGTTATACACAAGTTTTCGGGGCAATCTGAGCACTTTTGATTTGGGTCTACCATATTTTTCGCCCTATAAGATGCACCGTCCAAAAGATGCACCTAGGTTTTTGAGGAGGAAAATAAGAAAATAAATATTTTGAACCAAAAAGTGTGCCTAATGGTGTTATATGGGATTTGTGGATGGCACTGTTATGGGGGTCTGTGGATGGCACTGTTATGGGGGTCTGTGGATGGCACTGTTATTGGGGGCTGTGGCTGGCGCTGTTATTGGGGATTGTGGATGGCGCTGTTATTGGGGACTGTGGATGGCGCTGTTATGGGGGTCTGTGGATGACGCTGCTATAGGGGGGATCTGTTGATGGCCCATAAATAGCATTTTATGCTGTCATCCACAGATCCCCCATAACAGTGTAATGCCATGCACAGTCCCCATAACATGCCATCCACAAATCCCCATAGTAGTGCCATCCACAGAATGACCCCCCAATAGGGAGGAGGGGCCGGCATTTAGCTCTGTACTACTTACAGTACTTACTGTACTACACCGCCCATTTTATGAATGAAGAAGGCGGAGCAGGCGCAGTACGTAGTGAGTTACGTTGTCAGGGCTCGCCCGTCAGCTCAGCCTTCTGCCTGCCGGAAGGTTAATACAGCAAGTATAGCCTGGATAAAAGACTACTGTTAACTGAATCAGCCTACAGCATTCCCTACAGTTAGGTTTCCTACAGTGAGCGGGCTCGGTGTATCAGGATACAGTGACTGCACCGGGCCCGCTGTAATTAGAGCTAAATGCCGGCCCCTCCCCCCTGCCCGCTGATACACCCGCCGACCGCACTGCGCAGCATGCGGTTGGCGGTATACAAACTGCAGCATTTGCCCCATAAGAAGCACTGCCTTTTCCCCCACACTTTTGGGGGGGAAAAAGTGCGTCTTATAGGGCGAAAAATACGGTAATTCATATGTACATGAATAGAAGCTTCATATTGGTTCATTAGTAGAGTTGAGCGGACACCTGGATGTTCGGGTTCGGTGGGGTCTGCCGAACTTCAGAAAAAAGTTCCCGAACTTTTGAACAATAAAATGCCTGTAAAAAGGTCATGGAAAGGGCTAGAGGGCTGCAAATGCCAGCAAAATGTTAAGAGCATGACAAGTGCTCTGCAAACAAATGTGGATAGGGAAATGACTTTAAATAACATAAAATAGTTAAAAATAAAAAATAATCGTGATCTAAGAGAACGAGGTCCATATGGAATAGGAGGTTTAAGAGGCGGTGGATGTGGCGGTGTAGTTGAAAGCGGCAGTGGAAGAGGAGGAGGTACAGATGTAGCAGGGTTAGCACTCCCGCTGTTAACTCAAATTTCTTAACTCATTTCATTATCTTGAGAAAATTGCCATTGAAAAGCAATTGAAGGCGTTTGCTTAGATTAGATAACCAAACTCAGAAATCTCAGAAAAAAGAAGTGCTAACCATGCTACATCTGTAGCCTACACTGCTTTTTGGTTTTAAATTTTATTTTTAAAATTATGGTTCACCCCAAAACATTGGGAAATTTAACCTGTGATAACCACCTCCAGTCATGCTAAACACACGTTCAGACAATACACTGGCTGCAGGGCAGGCCAGCACCTCCAAGGGGTAAAGGGCAAGCTCAGGCCATGTGCCTAATTTGGAGACCCAGAAGTTGCATGTTCCCAAGTAGTTAATGTATTTTTAATAGAGTGATTAATAAAGATTACATTTTACCCATTACTAGTCCGAGAGGTTGCAAAGGTTATGCTAGGTCCAAGTGACCACCTAACCCCTCTTCCAGAAGTTGCAGGGGCTGACCCCTGTCAGTCAGTTTGTGTAGGCGAGCTGGTAGAGGACGAGGAAGCAACAGGAGGCAAACTGAAGCACCCTGCAATCCTCAGTGGTGGAAGGACATGCGCCAAACTGCTATCCGTCTCAGCATTTACCCAGTGTGCAGTTGTGGAGATATAACGGCTATTACCGTGCTTACTGGTCCAAGTATCTGTAGTCAGGTGCACCTTGCCACAGATGGCGTTGGGCAGTGCACACCTGATTTTGTCCCCTACTTTGTTGTAAAGGGAAGGGATGGCTCTCCTTGAAAAGTAGTGGCGGCTGGGCATGACGTACTGTGGGACAGCCACCGCCATAAGGCCTTTAAACCTATCCGTCTCCACCAGATGGAATTACAGCATTTCAAAGGCAAGTAATTTAGAAATGCTGGCATTCAGGGCGAGGGATCGCGGGTGGGTAGGGGGGTACTTCCTCTTCCTCTCCAGCGTTTGGGATATGTAGAGCTGAACGCTTCCGTGGGACATTGTGGAGATGCTTGGTGACCCAGGTGTTGGTGTTGGTGTTGCTGGCAGATCCTCTGTTTGTGGGGTACCAGGTGGCACTGTCACTCCAGAGGTGGATGAAGAGGCCGTGACTGCAGCAGAAGAGGAAGTAGGAGGAGCCAGAGACCTTTCTTGGTTTTTGAGGTGTCTACTCCACTGCAGCTCGTGCTTTGCACTTAAATGCCTGGTCATGCAGGTTGTGCTCAGGTTGAGAACGTTTATGCCTCGCTTCAGGCTCTGATTGCACAGCGTGCAAACCACTCGTGTCTTGTCAACACATTGTCTGAAGGACTGCCACGCCAGGAAACTCCTTGGAGCTGGCTTTGGTGTGCTCGGTCCCTTGCTGCGTGGGCAGTAGGAGGCCTACTGTCTAGCGGACAGCAGCTCCGCTTTTGCACCCTGCTCCCTCTTTTGCTGTGCTGGTGGCTCTGTGCGACCACCGCCTCTTCCTCCGAACTACATCGGTCCCTCGCATGACCTTGATTCCATGTGTGGTCGAGGACCTAATCGTCCTCCACATCATCTTCCACCCAGTCTTCACCCCTGACTTCCTTGTCGGTCTGCACACTTTCGAAAGCCCCAGCAGTTGGCACCTGTGTTTCGTCATCTGAGACGTGCTGCGATGGTCCTCCCATGTACTCATCTTGAAAAATAAGTGGTTGGACATTGGTGCACTCAATCTCTTCCACTTCTGGGGCAGGGCTAGGTGGATGGCCCTGGGAAACCCTGCTAATAGTCATCAAAAAGCAGAAGAGACTGCTGCATGACTTGGGGCTCATACTGCTTGGCTGATTTGCAAGGGGGTGAGGTGAAAGACTGATGGACATCGGCTGCAGATGCCAACTGTGGTCTGTCAGCAGGAGACTGGGAGGGAGACAATGTGAAGGAACTGGATCCACTGTCAGCAACCCAATCTACTATTGCCTGTACTTGTTCAGGCCTCACCATTCGTAGAGCAGCATTAGGCCCGACCAAATACCGCTGCAGGTTTTGTCGCCTACTCGCACCTGAGCAAGGGGTTTCACTTGTGCGTGTAGCTGGCACAATCGACTACGTCCTCTACCTGCAACAGGAGCTCCACCAGCAGCACCACAACCTGGGCCATGTCCTTTATTTTAAGATCTCCTCATATTTTTTGACTTCAGGATCTTGCCCTAAATGGGTGTTTTAATTAATAGTAGAAAAGAACGACAGTATGTAAAGGGTGTATCTCACATGGCCTGAACCAGACTAGGCCTCAATTAAAGATGTCTTTGCACAAAATGGCTGTATTTCAAAAGGCTGTATTTCAAATGGCTATATTTCGAATGGCTGTATTTCAAATTCCTAATTCAAACCCCTGTATGTATAGGGGGAATCACACACGCCCTGAATCAGTGTAGGCCTGAAGTAAATATATCTTTGCACAAAAAGGCTGTATTTCAAATGCCTAATTAAAACCCCTGTATGTATAGGGGGATCTCACATGCCCTGAATCAGTGTAGGCCTGAAGTAAATATATCTTTGCACAAAATGGCTGTATTTCAAATGCCTAATTCAAACCCCTGAATGTATAGGGGGGATCTCACAGGGCCTGAACCTCTGTAGGCTTGAATTCAATATTGGTGCACCAAATGGCGGTATTTAAAATCTCTGAATGTAACACAAATGTATTAAGGGTGTATCTCACAATGACATCTGCATCAAAGGCTGCCAACTAAATTTTTTGTGCCCAAACAACTTTGTTTAACAACTGAATTTGACAGCAGTATGTAAGCCTGTAATTTCACACGTGCTGATGCTGCAAGGCTGGAAAATAGTGTTGTTTTTTTTTGGTCAAAAAAGTGTGTTTCAAACCCCAGAAAATGATGGGTGTATTGCTAGCTTAAATTGCACACTGACTAATACAAATGTTGTAGTTTGCCCCCCAAAAATGGTGATTTGCAATGTCCCAAAAGCTCAGATGCATTGCTGGTGCACTGAGCATGCATAAAATGGCCGCCGCCACCCACCTAACTAACAGAATTCTAAAAGTTAGTATTTTTTGGTCAATGAGTTCAGGGCAGGGTAAAAGGATAGTGCCCTGCATCCACACAACTATTTCTAGGTAGATCACTGTGTTAGATTCTCTCCCTCAAATCACAAGTCCAGCAGCATCCTCTCCCTACACTTGTAACAGCAGAGTGACATACAGCGCTATGTGACTCAAGCTTATATAGAGCCTGCTTATATATATATATATATATATATATATATATATATATATATATACTTCTCTGGCCAATCACAGCCATGCCATTAGTAGGCATGGCTGGGATGGCCTCTTGGGGCAAGTAATATGATGCTTGTTGATTGCAGCCTTTCAGAAAGCGCCAAGAAAACGCCGAACACCGAACCCAAACTTTTACGGAAATGTTCGGGTCCATGTCCCGAACACCCCAAAATTCGGTACGAACCCGAACTATACAGTTCAGGTTCTCTCAACCCTATTCATTAGATTTGGAACCAAACAAATTTCATGAAATACCCTCATCTCTAGCAATAAAGTACTTCATACCATATGTATAAAAGAATATACTTTAAGGCTGTCATACAAATTAGACATTGCTTGATGGTTGAACAGCAGCTGAACAATTATCTGATGAATGACCATTTCTTAGACTCAGCCATAACACCTTATACTCTGTACTGGCCTTTACAGTTCAGAGTGGCCATACATGTTGAATGAAACCAGGCAATGGACAAACAATCTTTCTGGGAAGGTTCTTTCATCCACTAACTATTTTTTTTAACCCCTTTCTAAATTAGGACATAACTGTACGTTCAAATTGCATGTAATTTACAGCAATCGGGTGTACCGTTATGCCCGAACTGTTAACTTTAAATTGTCACAGCCCCAGTCTCCACTCTCACTGAAAGCAGAGACAGAAGAGAAGTTGGCAAGGGACCAAAGTGATCCCTTGCTGGCAATCACTCTAATTGGTTAGTCTGCACGGACTAACTAATGAATCAGTACGTAGTTGCTCTAATTCTTCAGGTATTGGGGTCTGATCTCCACTATGGAGATCTGAACCTGAAATTGGGTATACCCCCCCTCTGTAGTTGACTATTGCAGTGGACTGTACTGCAATCAGACCCACTGGACATTCAAGAAACAAGCGAGCCTCGGTTTAAAAAAAAAAAAAAACTTTTTTAAAATTTCTATTAAAAAATGGCTTTTTACCCATATCTGCTCATTTTACAATTAAAAAAATGAAAAAAATAAAATAAAGTTTGCATAACTGGTATCTCCACATCTGTAACATCCTGATCCATAAAAGGATCATGTTCCTAATCCTGTGTGGTGCACTGTGACAACCAAACCTTGCAGCCCTGTCTGATGTCACAAAGTCTGCGTCGGGATCACACGGTACAGTGTCTTCACTTTCACTAAGGCATGACGTGGCGGTCAGCTTGGCACAGTTTTACACAGACACCCCCTAGCTACACGGACAAGGAGGAATGGGGAATGAGACCTCCGGTATGGAATAACACTCACTCACAACCCTGACAGGCTGAGAAAGCCCTCTTTCACTGCCCCAGTGAAAAAGCCCTGCCAGCACGGTAGACTGCCACCAGTTCTTCATTTAAATAAAAGCCCAGTCTGTTAACAGGATTATATTGGGTTAGAAATCCAAGGTAGCATGTAATGTTGGCTGTCACCAGAAGGTCATAGAGAGGTGGTTCTGGTGCCAGGTGGTCCAGCCGGGTCCCTGGTACATTTGGAGACCAAACACAGCATTGCTACTTGGCTTCTAATAGGAGTTCTCCATATCTCCCCTTCCCTGGGTTCTACAAGCGAGGGAGGCCCAGGGGAATGTATGGGTTGTCCCCGGAGTCTTAAAGATGTAACAAGAATACGGCTAAGATGTATGGTAATTTCATAAATCCTTATGAACTCGCGATTCATAACTGTCTGAGCGGGTTTCTTTGATGTAGTTGACCAGCTCTGATAGGGGAGCTGTCCTGTGTTTGAGAAGCTTGCTTCCAGTCTGGCTGCTGGAGGTATGAAATGTTGTTGCTTTGAGGCTGGGCCCCCTGTGGAGCCTATTTCCTGTGCAAGATGCCCATCACCCTTGACAGGAAATTGACAGGCATTAAATTATATTCCTCACAGGTACCAACAAAAACTACAGACTGTCTAAAAATAAATATCCTTTATACATACCGCATGAACCCCATAAAAAATAAAAGCAAACACCGAGAGAACTGCAATGTTTGCCAACTTCACCTTCCAACAAATGGTATAAAAAGAGATCAAAAAGTCATTTCTACCTCAAAATGGTACAAAAAAAGCCTACAGCTTGTCCTGCAACAAACCAGCCTGCACACAGCTCGGTCAACAACAAAAAAAAAAAAATATTATGGCCCCTAAAAAAAATTTCAGTAAATTCCATCTTAGAAAATCCCTATGCCGCTCCTTCCCTTCTGAATGCTGCCATGTCCCCAAACTGCAGTTTATCCACATATACAGTGTTGCCATATTCAGGAAAAAATGCTTGACAATTTGTGGGGTGCTTTTTCCCCTGTTACACCTTGTTAAAATAAAAAATTTGGGGCTAAAGCAAACTTTTTTTAAATTTCACTTCAATATCTTTGGAACACCGGGTTAACAGAGTTTGTAAAATCGGTTTTAAATAAATTGAGGGGTGTAGATTCTAAAATGAGGTAATTTTTGGGTTGTTTCTCTTATGTGAGCCCCTTAAAGTCACTTCAAAATGGAATTGGTTCTTATAAAAACAGTTTTGAAAATGTCAAAAATTGCGGAAAAACACTGTGAACTTGGCTCCATAGAAATGAATGGGTCCGTGTATGATCCGTAAAAAATGTGCATAGTGCACTAAAGAAAAATATGGTTGTGCGCATTAAGCCTTCCAATAAGTTTTGATGCATATCAATAGAGCAGGGATGGCTACCCTGAGGCTCTCCAGCTGTTTCAAAACTGCAACTCCCAGCATGCCCAGACTACCGACAGCTATTAGTCTGCAGCAGGGCATGGTGGGAGTTGTAGTTTTACAACAGCTGGAGAGCCTCAGGTTGGCCAAACTTTGCAATAGAGGTTCTTAACTTTGTTAACCTTTGCTCAAAATGAGGACATCTGGAACACTATAATCTACAATAGTCTTATTTATTATGTTACAAATTTTCAATGGATCCAGCGCTTTGGAATTTAGAATAAAACATAACTTTTATTTACATGAACCCTAAGGACACCATGGAGTTCTTTTAATTATGTCAATAAAAGTTATGCTTTATCCTAAATTCCAAGGTTCTGGATCCATTGAAAATTTGTTACTGAAGGCTTTCATGACCCCAGATCTGGGGAATTCATCTGCGCTACCCTTTCCTTCCCATTACGGGGGTGTCTGCATTATGAAAATTCAGGGTGAGCTGTGCAAAACTTCTTTTATTTTTCTTCTTCTTTTTGATTTTGTGTAGAGATGAGCGAATCAAAGTGGAATTCGATCCGAATTTCAGGAAAAACTTGATTCGCACCGAAGTCAAATTTCCTTACGCTTCATTGTAACAAATCAAATTTTTTCCTAAAATGGCTGCTGCACATGTTAATAACTCTGGGAACGAGGGATCACCCACAATGCCATGCATGTAGCCAATCAGCAGCAAGCCAGCCACTGTGATGTCACAGCCCTATAAATGGCCTCAGCCATTCTCTAGTGTACTTAGTGCAGGGAGAGATGTAACAGATGCTAGGGACAGTGCTAGTAAAGACTTTGTTGTGCGGAAAAAATGATTTAGAAGTTCAGGGAAAGATTATTCAAAGTGTATGGAAAGCATAGGGAGTCATTAACCCCACTATAAAAGGAGAACAGGGTCCAATAGGGGAGAGTACAGCCTGGGTAATAGGAGCGATTCTCTTACACTTTGCTGCACTAACTGGGCATCCAAATTGCTTTTCTACTTCTGCTTTTAGGCTTGCACTATATGATAGCTCAGCAATTCCAGCAAACCTTGCTTGTTATTGGGGTGCAAGTGCTGTGTGATATAGCCATTTACAGGATGTATTAGTATGAAATATATGTACGTCCTATTAGCCGTTCTGCAGTGAGTTTACATTGTTATACATTTTTGGGGGGTGTATTATTTTACTTTTCATGTACTTCTTTTATTATTCAGACAGACAAGTCACAGGCCCTTCAAAAGAAACGGCAGTGGCAAAAATGTTTGTCGCAGGCAGAAGTAGCATCAGAAGTAGCTGCAGAAGAAGGCGGGTGGGTGGAGGTGGCAGCAGGAGTCACAGCGAGAAGCCTGTGCTCCCAGTGTCATCTAGCGTTCGTGTCTTGACGAGCAACCCAGCAGTGCTTGATTGACTTGGTCTTCGACTTTGATGCATTTTCTGTTCCCTCACAGTGAGAAGTATTATATACCGCAGGCTCGGCTCCACTCTTCAGCGAGGACGAGCTACTAGAGGGTAGTCAGCAGATACTGCCCAGCCAAGATCTGGAGGAGACATCTGCCACTTCCTCCAGTAGGCAGGCATGTAGTGATGATGAGTCAAGTGGGAGCTGGTGGTGTGAGTGGTCAGGCTCCTGGCCGGAGACTGTTGAGGGGGACATCAGTGATGTGCAGACAGTATCGGATGATGATAATGATGATGTAGCCGATCGCACTTGGGAGCTGGGTGAAGAAGGGACTTCATCATCATCAGGACAAGAGGGTGGCAGCTTGCGTATGGGGCAGCGGCTGAGCCAGCAAGGTGGTAGCATGGCCGTGAGTCAGCAGGGTGGCAGCAGTGGGAGGTCTGGAGCCAAACATACCCGGGGTAGACCACCTGCTTCGCAAGAGCCTACCTGCCCGGAAAGTAACAGTGTAGGGGTTTACGGAGGCAGCGGTAGCAGACAATCAGTAGGGAGTGTTGGGGGGAAATGGCACACTTGGCGATGTGGCAGTTTTTTTGTTAAGCTGCCAAAGTAGGCAAACATGGCCATTTGTGGAATATTTGGGCAGAAGGTGAAGTGTGGCCAGGGTACCAATGTTGGCACCACAGCCCTGTGTCAACATGTGTAGCACCATAAAGTGGCCTGGGAGAAAAGTAGTACCGATGTGGTGGTCCAGCCTTCTGCAGCAACCGCTGCATCCCCCGGTGGCACCCACCCGATTTCAGGCAGTCAAGGCTCCACCACCCCAGCCGAAGGGAGCTGTCTGTCCTTCCCATCAGCTACTGGTCCTGATGCTCCTGCTCCTCGTCCTCCTACTTTACCAGCAATCGATCACTTAAGCAATTACCAAGAGACAACATCCATTTCAGCCACTCGTACACCACAAAGCACACCCTGCTTGAGCTGCAAAAGCAAAATGGTGTGTCCCCCAACATAGGCTAAAATACAATGTTTCCACCCATTGGAATTCCACCTGCCATATGTTGGACAGATTATATGAAAAGAGAAGGGCCATAAATTATTTCTTGATGATACAGGCGGACAGAGGTACTCCCCTGTGTAACTTCGATGTTAGCCAGTGGCAGCTCATGTGTTACTCCTGCCATTCGCTTGGGCCGTTTGAGGAGGCCACTTTATTTGTCAGTTTCCAGGATTACAGGATGAACGTCATTCCACTGATTTATGTGCAGTGGCCGGGTTTTGGGTGCCCCCAATGCTACGCTGGGCCCCACAGACACCGTCGAGATGTCACCACTTGTTGCTGGTCTCGGGAAGGGATGGTAAGGCGTGGTGTACTCCAATGGGAAATACGTCCAGAGAGTAAGGGTCTGCAGTAAACCAGGGTGCTTCATTACTGGAGGAATTCAGGTAGAAAACAATATAGGCGAGGCATTGGGCTGGCTTCTTCAGTATTCGAGAATGAGCAAAGAAGGGAGAGAGGGGTTTTACCACAAAACACCAAGGAATGGTGGTTGGCGCCACACCAAAAGCAAGTACAGGGTGAAGTTAGTAGATATAAATGTATATAAATGGATATATATCAAGAGCCTTACAATGTAATGGCAGCAACCAAATGTGTCAGGACTTACTTCACTAGGGAGGGAACCTGGGGGACACAGTATCAGTGCTCTACCAGGTTACACCCCCCCCCCCCCCCGCCAAGGTCGCAGTAAGGAGATCGTCAGATCAACAATGCCGAAATGTATGCCCTCAGATAAAAGGCGGATAAACACAAGAAATAATCAAGGAGACTTACTTCACTAGGGAGGGAACCTCAGAGATAAGCAAAAGACACTCTAGAGGTTAACCTCCCTCGCCTGGGTTGCCTATAAGTTGGTGGGTCAAATCAGCAGGTCCAGTCAGGATCTTTTCGAAATTTCCTTTATTGATTCAGACAGGCAGTGCTAAGAGGCTCAACGCGTTTCGGGGGTTTGATATACAGGTCCCCCCTCATCAGGAGCATACAGGGATAATGTCCAGAGTGGTATTTAACATTGAAAAAGGCGCTAAAAGTTTCTGAAACGTCACTAAAACGTCACTTCCGGTTTGTGTTCCACAGTGGAACGCACCGGAAGTGAGAGTGCTAATCAAATACATCACTTATAAAAATTCATTGGAATACATACAAAGTGGTCATGGATAAAAAAATAATCATACAATATTAGTACCATGTTAATGCAGGAGCCGTATAAAACCGGGCAGATTCTCTTTTCCAGTGCCGGACGTCACATCCGGTTTGCTCTTTTTTCTAGTGCCGAGCCCCACTTCCGGTTTGCGTTCCACAGTGGAGACATCTGTCTCCACCTTTTTTACCACCGGCTGCCTACCTTTTGAGTAATAATATATTAATTAAAGGTTTACCAAATTATATACCCAAGATCTAGCACTTTTTCCTGTCCATCCTCTGGCGCCCTACATCTTCTCTCCAATAATTCATTTTTTTGGAGTTTTTTACTCTCTGTTTTTTATTTTTTACGCCCTAATTTCTTCAGTATTCTCCCTGGCAGAATAAGCGTTTGCTGAGGAAAGGCCTGAGCTAGTTGTCCCTCTTTCTCTTCAGAAGGCTGGTAGCCTGGTCTAAGGCTGGCAATCTAGGGTCTGTGGCAGCATATCCCATTCTCAGCGTCTTCTTCTAGTCACTCAGTAGTCTGGCAGAGGCTCCTCTTCCAAGCACTGTTCCCTAACTGCAGCACACTAGGGGGACTCTGACTGCTCTCCTTATATTCAGTTTATTATAGACTAGGACCCTCTAGTGGAAGGGGTGGAGTGGAGAAACTTAGCACAAACAGATACATTGTTTCAGCTCCTGTCTGGTATAGACTTATATTAGAGCTTCAATGATACTCAATGGCAATGACACAGCAGGTTTTCCAGACAAAACAAGTTTCCAGACATAACAACAGCTAAAACCAGACATTTAAAAGGTCAGGCTGTCTGTTTTTGGTGGTAAACAAGCCTGGGGTTTTCCAGACAAAACATGGTGGTAAACAAGTCTGGGATTTTCCCTCCAAAACCTGGTGGTGAACAAGTCTGGGTTTTTCCCTCTAAAACATGGTCTTCTTTAAACCCTATGGCAGCTGTGGAAAATTACCAGCTTCTCAATCAAAGTCCTAACAGTCTCTCAGTATTCATTAACCCTTTCCATAGAGCTATGTAAATACAGTTATAATGAACAGGATATATATCATATATAAACGAAGGAAGAGACTGCGGCACCGCCTGATAGTGATATAAAGTGGATCCTTTATTCACCCATGTGCATGCGACGTTTCGATCCTCTCAATGGGATCCTTATCATATCATATATCCTTACCCTATCATGATAAGGATCCCATTGAGAGGATCGAAACGTCGCATGCACATGGGTGAATAAAGGATCCACTTTATATCACTATCAGGCGGTGCCGCAGTCTCTTCCTTCGTTTGTATACGGCTTAGTCCAGGCCTTCGACCGCGGGCACGCCACTCCACCGGATCGAGTGCCGCCATTGGAGATATCTTTCCTCTGCTATATATATATATATATATATATATACTGTGTGTGTATATATATATATATATATATATATATATACTGTATATATATATATATATATATATAAATGCAGTTACAAAGTATTAAACAGTGGAAGTTAACCCTTTTACATGAAATAAAGTATGAAGTTTTAACTTTGCATAGGGGAAATAGTCAAATGTCCAAAAATATCCAAATGTCAAAGTACTCCCTCTCCCCTACTTTAACTTTAACCCCAACACAGTCAGGACTATTTAACAAAGAAGATTTGTGCAACAGGGCACCAACTATGTATATTGTGTTTGAGATAATCCGGCTCTAGTGGGGGGCCTTCAATTTTCTTCTAGGTTTCAGGCTCTTAAATGTTACGAACTAGATTCATCATGAGCTTGTTGTGTTCCATTTCGGATTGGGCTGTCAATGTTAATCCATCTGGCAATGATGTATCCTGGTAGTTCTATGGAATATGCGGAATGCATGTGGACAGGATGTATGTGGCTGATTAAGGCTATGGTCATCAAGTTAAAATTTCGCAGAGATTAGCAAGGTCTTCACTGGTCACCGCTGGGACAGAACATGATAGGAGGTACTGTATTCAAGTCGCAGATTTAGGTCAAGTAGGGCTAGGCGCTCCCCTACTTTTTCATTGTCTCTCTCGCCGGCATCTGCACCTGTAGCAAAAATACTCAAAAGGACAACATTAACTGGGCTAAACCAATTACTGGACTGGCAAACAGTACCACCAACATAGTCATCATGCACAATATGTAGTGCCTTGCAAAAGTATAAACCCCCCCCCCCTTGACTTTTTTCGTGTTTTGTTAAACAATACAGCCTTAAGTTCAATGTTTTGTTAATCTGAATTTTATGTGATGGATCAGAACACAATAGTCTAAGTTGGTGAAGTGAAATGAGAAAAAAATATAAATAAAACTATTGTTTAGAAATAGAAAACAGAAAATTGGCATGTGTGTGTGTATTCACCCCCTTTGTTAGGAAGCCCATAAAAAGCTCTGGTGCAACCAATTACCTTTAGAGTCACATAATTAGTGAAAATGATGTCCACCTATGTGCAATCTAAGTGATCAAATGATCTGTCATTACACACCTTTTTTTTGAAAGGGCCCCAGAGGCTGCAACACCTAAGCTTTTTCCTGAGAATCAGTAGATATAATAGTCATCTTATTTGAACCTTTTTTATTAGGCTGGCCTTTTAACAAGTCCTGCAAAGGGGCTGCAATCTTAGTAAAATCTTGAATAAATCGCCTGAAATATCCAGCAAAGCCTAGACATTTCTTTACCTCATAGATATTGGTAGGTGCGGGCCAATTTTCAACTGCAGCAATTTTATTGAGGTCAGGGAGGACTCCTTGAGCACTGACCACATGCCCTAGTGCACCTCGGACTGCAATAAGTGGCACTTGGATGGTTTACTTTGAGTGCATGTTTTAGGAGTATAGCAAATACTTCAGACAGGTGTTGTTTGGTCTTTGTAGGATTTAGGGTATATAATAATATCATCCAGATAAAATAGCACAGTCTCAAAGTTTTTGTGACCTAAGCAATACTCCATGAGACGCAGGAAAGTGGCTGGTGCATTATTCAAGCCGAACGGCATATAATTGAACTCTTAATTTTAACCAATCACAGCCAGCCTCACACTCAGCCCGTGTGGGAAATCCCCTTGCTGGAATCATTATTCACCAGAGAGAGGAGCTGAACAGACACACAGTTCCAGTCAGAGTTCAGTTTTATGGAAGCAAAGAGGCCAAAATAGGTATTTAGAAGAGTTATATAATGTTCCTATTGTTAGTATTGTGGTTAAAGCTGTATACTGAACTAGTTGTGTGTGTTTGCTTACAGTTCCACCAAATTGCGACCAAATTGCAAACCAAGTAGAGCAAGTAGAACTATTGGTTAAACTTCAGATATACTTCTCAGAGATCATAAAGTGCTTAAATAACTTAAAATGAGAGTACAGATATTGAAGAGAGAAATATATCCACCATTTTATGTTGAATGACAAGATTGAACAGTTGAACCATCATTTTGTGATACTTTTTTTAACACGTGTTTTGTACATGGACTATCAGCTGCAGAGGTGGCAGTGTTATATATGAAGAAAAGTTGAAGTTAATAAAGAAGTTATCTTAAGCATTTGGTGTGCTCTTTAAGCCTACTGTTTCCATACAACGGCGCTAGAGGAATTAAAGCAGAGTAACAGTCTGGTTGGACTAAAAGGTTAGAGATATCAAAAATTTTCTAATGCCACAGCGCAAAAGGCACTTCATAGTGCTGCGCCTGCCACACTCGCTACCAGTCCAGAATGGGCGCCTTTTTTACACCCACCGAGAGGGAGGACAAACTGAACTAATACAGAGACATCCTATGTAGTCAGTTGGCCGCTGCCTATCTGCGCCATCTTCCATCCTCGCACAGGTCTGACCAGGGGGCCCTTTATGCTCACGTTCCACTGCCATATCTGGTGGGGTGGGGTGGCAGGAGCAGTACCAGCTCCATCAGCAGCAGCCGGAGTCACAAGTCGCTGATGAGTAGCTTTCTTCACCCGAATAGTGAGGAAACTACTCACCAGCAGCAGGTAGACCTGGAGCAGGACCTGAACCAGCAGGTGGTGGCATACTTTGAAAGCACCCTGCCACCCCACATTGAAGATCCGCTGGACTACTGGGTAGCCAAACTGCTAGTTGCGGCCACAAATGCAGAGTTTGCCCTGGAAAAGCTGTCTTGCCCAGCCAGTAGTGTGGCATCAGAGCGGGTGTTTAGTGTGGCCATAGTTACCCCAAGGAGAACTCGCCTTTCCACCAAAAATGTGGAGAGACTGACCTTTTGTCAAGATGAATCAAGCGTGGATCAGCCAGGATTTCCACCCACCAATTCCTGAAGCAGCAGACTAGATTATCCATGGTGCCACACCAACATTTTGAAACAAGAGATCGGTTTCCTCTGACTACCTGCCTCAGCTACTATTTTGATGCTGCAACCCGCCTGATGCCACATATCTGATGCCAAGTGCTCCTTATTTCACCCACCTTCGTCAGCGAGTACTGGAATTGTGACCCACCGCCCCACTCTGTTACCGGGTCACTTTGTGGTCTCCTGATACAGCTGCTGCTGCCATCTCCAAACTATGTCACCTTGCCACTCTGTGGTATCCTTCATATGATGCTGCTACTGCCATCTCCACAAAGTGTCACCTTGCCACTATGTGGTCTCCTCATGCTGCTGCCATCTCCACACTGTCACCTTGCCACTCTGTGATATCCTCCTGCTGCTGCCATCTCCACACTGTCACCTTGTCACTCCGTGGTGTCCTCCTAATTAGAGTTGAGAGAACACCTAAAAGTTCGGGTTCGCTGGGTTTGGCCGAACTTTGTCGCAAAGTTCGAGTTTCGGGACCCGAACTTGACCCCAAACCCCATTGAAGTGAATAGGGACCCAAACTTTTAGGAACTAAAATTGCTCTAAAAAGGTCATGGAAAGGGCTAGAGGGCTGCAAAACGCATGTTTAAGAGCATGACAAGTGCTCTGCAAACAAATGTGGATAGGAAAATAACTTAAAATAAAATAAATAAAAATTCTAAATAACAATCTTGAACTAGGAGGAGAAGGTGGATGTGGAGTAGGAGGTCGAGGAGGCGGTGACCATGGCGGTGTAGGTGGAAGCGGGGTGGAGGTGGAGGAGGTAGCCAACACTGGTTTTTAGTTTTTTGTCTTTTTTTAATTGGGGTAATTGGTCCCCAAATTATTGGGACATATAAAAAAATAAAACAAAGAATAAGTGCACTTGAGTACAAGAATGGATGGTTGAGGCCGGTATAAATGTCTATTCTGCACAAGGTACAGACAAGTCTTGTAGGATCTATGCATGGTTCATTTTAATGAACGTGAGTAGGGATGAGTGAACCTGACCGTACCGAATTTTGGGGTGTTCGGGACCCGGACCCGAACATTTTCAAAAAAGTTTGGGTCCTTTGTTCAGCGATTTCTTCCAGCTTTCTGAAGGGCTGCACAGCAGCCAATCAGCTAGCGTTTTACTTCTTGCCCTAAGAAGCCATCACAGCCATGCCTACTAATGGCATGGCTGTGATTGGCCAAGTACAGCATGTGACCCAGCCTCTATTTAAGCTAGAGTCACGTAGCGCCGCACGTCGCTCTGATTAGTGTAGGGAGAGGACGCAGCTTCTGTGAGGGCGAGATTAGGCAGGGAAAAGTCAGCAAAAACACCTAATGAAGTGATCGATCTACAGCTGTGAATCATTCAACTTCTGCTTGTTAATTGCTCACTGGTTTTTAGGCTGCACAGAGCGTTTTTCTGTCACTTTGATCGGTGGCCATTTTGTGTCTTGTGGTGTACCAGCACAAGCTGCCACCAAGTCCATCAATCCATCAATACTAGTTTTTTTTTTTTGCTATATACTACATCAGGGGCTTGGCTGTGCTTATTGTCAAAATAACAATTGGGTGGCCGACAGTGGATCCAGCACGTTCACAACAATATCTCCCACCCAGTCTTCTGCAGAAAGCGCACAGGTGGCGCCTGAAAACCAAGCCCATCAGTCTGTCACATCACCCCCATGCATATCAGGGAAACTGTCTGAGCCTCAAGGTATGCAGCAGTCTCTTATGCTGTTTGAAGACTCTGCTGGCAGGGTTTCCAAAGGGAATCTACCTAGCCCTTCCCCAGTGGTTGAAGACATAGAATGCACTGATGCACAACCACTTATGTTTCCTGATGATGAGGACATGGTAATACCACCTCATCGGAGTCCGCACGTCTCTGATGATGACGAAACACAGGTGCCAACTGCTGCGTCTTTCTGCAGTGTGCAGACCGAACAGGAGGTCAGGGAGGAAGATTGTGTGGAAGACGATGCAGAGGACGATGAGGTCCTAGACCCCACATGGAATGAACGTCGTCCCACTGACTTTCATAGTTCAGAGAAAGAGGCAGTGGTGAGACCGAGCCAACAGCGTAGCAAAAGAGGGAGCAGGGGGCAAAATCAGAACAGCCGCCGCCGCCAAGAGAGTTTGCCTGCTACTGGCCACCACCACCAGGGACCGAGATCCCCAAAGGCAGCTTCAAGGAGTTCCCTGGCATGGCACTTCTTTAAACAATGTGCTGACGACAAGACCCGAGTGGTTTGCACGCTGTGCCATCAGAGCCTGAAGCGAGGCATTAACGTTCTGAACCTTAGCACAACCTGCATGACCAGGCATCTACATGCAAAGCATGAACTGCAGTGGAGGAAAAACCCTAAAAAAGAAGGAACTCACTCAGGCTCCCCCTGCTCCCTCTTCTGCTGCTGCCTCGGCCTCTTCCTCCGCCTCGGGAGGAATGTTGGCACCTGCCGCCCACCAAACACAGAATGTGCCACTGACACCACCACCTGCGTCACCAAGCATCTCCACCATGTCACACGGCAGCATTTAGCTCTCCATCTCATAAACCTTGGAGAGAAAGCGTAAATTCCCACCTAGCCACCCTCGAGCCCTGGGCCTGAATGCCAGCATTTCTAAACTACTGGCCTTTGAAATTCTGTCATTTAGGCTGGTGGACACAGACAGCTTCAAACAGCTGATGGTGATGGCTGTCCCACAGTATGTTGTTCCCAGCCGCCACTACTTCTCCAAGACAGCCGTGCCTTCCCTGCACAACCAAGTATCCGATAAAATCAAGTGTGCACTGCGCAACGCCATCTGTGGCAAGGTCCACCTAACCACAGATACGTGGACCAGTAAGCATGGCAAGGGACGCTATATCTCCCTAACTGCACACTGGGTAAATATAGTGGCGGCTGGGCCCCAGGCGGAGAGTTCTTTGGCGCACGTCCTTCCGCCGCCAAGGATCGCAGGGCATCATTCTTTGCCTTCTGTAGCCTCCTCCTCCTACTCGGCTTCCTTCTCCTCTGCTTCCACCTACTCATCCAGTCAGCCACACATCTTCACTAGCAACTTCTGCACAGCCCGGGGTAAATGTCAGCAGGCCATTCTGAAACTCATATGTTTGGGGGACAGGCCCCACACCGTGCAGGAGTTGTGGCGGGGTATTGAACAACAGACCGACCAGTGGTTGCTGCCGGTGGGCCTCAAGCCCGGCCTGATGGTGTGTGATAATGGGCGAAATCTCGTCGCATCTTTGGGACTAGCCGGTTTGACGCACATCCCTTGCCTGGCGCATGTGCTGAATTTGGTGGTGCAGAAGTTCATTCACAACTACCCCGACATGTCAGAGCTGCTGCATAGAGTGCAGGTTGTCATATTTAGCACTTTAAGGCCAGTCTGTTAGAAGTGCCTCAGAGGGAGGTTTTTTGCAACAGCAGAGGCCAGGTACAAATGTGGCCAGCCAGGGCCCACTACTGGAGGACGAGGAGGATGAGGTGGAGGAGGATGAGGATGAAGCAGGTTCACAGCGGGGTGGCACCCAACACAGCTCAGGCCCATCACTGGTGCGTGGCTGGGGGGATACGGAGGACGATGACGATACGCCTCCCACAGATGACAGCTTGTCCTTACCTCTGGGGAGCCTGGCACACATGAGCGACTACATGCTGCAGTGCCTGCGCAACGACAGCAGAGTTGCCCACATTTTAACGTGTGCGGACTACTGGGTTGCCACCCTGCTGGATCCCCGGTACAAAGACAATGTGCCCACCTTACTTCCTGCACTGGAGCGTGATAGGAAGATGTGCGAGTACAAGCACACGCTGGTAGACGCGCTCCTGAGAGCATTCCCAAATATCACAGGGGAACAAGTGGAAGCCCAAGGCGAAGGCAGAGGAGGAGCAAGAGGTCGCCAACGCAGCTGTGTCACGGTCAGCTCCTCTGAGGGCAGGGTTAGAATGGCAGAAATGTGGAAAAGTTTTGTCACCATGCCACAGCTAACTGCACCACCACCTGATACGGAACGTGTTAGCAGGAGGCAGCATTTCACTAACATGGTTGAACAGTACGTCTGCACACCCCTCCTCGTACTGACTGATAGTTCGGCTCCATTCAACTTCTGGGTCTCCAAATTGTCCACGTGGCCAGAGTTAGCCTTTTATGCCTTGTAGGTGCTGGCCTGCCCGGCGGCCAGCGTTTTGTCTGAATGTGTATTCAGCACGGCAGGGGGCGTCATTATTAACAAACGCAGCCGCCTGTCTACAGCCAACGTGGACAAGCTGATGTTCATAAAAATGAACCAGGCATGGATCCCACAGGACCTGTCCATCCCTTGTGCAGAATAGACATTTATAACTGCCTCCCCCTCAACCATATATTCTTGTACTCCGGGGCACTTCTTTATTGAATCCTCTATTTTTAATTATATTGCGGTGCAACCAAAAGTTGAATGAACCTCTCCTCTGTCTAGGTGCCAGGGGCCTAATTATCTGACAGTGGCCTGGCCAGTGGTGGGTGACATGAAGCCTGATTCTCTGCTATGCAACCTCTCTCTTCTGTCTGGGTGCTGTGGGCCAAATATCTGGAAGTGTCCTTCTCTATTGCTGGGTAGTGTCGATCACGAATTTTCGAATTGCGAATTTTAATCGCGAATATCGGCACTTCGAGAATTCGTGAATATTTAGAATATCACAAAATATATTCGCAATTGCGAATATTAGTTTTTATGCGAATTTTTTATATGCAAATTTTCGCAAGCAAGAAAATAATGTCATTATTTTCTGATTGCGAAAATTCCTATAAAAATCCGCACAAATTTGCATAAAAATTTGCATATATGTGCATATACATTTGCATAATCTGGCATTTAAAAGATACCTAATTTTTATGTAAATTTATGCAAATTTGTATGTAAATTTTCACAATCAAGAAAATAATGACTGGAGATTACGAATTTTCGAATATATGGCGAATATTTGCCCAAATATTCGCGAAATATCGCGAATTCGAATATTGCCCCTGCCGCTCATCACTATTGCTCGGTAACATAAAGCCTGATTCTCTGCTATGCGACCTCTCTCCTCCGTCTGGGTGCCAGGGGTCTAATTATCGAAAAGTGGCCTTCTCCATTGGTGGGTGACTTGACACCTGATTCTCTGCTATGCGACCTCTGTTCTCTGTCTGAGTGCTGGGGCCTAAATAAATGAAAGTGGCCTTCTCCATTGGTGGGTGACATGACGCCCTATTCTCTGCTATGTAACCTCTGTCCTTTTTCTGGGTGCCGTGGGCTAAATATCTGGAAGTGGCCTTCTCTATTGCTGTGTGACATGAAGCCTGATTCTCTGGTATGCGACCTTTCTCCTCCGTGTGGGTGCCAGGGGCCTAATTATCGAAAAGTGGCCTTCTCCATTGGTGGGTGACATGATGCCTGATTCTCTGCTATGCGACCTTTGTCCTCTGTCTGGGTGCTGGGGCCTAAATAAATGAAAGTGGCCTTCTCCATTGGTGGGTGACATGATGCGTGATTCTCTGCTATGCGACCTCTGTCCTCTGTCTGGGTGCTGGGGCCTAAATAAATAAAAAAGTGGCCTTTTCCATTGGTGGGTGACATGACGCCTGATTCTCTGTTATGCGACCTCTGTCCTCTGTCTGGGTGCCATGGACTAAATATCTGGAAGTTGTCTTCTCTATTGCTGGGTGACATGAAGCCTGATTCTCTGCTATGCGACCTCTCTCCTCCATCTGGGTGCCAGGGGCCTAATTATCGAAAAGTGGCCTTCTCCATTGGTGGGTGACAGGACGCCTGACTCTCTGCTATGCGACCTCTGTCCTCTGTCTGTGTTCTGGGGCCTAAATAAATGAAAGTGGCCTATTCCATTGGTGGGTGACTTGAAGCCTGATTCTCTGCTATGGTACCTCTCTCCAATTGATATTGCTCCCTTGGAATGGAGTTTGTCCATTAACCAGCTTCCCAATATAAAGTCCATATACATACTTTACAGGCTGGAGAGAAGTCATTCAATGCGCTGTAGTTTATCATCTAATGAGTCCCAGATATTGGATATTTATTCTCGGAGGCCAGTTGAGGGCATATACAGTTTATACGACCCAACTTTTACCCTGCATTCAATACCATTAATCAATACTATATAATGACAATCAGTACATAATGTTTGTCTCTACCCCCCTGTTATTGTCACTATGTTATTGTCACTATACTGGATGTAGCAATTTGTCTGTTAATTGATCATTAACTATTACTAGTATCAATAATAATAACCAGTAATTCAAACTATTTCACATTTTTTATTGCACAGTGTCACTTTAGTGTCTCACATATTAATAATTTCATTTGAGTTGGCACATACATGTTCTTACATATTTTCCACTAGGTTTATATTTTTATATATAACCCAGAGAAAGCTGGGTACTTAGGGAGCGTAGTTGTACCATTTAATGTATTATGCACACTCGATATCCACACTGGAAATATCGATGTGTGTCTATATGTACTAGAGGACACACACCTTTATCCACTATGTGAATCCCAATAGGAAAAGCCCCAAATGGTCTAAGTACAGCCTCTCTCTATCCCCTACCTGTATACAGCGCATACATCTCAGAAGACTATCACCGTGCGCACCTACATAGTGCGCAGCGCATGCGCAGATGGACTGACTCGCTGTGACATTATCCAACAGAACGCGCATATCCTCACTGCGCAGAACGTCACGATGACGAACTGCAAAGCGCTCAAGATTGGACACAAGAAACACACACAGCACCCTGGGTAACTTACCTGATAGGTCATTGAAGTATGAAGCGAGGGAGTGATTGAATATCGGCCACGTCAATCAAACGCCCACTATTTAAACCCCTAATGTAGCGGTGTCATTCAATGCTGCCCATTCCCCTGATGAAGCCATAATGTTGGTGAAACATGTTGGGGGGCAGACTTAGATTTTAGATCAGAACACCGCTCTGTCAAGCCTTTAGATAGTAGCTCTAGCTAGGTAGTGAGTAAGTTGTTGTCTGGGCTCATATTTGCTGGCTCTTAAAGTGCAAGCAGGACTTTGTCTCTGCGACACTACAGCACCAATAAAGGAAACACCCTTTGTTATGGTGATAGCCTGGGTGAGCGCACTAACAATAGCGCCCCCCTGGCGGCAGTTCAGCAACAAGCAAAAGCTGTAACTGGTCATTGATCAAACACCAGCCTTCTGACGTATACAATAGCCAGCACTATTGTGCCCTGTGACAAAAACGAGTAAGGAGGGAGGGTGTGCACACCTCCTTCATCGATTACAATAGATATTGGCAGATTTTGGCGGAGCGGCGACTGTATTTTTAATCACCTTTTCTTGTATGGTTCCAAACAAGACACATGAAACTTTTTTACATATAATTTAATAAAAGTGAAGTTTTAATTTTACACCCGGGTCAAGATAGGTTGCATAGCCTAGTCTAGGCATTTGTTTGTATGTTTAGTAAATACAACCTTACCCGGGTTAGGTCTCTGTTATTCCAATTGATATTGCTTAATTTTTATTTATTTTATTTTATTTTAATTCATTTCCCTATCCACATTTGTTTGCAGGGGATTTACCTACATTTCACTGCCTTTTGCAGCCCTCTAGCCCTTTCCTGGACTATTTGACAGCGTTTTTAGTGCCCAAAAGTTCGGGTCCCCATTGACTTCAATGGGGTTCGGGATGAAGTTCGGGTCGAGTTCGGATCCCGAACCCGAACATTTTTTCTTCTCTCTCTCTTTTTCTTTCTCTCCAACATCTGCAAGATGGAGTTCCACCTTGTGGGCATGTCTCATATGAGACGGTGAGCAGGAAGGCAGAAGTTATGTTGCAGTGCAGACAGGCGAACTTCTTGAACCCGAACATCCAGGTGTTCGCTCAGCTCTAAACGTGAGCATGTCCACATTAGCTGTGGATAGGTGGCTGCACTTGTCCGTGATAACGCCCCCTGCCATGCTACATACAAGTTCAGACAATACACTGGCTGCAAGGCAGGCCAGCACCTCCAAGGCGTAAAGGGCAAGCTCAGGCCACGTGCCCAATTTGGAGACCCAGAAGTTGAATGGGGAAGACCCATCACTCAGTTCATAAAGGCGTGTGTACACATACTTCTCCACCATGTTGCTGAAATGCTGCTTCCTGCTAAGACGTTGCATTTCAGCTAGTGGTGCTGGTTGTTGTGGCATGCTGACAAAGCTTTTCCACATTTCAGCTATGCTAGCCCTGCCTTCTGAGGTGCTGGCGGTGCCCTGGCTGCGTTGACGACCTCTTCCTCCTCCTCTGCCTTTGCCTTGTGATTCCATTGAGGCCCCGTTGTCAGGGGGGAATGCCAGCAGCAGCATGTTTACCAGCGTGTGCTAGTAGTTGCACATCTTCTGATCACGCACCAGTGAGGGAATTAAGAACGGCAAGTTGATCCAGCAGGGTGGCCACCCAATAATTAGCACAAGATAGAATGTGGGAAACTCGGCGGTCGTTGCTCAGGAACTGCAGCATGTAGTCGCTCATGTGTGCCAGGCTGCCCAGAGGCAACGACAAGCTGTCCTCTGTGGGAGGTGTATCGTCTGTGTCCTCTGTACCCCCTCCCCCCCAGCCACGCTGCAGTAATGGCCCCGAGCTGCTTTGGGTGCCACCCTGCTGTGAACATGGTTCCACCTCATCCTCCTGAACTGTGCCCTGGCTGGACAATTGTGTACCTGGCCTATATTGGTGCAGGAAGCCCTCTGAATCACTTTTGAATGACTGGCCTGATAACCGTGGAAATGATCCCTCTCCCTCCTCTGCTACATCCTCTTCCATCATCGCCCGAAGCGTTTTTTCAAGGACACATAGAAGTGTGATGGTAACGCTGAGAACAGCGTCATCGGCACTGGCCATGTTGGTGGAGTAGTCGAAACAGCGAAACAAGGATCACAGATCTCGCATGGAGGCCCACTCAGTGGCGGTGAAGTGGTTCTGTTCTGCAGAGAGACTCACCCGTGCATGCTGCAGCTGAAACTCCACTATCTGCTGCTCGCACTTTCTCTCCAACATCTGCAAGATGGAGTTCCACCTTGTGGGCATGTCTCATATGAGACGGTGAGCAGGAAGGCAGAAGTTATGTTGCAGTGCAGACAGGCGAGCAACAGCAGGGTGAGAACGCTGAAAGCGCGCACAGAGGGCCCACACTTTCTGCAGCAGCTCTGTTATATTTTGGGGAAGTTTTTCAGGAATCTCTGCACCACAAAATTCAGCACATGCGCCAGGCAAGGGATGTGCATCAAACCGGCTAGGCTTCTACGCGATTTAGCCCATTATCGCACACCACCAGGCCGGGCTTGAGGCCCAGTGGCACCAGCCACTCATGGGTCTGTTGTTCCATGCCCGTCCACAGCTCCTGCGTGGTGTGGGGTTTGTTCCCCAAACAGATGAGTTTCAAAACTGCCTGCTGTCGTTTTCCCCTGGCTGTTCTGAAGTTGCTAGTGAAGGTGTTACGCTGACCGGATGAGGAGGTGATAGAGGAGGAAGAGGAGTAGGAGGAGGAGGAGGCAACAGGAGGCAAAGAGAAATGCCCTGCAATCCTCGGTGCGGAAGGATATGCGCCAGCTATCCCCCTCAGTCCCAGCTGCCACTGCATTTACCCAGTGTGCTGTTAGGGAGATATAACGTCCCTGCCAGTGCTTACTGGTCCACGTATCAGTAGTTATGTGGATTTTGTCCCCCACTTGTTTGTGCAGGTAAGGGATGGCTAGCCTGGAAAAGCAGTGGCGGCTGGGAACGACGTACTGTGACACAGCCTAGGCCATAAGGTTTTTTAAAACTCTCCGTCTCCACCAGACGGAATTACAGCATTTCAAAGGTCAGAAATTTTGAAATGCTGGCATTCAGGGCCAGGGATCACAGGTGGGTAAGGGGGTACTTACTTGGAAGATGGACAGCTGAATGCTGCCATGGGACGTTGTGGTGCTGCTTGTTGAAGGTGACGGACGTGGTGGCGTTGCTGCCACATCCTGTGTTTGCGGGGTGGCCGGTGCCACTGTCACTCCAGAGGTGGAGGAAGAGGCCGAGACTGCAGCAGAAGTGGGAGCAGGAGGAGCCTGAGACCTTTCTTGGTTTTGGGGGTGTTTACTCCACTGCAGCTCCTGCTTTGAACTTAGATGCCTGGTCATGCAGGTTGTGCTCAGGTTTAGAACGTTGATGCCTCGCGTCAGGCTCTGATTGCACAGCGTGCAAACCACTCGTGTCTTGTCATCTGCACGTTATCTGAAGAGCTTCCATGCCAGGAAACTCCTTGGAGCTGGCTTTGTTGTGCTCGGTCCCTGGGTGCGGTGGGCAGTAGCATGCATACTGTCTAGGGGACGGCCGTTCTGCTTTTGCACCCTGCTCCCTCTTTTGCTGTGCTGGTGGCTCAGTGCAACCACCGCCTCTCCCTCCAAACTGAACAGGACACTCGCATGACCTTGATTCCATGTGGGGTCTAGGACCTCATCGTCCTCCACACATTCTTCCGCCTAGTCTTCACCCCTGTCCTCCTTGTTGGTTTGCACACTGCAGAAAGTCGCAGCAGTTGGCAACTGTGTTTCGTCATCATCAGAGATGTGCTGCGGTGGTCCTCCCATGTCCACATCCTGAAACATAAGTGGTTGGGAATCGGTGCACTCAATCTCTTCCACTTCTGGGGCAGGGCTAGGTGGATGGCCCTGGGAAATTTTGCCAGTAGAGTCATCAAAAAGAATAAGAGACTGCTGCATGACTTTGGGCTCAGACTGCTTGGCTGATTTGCAAGGGGGTGAGGTGCTAGATAGATGCCCATGGCCTACAGGTGCCAACTCTGAGCTTTCAGCAGTGGACCGGGTGGGAAATAATGTGAAGGTAATGGAGGAACTGTCAGCCACCCAATCTACTAGCGACTGTACTTGTTCTGGCCTCACCATTCGTAGAGCGGCATTTGGGCCATCTAAATAACGCTGAAGGCTCTGTCGTCTACGTGAACCTGAGGAAGGTGTTTCATTTGGGCGTATAGCTGGCACAGGTTGACCACGTCCTTTTCCTGCCACAGGAGCTCCACCAACACCAGCAGCACCACGACCAGGGCCACGTCCTTTATTTGGCGTTCTCCTAATTTTTTCTGTTCACCCACTGAAATAACAGACGTTTTTACTAAATTTAGTTCCCTGTCATCTATGCAGAGCAGGGGTTTGTATATGGCAAAACTGGGTTGATGTTATCCAATAATGTAACAGACGATTTTTAGAAATTTACCTCCCTATCACCTATGCAGAGCATGGGTTTGTATACAGCAAAAATGGTAAAATGTCACCCACCAATGAAACAGATGATTTTTACACATTTACGTCCCTGTCACCTATCTAGCACAAAAAGTGTGTATTTTTTATAGCACCGATGAAAATGCAATATGTTACGGTTGTATTGGACTGTCAGAAATGCAGCGTAGCACGCAAATTTGCTATCTAGCACAAAAAATTAGCTTTTTTATAGCAATGTAACTGCAATATATTACGGTTTAATTGGACTGTCAGAAATGCAGCATAGCCCATAAATTTACTATCTAGCAAAAAAGGATTCTTTTTTACATCAGCAAGGTAACTTCTGTATTTAACAGTTTTATTGGACTGTCAGATATGCAGTGCCTGTTGCAGACAGATAAAAAAATTGCTGATGTGACAGACTGATGTAATTAAATAATTTTCACTGCCAGGTATCCACTGCAGGACGCAGGGGTACTTGACCGGCCAAAAAACTGAATTTGTCCTCCACTGAGCTACTAGAAAAGAATTAAAGTAATGTCCCTGGCACACATGCAGTTCACATGCAGTTGCAAGTGCACTGCAGTTGCAAAAATGGCCGTCGACGCCCACCGAACTAGCAGATGGATCAAAAGTTATTTTTCAGTGTCACTGGGCTCAGGGCTGGGCACAAAAATGTAGCATAGCACCCTCAATAATCACTGTAGTTTGAAGATTGAACATCACCAAGTTCACCACTATGTCATAGGTCCACTCTGTGGACTTCTCATGCTATTCCCACCCTCCCCACTTCATGACTGGTCCACTATTTTGGCTTTCAGCCTGGCTAAAATAATCATTTATTTGACCTTTTTCTGATCTGTGGTCTCTGGATGCTGCCGCCACCTCTAACCTATGTCACCTTTCCATTCTGTGGTCTCCTCCTGCTGCTGCCATCTCCACATTGTGTCACCTTGCCACTCTGTGGTCTCCTCCTGATGCTGCTGCTACTGCCATTTCCACAGTATGTCACCTTGCCACTCTGTGGTCTTCTCATGCTGCTGCCATCTCCACACTATCACCTTGCCACTGTGTGGTCTCCTGCTGCTGTCATCTCTACACTATGTCACCTTGCCACTCTGTGGTCTCCTCATGCTGCTGCCATCTCCACACTATCACCTTACCACTGTGTGGTATCCTGCTGCTGCTGCTGCCATCTCCACACTATGTCACCTTGCCACTCTGTGGTTTCCTCCAGATGCTGCCATCTCCACATTATGTCACCCTGCCACTCTGAGGTGTCCTCCTGATGCTGCTGCTGATGCCATCTCCACAGTATGTCACCTTGCCACTTTGTGGTTTCCTCGTGCTGCTGCCATCTCCACATTATATCACCTTGCCACTCTGTGGTTTCCTCCTGATGCTGCCATCTGCACATTATGTCACCTTGCCACTCTGCGGTATCCTCCTGCTGCTGCCATATGCACACTACATCACCTTGCCACTCTGTGGTCTCGTGCTGCTTCTGCCATCTCCACATTATGTCAACTTGCCACTCTGTGGTCTCCTCATGCTGCTGCCATCTCCACAATATGTCACCTTGCCATTCTGTGGTCTCCCCATGCTGCTGCCATCTCCACATTATGTCACCTTGCCACTCTGTGGTCTCCTACTGCTGCTACTGCCATCTCCACAGTATGTCACCTTGCCTCTCTGTGGTCTCCTCATGCCGCTGCCATCTCCAAACTATGTCAGCGTGCAACTCTGCGGTATCTTCCTGCTGCTGCCAAATCCACACTATGTCACCTTGCCACTCTGTGGTCTCCTCATGCTGCTGTCATCTCCACACTGTGTCACCTTGCCACTCTGTGGTCTCCTCATGCTGCTGCCATCTCCACACTATCACCTTGCCACTGTGTGGTATCCTGCTGCTGCTGCCCTCTCCACACTATGTCCCCTTGCCACTCTGTGGTATCCTCCTGCTGCTGCCATATGCACACTACATCACCTTGCCACTCTGTGGTCTCCTGCTGCTTCTGCCATCTCCATATTATGTCAACTTACCTCTCTGTGGTCTCCTCATGCTGCTGCCATCTCCACACTATGTCACCTTGCCACTCTGTGGTATCCTCCTGCTGCTGCCATATGCACACTACATCACCTTGCCACTCTGTGGTATCCTCCTGCTTCTGCCATCTCCATATTATGTCAAATTGCCCCTCTGTGGTCTCCTCATGCTGCTGCCATCTCCACACTATGTCACCTTGCCACTCTGTGGTCTCTCCCTGCTGCTGCCATCTCCACATTATGTCACCTTGCCACTCTGTGGTCTCCTCATGCTGCTGCCATCTCCACATTATGTCACCTTGCCATTCTGTGGTCTCCTCTGCTGCTGCCATCTCCACACTATGTCACCTTGCCACTCTGTGGTCTCCTCATGCTGCTGTCATCTCCACACTGTGTCACCTTGCCACTCTGTGGTCTCCTCATGCTGCTGCCATCTCCACACTATGTCACCTTGCCACTCTGTGGTCTCCTGCTGCTGCTGCCATCTCCACACTATGTCACCTTGCCACTCTGTGGTATCCTGCTGCTGCTGCCCTCTCCACACTATGTCACCTTGCCACTCTGTGGTATCCTCCTGCTGCTGCCATATGCACACTACATCACCTTGCCACTCTGTGGTCTCCTGCTGCTTCTGCCATCTCCATATTATGTCAACTTGCTACTCTGTGGTCTCCTCATGCTCCTGCCATCTCCACACAATGTCACCTTGCCACTCTGTGGTATCCCCCTGCTGCTGCCATCTCCACATTATCTCACTCTGTGGTCTCCTCCTGATGCTACTGCTACTGCCATATCCACAGTATGTCACCTTGCCACTCTGTGGTCTCCTCATGCTGCTGCCATCTGCACACTGTCACCTTGCCACTCTGTGATCTCCTGCTGCTGCTGCCATCTCCACATTATGTCACCTTGCCACTCTGTGGTCACCTCATGCTGCTGCCATCTCCACACTATGTCACCTTGACACTCTGTGGTCTCCTCATGCAGCTGCCATCTCCACACTATGTCACCTTGCCACTTTGTGGTATCCTGCTGCTGCAGCTGCTACCATCTCCACATGATGTCACCTTGCCACTCTGTGGTCTCCGGATGCTGCCGCCACCTCTAAACTATGTCAACTTGCCAGTCGGTGGCCTCATGATACTGCTGCCATCTATAGACTCTTTCATTGTGCCACTCTGTGGCCTTCTCATGATGCTGCTGCGGCATCCATCACCTCCAAACTCTATCATTGTGCCACTCAGTGGCTTTCTCCTGATGCCTAAAAAATGAAGAAGCAGCACAGCCCGTCCCAATTTATGGATACACGTACTATTGGTGAATAAAATAGCTTGTGGTACACGAGGGTAGGGATCCCGGCTGGGGGTCCCATTCAAATGCCAACAATAAGAAAATCTGCAGCACTCGCAGATTTAGTGAAAGAAATCCGGTTGTTTTATTCAAGTAGCAGCATAATCACAGCGACGTTTCAACCATAGCTGGTGCAGTATACGGGCACTTTGATACCCGTTTACCACCATTCCTTTATGCTGTGTGTTTCATGTAATTGCCTGCAGCAATGTTAAAGGGTGTCATTTAGGTATTGGACCACTGGGGGAGCTGGTGAGCAGGTCATATATATAGCTAGGCCAAGGCAGGCTAGTGTGAGTGCAGACCCTGGAGTCTGTGAAGGCCACATGTCTCAGGCCTAGGCCAGTTCAGCAGAAGTCAACCTGGAGGCAATCCCTAGAGCAAGAGGTACTAAACGTCAAGAGGAGGTACTTTATAAACTGGAGATTCAAGGATATAAGCCAGAAGTAGGGCATTGGGGCCTTGAAGCATCAATTCCAGTCAGGACGAGTCAGGAAGAAAGTAAGGTTCACCTGCAATTCCAAGTCCTGTATTATCACCCTCTGTTTAACCTTGCTGGATGTAAGACCACTGCAATTTTGATTGTCTGCAAAAAGGAACTGTTGGAAAGACTGCTTACTGTATCATCACTGTCTTCAGTAAAGTTTGCATTCTGTTTTCAAGTTACCAGTCTGCACCTCTGTTATTCCTACTGTAAATACGGTGTGCCACCGTTTACTGGCACTGGCGTCACGACATATCAGGGACTTAGCCATAGGCACGTTAAACTATAACACCAAGGGCACCTCACCTTCCACCTGGCTGTGTCCCTCAAGAACCCAGAGAGTGCCCCAGAGGAGCAGCGTGCCGGCCTCTCCATCACTGGCATTCCCCAGGTTAGTTCCACACATTGCCCTGACTTGGGGATGCTACATTTTGGCGTCACGAACAGGATACGCACGTTTTATGGACTGTGATCAAAAACGTGAACTTTGTGCCTTAACCAGTTTGCCAAGTGACAAAACGCCTGTTTATTTGAAGTGAACTTTGCGGACCTAAAACGTACAGAAAAGTGTCCCAAAAACCTCCAGAAAGCGCTGTGCAGTGTTGCGCTATCAAGAGGAAGAAAATCGCCACTTCAAAGTGCATTTTTGTGGACTTTTATGCTGTTTCACTACCGCTGCTTGCTGTCATTGAATTGATGCATCATGGCGCCCAAGATGGCCGCCTGAACTGTGGACTTATCTACTGCGCCATCACTACTCATCGCTGGCGGAAAGCTTAGCGCCAGACTCTGCAGCGTCACCACTTTATTCAAATTTCCCAAGCTGGACTCCACCTACCTTGGACTTAGAAGAACGCAGACGCTGTTCCCCGTCGGAGCAAGTCCGAGCTCCGCCCCTCCAGCCCGACGTCCTCGCGGGAAGGCACGCTGCGCAAGGGATTCCCGAAGACGTCCTTCCGGATCTCGCGAGATTTGGACCGCCTGCACCGGAGTAAGTACCAACTCCTGGGAGAAATAATCCGACACCGGAGAGGGACGCCTGGTTAGCAAGGCCCAAAAGGGGATACCGGACTCTGCCCATCGATCGCGCTCACCGGCCAATAACCCCGCCGGCGCGACATCGGACCTATCGCTGCCTCTTAAAGGGACCGCTCAACCAAATAATCTGCATCATGTCGGACTCAGAAGCAGCCGAGCAGCCTGCCCCCAGGGAGCCAGTGGCCACCAACGGTATTACGCCTGTCAACATGATGCCGCTGAGGATGCCATACTACTTTGGGGCTCCATGGTTTCCCCGTTATGCCGGGGAGGCTCATAACTTAAAAGACTTTCAAGACAAAATCCTGGCTCTGTTCCGGCTCTATCCTATTAACCCGGATCAGCAAATGGAGATTCTGTTAGCCCAGTTGGAAGGAGCGGCCCGTCGAGAAGTCATGTCCTGGCCCAGTTCTGAGAGGAGCACCATAGAGCAGATCTTTGACCGCCTCAGCACTACCTTTGAAGTCAGGACGGTGTCTGAAATAAAGATGCGCTTCTTCAGCAAGAAACAAAAGCCTGGTGAGTCACTTCGTGATTTTGCTTTGTCCCTCCAAGAGGCCTGGAGGGCTGTCATTCATATAGACCCTAGAGAGGTTGACACCCAGGATCAAACTCTGAGAGAGCAATTTATTGCGGGTGTGAATAGCGAATCTTTAAAAACACAATTGAAAATGTTGTCGGCTCAGCACCCTAACAGTGTTTTCCTGGACTTTAAAGAACTGGCCATCAGTATTCTGGGACAACATCTGCCAACGGAACCAGTGGCCCATCCCGAGCCTCCTGTCCGTAATCCCAAGCTGACGGATACCAGCCTGCCAGGGGCCAGCCAAGCCGCCCAGACTCCAGTTCCTGATACAGTAGCTGCTCTGATGGAACAGGTCAATTACCTCACTAAGAGCCTGGAAAAAGTCTGCAGGAAACTGGAAGAGTGGGAGAAACCCTTAATGCTGGAAGATGAACTCCTTTTGCCTCAAAAGCCTGGCCCCCTGCGTATCAAGAAGTTTATCCCAGAGATCCTGGAAGACGTTCAAGTGACCGGTTTAGGAACCGCAGCGACCTTCCTGTAATTACTGCAAGAAGTTGGGTCATACTGAATCTACTTGCTGGCAGTTAAGCGGGTCACCCTCGAGGCTGAGGACCGCCCCTCGGGAGGTAGAACAACAGGTCCAAGGGATCCAAACTGGATGCCCCGTTATGTGGGGTCCCGTCCCAAAATAAACGTCCGGATCAATGGAGTGCCTTTTGAAGCGTTGCTGGACACTGGATCTCAAGTCACCACTATTCAGCAGTCCACCTTTAATCAGTTCTGGAGTTCCAGCCTGCTTACCCAGCCACCTGAGTCCTGGTTGGAGATAATTGCAAGCAATGGTAAGCCCATAAAGGTCCATGGATACTGGGAACCCACGCTCCAAGTGGGTGAAGCCACTTTACCACAGCAAGGAGTGATCGTGGTACAAACCGGGGATAAAGGGGCCACCCTGTGATTGTTGGGACTAATGTTTTCAAAAATTGCTACCCTGAGGTCCTTGAAGCTCTCCATCAGTCCCTGCCTGCAGCTTCCTCTGCCTCCAAGAAGGTCCTCCAAAGACCATCAGCGTACTGTGTGCTCAGCAGAGGTTTGCAAATGAAAAAGGAGAGATCTGCACCGCCAGGATCGGTGATAATAGACCAGTGACTCTACCTCCAAACTCCCAAACCCTCCTGTGGTGCCGTGCTGTCCTGGGAGTCCAGGGCCAAGACTATCCGGCCCTGGTGGAACCTGTCCAGATGGAGAACTACCCATATGTGAGAGCTGCCAAGTGCCTGGCGACCGTCTCCCAAGGTAAAGTACCTGTCCGTCTGATTAACCTCAGCGATCATCCTGCTGTGCTTACTAAGCACTGTCCTGTTGCCCAGCTTTCCCAGGTTTCCTTCCAGGATGTCATCCGCCTGCCTGTCACCGAGAAGCCATCAGCTGCCACTCGAGGACCTCTTCCTGCGGACGACTCTCCAGTGCCCTGGTGGAAGGAACTCCATGTCGGGGACGAAGCTACCCCGCAGCATCAACTAGAGGGACTCCTGAACCTAGTAAAGCAACACCATCAAGCCTTCAGTAAGCATGCAACGGACTATGGAGAGGTCAGTGTCATCCAACACACCATACCCACTGGCTCTCATCCTCCCATTAAAGAGAGGTATAGGCCCATACCACCAACTTCATACCAAACTGTTAAAGAGATGATCCAAGAAATGAAAGACTCAAACGTAATCCGGGACAGTCGTAGTCCCTGGGCTGCCCCCTGGTTTTAGTAAAAAGAAAGATGGTGGCATCCGGTTTTGTGTAGACTATAGAAAGATAAATCAGATCACTCACAAAGATGCTTACCCATTGCCGCGTATTGAGGAGTCTCTAACTGCTCTAGGCTCCTCCGCCTACTTCTCCACCTTAGATTTAACCAGCGGATATTGGCAAGTGCCCATGGCCCCTGAAGATAGGGAAAAGACTGCTTTCACCACCCCTATGGGCCTGTTTGAATTTAATTGCATGCCATTTGGACTGTGTAATGCCCCGGGACCTTTCAAAGATTAATGGAGCGGTGCCTAGGCCATAAGAACTTTGAGACGGTGCTGTTATACCTGGATGACGTTATCATCTACTCTAAAACGTATGAGGACCATTTAAAGCATCTAGCTGAGGTGTTTGAAATCCTTATTAAATACGGCCTCAAGATTAAACCGTCCAAATGTCACCTGCTGAAACCTGCTGTAAAATACTTGGGACATGTTGTAAGCGCAGAGGGGTCCAGCCTGATCCTGATAAGTTGGCTGCTGTCCGAAATTGGCCGGTCCCCACTACAGTGAAGGAAGTGAGGAGTTTCCTTAGCTTCGCTGGCTACTACCGGCGCTTTATCCCCACTTCGCTCAAATAGCGGATCCAATCCAGGAACTCCTGAGGGGCAACCAAAAAGAGCCCAAAGACTCCTGTCCCCATTGAATGGAATGAAGAGAGGGAGGTTGCATTTCAGTTGTTAAAGAAGAAGTTGACTGAACCTCCTGTGCTGGGGTACCCAGATTACAGTAAGCCATTTCACCTTTACACAGATGCCAGTAAGAAAGGCCTGGGAGCAGTGCTGGCTCAAGTGCAAGAAGGGAAAGAGAGGGTGATAGCTTACGCCAGCCGGTCCTTAAAGGGAGCTGAAAAGAATGATCAGAATTATAGCTCTTTCAAATTAGAGTTTCTGGCTTTAGTGTGGGCGGTAACAGAAAAATTCAAAGACTATTTGGCTGCCACTCCATTTATTGCCTTCACTGATAATAATCCTCTGGCCCACCTGAACACCGCCAAACTGGGGGCCTTAGAACAGAGATGGGCCTCCCGCCTTGCTAATTATGACTTCACTGTAAAATACCGGGCTGGTCGTTCAAACGATAATGCTGATGCCCTGTCAAGGCTCCCCACTGAGATAGCACCAGATGACAAACGGGATGCCTGGGAAGATGTAGAGATGCCAGCATTTTATAACAGGTTTGCTCAACAGGACCAAGCTCAAGCTGCCAACAGTGGAACCTCTGACCCACCATCCTTTGATAAGCCTGCATCCAGAGAAGAAAAGTGGATTAAGTTGCAATCAGAGAGTAGAGTTCTCGGTGAACTGCTGGACTTCTTCATCAGTGGCAGAACCCCTGAAAGAATTCGGCGAAAGACCGCAGACCCAGAACTCCTCAAATTGTGGAAGCAACGTCAACAACTGTTCCTTCAAAAGGCCTGTTGCTGCGACGAAGCCTGGATCCAGTGTCAAATGACAGAGTGCACCAGATCCTCATCCCACGTCGTGATGCAGGTATGGTTCTAGAAATGTATCATGATAAGTCTGGACATTTTGGGGTTCAAAAGACTGAGGCCACTATCCGTAGGCGGTTCTACTGGGTTGGAATCAGAGAGGACATTGAGAGGTGGTGTCGGGAATGTACAGCCTGTACCCTAAAGAGAGGTGAACATCATGATCAGAGAGCACCGCTGCACCCTATTATAAGTACCGCCCCTCTTGAACTGGTTGCGATTGACCACGTAAAGTTAGAACCCAGTCGCTCAGGGTATGCCTATGCCATGACTATTATTGACCATTTCACTAAGTTTGCCGTAGCAGTGCCTGTGAAGGACCTGACAGCCAAGACGACCGCTGAATTGTTCTGGAAGCACTTCCTCCTGCCTTACGGCTGCCCAGAAAAGATCCTCACCGATCAGGGATCTGCGTTTGAGTCTCATCTGTTCCAGGAGCTGTGTCGACTGCACAATTGCCAAAAGGTCCGGACCACGGCCTATCATCCACAAGGTAATGGACTCTGTGAAAAGATGAATCAGACCCTGATTGAAATGTTGAGAGCCGTGCCTCCTGAGACCAGAGGAGATTGGCCTAACCTGTTACCACAGCTCATGTATACGTACAATAATACTATCCATTGTTCCACTGGATACACTCCTTTCTACCTGTTGTTTGGGCGTCAGGGTAAATTGCCTGCAGATCATTCCCTGGATGTACAAGTGCTGGATGACATTAATCCCCTGCCTAAAACTGACTGGGTAGCGGAACATCAAAGGCGCTTGCTTAATGCCAAAGAAATTGTCCAGGAGCGCATGGAAGGTGCCCGGGAGCGACAACAAAAAGACTATGATTTGGCGGCCCATGCAGAGCCCTTGGCTGTGGGGGACACCGTGTGGTTGAAGAACAATCACCGTACCAGTAAGCTGGACAGTAAATGGGAGAGAACTCCCTATCTTGTGTCTGCCATCCCTAATGCTGAGACCCATACCTATGAGGTCACCCGAGAGGGTAAAGGTCCCCAAATTGTTCACAGAAACCGCCTAAAACTCTGCATGACAAAGGGGCCCACTGCTGGAGACTCCGGACCCCAGTCTCCTGTGCCAGGACTTTCTGCTCAGCCTGTGGAACCTATGCAGGCTGTGGCGGATCTAGTCAATGATGCTGAACCACTCCATTGGCTCCTCACACCCTGGTTAAATTTGTTGGTGCCCGCTCCAGCACCTACTGTGCCTTCACCTCCGGAAGAGCCGGTTCAAAATGTCCCGGATCCAGTCCCCCTTGTAGAGGATCCTCCGGCTCCTGTTGTTCCTGACCAGGGTTCCACTGGTGGGGACCCTCCTGTTGCTCCTCTCCCTTCTACCTCGGTGCTAAGGGAGGAGGAAACCCCTGTGTTGAGAAGGTCCACCCGGATGAACAGGGGACGTCCGCCAGTCCGTTTAGGGGACTTTGATTATACTGGTGGTGTCTCCTCCCGGGCAGTTACTACTGGAAATACCTTGCTTGACGTTTGTGCGCAAGAATGGACTCCTCCACGCGAGCCCTTGCCTGTGATACACCCCCAGGGAAACTCTATGTGAGCATCATCCTTTTTAAGTTTGTGCCCAGAGATGGACTCCCTGTGTGCGAGCCTCTGTGATATGTTTTTATGGACTCACTCATTGTCATGGACTATCCTGGTATTCCCTAACATTCGCTGTGCCAGGTCAGCGCCCCAGTTCCACTCTTTATCCTGAAGGAAGAGAACGACGCCCTTGTCACCGCGCTCCACCTTTTCCAGCTGGACCTGATATAAATTATGCAGATGTCATTCATTTGTGTTTATGTATGCCTGCATGTTTTCCTTTTGTCTTTCAGGAAAAGAATCCAACTGGGTGGACCCCTGTGGTGGAGTACGAGGTCGTACTCAGTTTAAAGTTGTGGGGTATGCAGTATACGGGCACTTTGATACCCGTTTACCACCATTCCTTTATGCTGTGTGTTTCATGTAATTGCCTGCAGCAATGTTAAAGGGTGTCATTTAGGTATTGGACCACTGGGGGAGCTGGTGAGCAGGTCATATATATAGCTAGGCCAAGGCAGGCTAGTGTGAGTGCAGACCCTGGAGTCTGTGAAGGCCACATGTCTCAGGCCTAGGCCAGTTCAGCAGAAGTCAACCTGGAGGCAATCCCTAGAGCAAGAGGTACTAAACGTCAAGAGGAGGTACTTTATAAACTGGAGATTCAAGGATATAAGCCAGAAGTAGGGCATTGGGGCCTTGAAGCATCAATTCCAGTCAGGACGAGTCAGGAAGAAAGTAAGGTTCACCTGCAATTCCAAGTCCTGTATTATCACCCTCTGTTTAACCTTGCTGGATGTAAGACCACTGCAATTTTGATTGTCTGCAAAAAGGAACTGTTGGAAAGACTGCTTACTGTATCATCACTGTCTTCAGTAAAGTTTGCATTCTGTTTTCAAGTTACCAGTCTGCACCTCTGTTATTCCTACTGTAAATACGGTGTGCCACCGTTTACTGGCACTGGCGTCACGACATATCAGGGACTTAGCCATAGGCACGTTAAACTATAACACCAAGGGCACCTCACCTTCCACCTGGCTGTGTCCCTCAAGAACCCAGAGAGTGCCCCAGAGGAGCAGCGTGCCGGCCTCTCCATCACTGGCATTCCCCAGGTTAGTTCCACACATTGCCCTGACTTGGGGATGCTACACTGGTCTTTCTCAAGCACTGCTTTTGTTGGTTGCTGCAGTTCTGCTAGGAGGCACATCAGCCACAGCTCCTCACTCCTTCCTACCTGGCTGACAGCTGTCCTGCTTGTATCTATTCTACACACACAATTCTTCTTCTTCTTTTTAATCCTAGCCTTTTTCTTCACTCTCCTTGGCAGTATGATACAAGCTTGATTGATTTCTGACTGTCCCCGACTAAGATGTTTTTTCTGGCAGACACTGTAAGACCCTACCACCCTCATTCACAGGACAGAATGCTGTTGTGCTAGGGTACCTTCCTGC
Source organism: Bufotes viridis (assembly GCA_033119425.1). Classification (NCBI taxonomy): domain Eukaryota; kingdom Metazoa; phylum Chordata; class Amphibia; order Anura; family Bufonidae; genus Bufotes; species Bufotes viridis. Next base: position 148,128,533 of record CM065590.1, on the reverse strand, counting down.
CTGCTGCAGCATTGAATGGCTCAAACAGGCTGTCTGGAAGGGGGGAAGGCTTGCCCTGATTGGCTCCCAGAATAACATTCAGGGTCATGTGAGACCCCTTCTTCATCTATAGTGCTTTTTTAGTGGATTAATCCGAAACTAAACTGAAGAGATGAAAAACAATAAAGTGCAGACTGAACTCAGTTCAGTCCAAACTGGTTCCCTCATCCTTAGTCAGAACAGCTACCTTGGCTATTTCCATAATGAAAAATATTAGCTTCCAATTTAGATCTATACATCACTTCCCAATGCTTCAGCCACATGTCAAAGCTAGCACAAGCTGATTTTCATCTATCTGACTTGTCTGTAAGATTAGTTTAATAAGCCAAATAGGCAGCTCTAGGCAGTATATTGCCGTTGTGTTTCCTATCTCATCTGAGACACATGGACTATAAGTTTTCCCTATCGAACAGCTTTCACTGATTTCCAGAGCAGAGACAGGTTATCTCTGTGTACCAAGTCTCATACTCTAGCCACCGTCCCTTAAAGGAATTGTTTACTTTTGTGGACCTTTTCTACAGACCCCACAGTGTGGCCAGACCTGCTGTGGTAATAATACCTATTTGATCCCCACCGCTGGTTTCTGATTTCATGTCAGCCCCACCAGCTCTGCAGGCCATGGCCATTGGCTGCAGCAGTCACATGATATGGCTTCAAACTAGATGTTGATGTGAGGAGACCTGGGACCTGCAGAGTTGGCAGGACAGAGATGGAGCCGGAACCCATCGGCGGGGATGAAGTAAGTATTAATACGACTGTGGGTCTGGCCACGCTGTAGGGTCTGTAGAAGAGATCCACAAAGGTGAGTAACCTCTTAAAACAGCTGGCGGAATCCCTCATTTTTAACCAGAAAAGTAAGGAAGCACCAAATAATCAGAAATCAATTATTCAATATCTACAGAAGAGACCCCGGGCAAGACCTTTGGGCATACTGAAAAGTGGGTATATTCATTACTATCCAGGTGATGAGCTTATATCAGTGGCCACAGGACCTGATCAGGGGCTCTAAGTTTAGCAGTCCGATGTCAAATACCTTTTCTGTCTTCCCCTTAGAACACTAAAAAATGAAAGCACCTGCAACAGGCTTGGTAGGAACCATGTCTAATGTCAACATGGTCTGTAGGGAAGCCAAAAAACTGTTTTCCCCATATACATTATAAAGACTTGTACTCCAGAAGGGGTATTCAACAGAACGTGTGCTAATATCCCAGCCCTGTTGTATTTTTACTATATATGTCAGATGTTTATTAATGAGGATTAATACCCCAGCTTTGTTGTTTATATCTCATCATCTCTCCTACCAAGAATTTATTCATTCTGAAAAAAATCGCCACTCCTATGTTGGGTCTCCTGCAATACAGTGAAATCTGCCTGTAATTCTCTTGTGCAGGGAAAGTAACCCTTTAATATACCATGTAAGAGTTCTAACATGATAACGTGCCCACAAGTCTTGTCCTGTCGATCAGAAGGAAAATAAAGTTATTAGCGACCAAAACAGGCCTAGCAGCTGACCACAAAACAGTGATCCAAGAACAAAAAACACTTAGAATGCAGAGTAGCATATGCATGTGCTCATATCCCTGGGAGCAATAGCTCGTGTAGTGGTCTTCACTTTTTTCTGACATGCAGAGCTGACCCCCTCCCCCCCAATCCTACATAACAGTATACATGGTTTGTTCTTCTTTGGATGGGGAAGCATGTCTGGATGCCATCTTATCCCATCACGTATCAGCAGACAGTTATCAAAAACTAGCCGATTATTCCTCCTCCAATGAATTGTAAGCAACTGGCACACTAAAATCAAAGTTACCACCAGCATGAGGGTAAGGTAGAAGTAAAGGTGTGTGGAGTTTGATAAAGGTTAAAAGAGTTTTGCTATAAATTACTCTTCACTCTTATGTGTATTTTCATTAAATGTTCTAGCTCCCATTCCTCCATGGATAGTTTATAGTATTTTTCAAATGTACCTTATTTGCAGTTTTTTCCTATTTCCCATGCTTGAAACCTACTTCCTGGTTTGTCATGTGTCTGCTGTCCCATTCTGCAATGAGATGTGTCCTGACATCAGCAGGACATAGAATACTAGTAACCATGACTCTGAATCTTACAAATGACACTTGTACATCCTACATTACATGGCTCAGGCAAGGGCCGGTGCAAGGATTTTTGCCAACACAAGCAAAGCTACCTTTTGGCACCCAACAAAGTTTTCACATCACCCCCATGTCACATTTCTCCCCCATGTCACATTTCTCCCCCCTCCATGTCACATCACCCCCCCACGTCACCCCCCCCCCCATGTCTCATTTCTACCCCTCCATCTCACATTTCTTTCCCTCTATGTCACATCACCCCCTCAATGTCACATTTCTCCCCCTTCATGTCACATCACCCCCTCCTTTTTACATCACCCCCTTCGTGTCATATTTCCCCCCCTCCATGTCACATCCCCCCATGTCACATTTCTCCCCCTCCAGGGCACATTTCCCTCCTCCCTTGCCAACCCCCCCGCCCCCCCCCCCCCCCCCCCGTTAATGTTGTGTAAAAAACATTATACTCACCTGGCCCTGGTCCCATCTGCAGCAGCTCCCCTTCTCCTCTGTGTGGTCAGGGGTAGCTTCTCTCTGCTTCGGTCAATCGCTGGTTTGAGCACCTTTCCTGCTGAGCCAATCACTGGCCTGACACGTGACACAGCTGCGGATATTAATTGGCCGAGTGGGCAAGGTCCTCAAACTTGGCGGAAGCCCAGAGAAGATACCAGGACCACCGTGAGGAAAACAGGAACTGTGGCTGACACTGACCTATGGCAGTTCGTCTGGCTGTGTGAGTCACCAACTCCCTGCTGCTGCCACCATGGCGCTAGTCACACCTTCCCCCGACTCCGTGTTGTCGTGTGTGTGCCGCTCGCTCTTTGAGTGAGGGACCGCACGGCACATGCAGCACACAACACAGCTGTCAGAGCGCCCGCCCGCAGCCGGATGGCCTGCGGCGCAAGTGATTTGTTTAAAAAAATAAAAAAAAGTTTCATTTTTCCAACCCCCCCTTGGCTCCAATGCAGGATGTAACCAAAAGTAAGGCTACATTCACATTAGCATTAGCAGGGTCCGCAGGCTGTTTTGGCAGGGGAATAGCCTGTCGGATCCATACTAACGCTAGCCCATGTGCGCCCAGGGCCGATGCAAGGATTTTTGCCAACACAAGCGAAGCTACATAAGGCAGTTTTGATAAATGTTGATTTTTGTGGAAAGTCATATAACAGTGATATCTGTTTGGTGGGATAGTTTTATGTTAGAGGAGCAACCCCTTTAACATGGGTTAAGCAAAGCTCTTCTCACTTCGTATTTAAATGTCAGCACCGGAACCAGAAGTTAGCTAAATCATTTTGTGCCTTGACTCTTTCATGTGTGTTTCTCTTACTCTCTAAGCCCCTCTGCTAGAGGCGTACCTGTATTTCTGGTTCCAGTCTCATTATGACTCTAGTATATGGTTTCCATGCAGAACTGTGGAGATGTGAATAAGCTCTCACTAAAGTTCTACATCCAGCTAACGAACTATTGAATGTTCAACTATCAGAATGATACTGGTGCTTAGACTAACCCTAAGTTCCAAATCAACCACACGTTCCGATAAGCTAATCCCCCCTAAGTAGTGGTTGTCACATGGAACAGAAGCTGGAAACACTGTAGGTATAAGGCAGGGGTGTCAAAATTGTGGTCCTCCAGCTGTTGCAAAACTACAACCCCCAGCATGCCTTAATAGATATCAGCTGTCTGGGCATGATGGAAGCTGGAGGGCTACAAGTTTGATATCCCTGGTATAGGGTATTACAAAGTATGGTTAGTTAGTTCTACTACTGGTCATTTCTTTCATTGTGAGTTCAAGTGACTAAAATCAGGAGCTTCTGTTTTGCTTTGCAAGAGTAATTTCAATATTGAAAACAAGATAACTAATAAGGATATAGTTGGAAAATAAAGTTTTACTGTATTTAAGATAGTTTTATATGCCATGCAAATTTCATGGAGCTTTACATTTATTTTCTTGTTCATGTACAGCTGGGCATATCATTGGCATTTAATCTCTTTTGCAACACAAAAAAAATATATATAATAAATAGACATTTCAGTTTAATAGAAAGGATTTCCCATGATCGCTACATATTCTGTCATAGTTAACCCTTCTGACTTTAATTCAGTCATCATATAGGGTAAGAAATCATGGTGGAGCATTCATATGATTTTCGGTTGGTCATACAATGTTGCTAGATGCAGTAATCACACTGTAAATGCCTTACTGTCAAATGCTTATTATGACAAGTGCTTATGCAGAGAGAACAACTTTTGTCTAGCATCTACTAAAATCTTCTTGCTATTAAATGAGTTAGAAGTGGAAGCTTCATTGTTCTAGTTGTGTTGACAGCACAAGGGAGGGGAGGAGGGCAAATAATATAAAATGCCCCATTCACCACAGATGATGGAAAGTCAAGAAATCCTTGTTTCAAAATACTTATATGTATACTACGAAGGAAACCATACTTGCTAAAGCAAATGCTTTGCCCTGCTCCCTATTAAGTTTCTTTGAGGTAGGAAAGGGACTAGGAAAATGGTTCACAGGGAGTGAAAAGCTGTCTCATGGTTATATGGTTGGAAATATTGGAGAAATCATGGTAGAAATATTATTTGCTAATGTTGAGTCATTAAATATGCCAAAGAGAATGGATGAATTGATTACATGACTACATTAATTCTTTTTTTGTAAAGGCAGAAAAGTTCCACTTGCTCAATAAAGTATCTTCGGAGTCATGAAGTCTTTTGTTGAATTTTTTCATAATGACCTTGTTTTTGGTGAAAACAATGATTCTTTCTTTCTAGGACTTAATGGAAGTTGAGTTGATGTTGTACATAATTCCAATGTGTTTTATCTGACAAATGGATGTACTCCTAAGGTTTTTCTTTTTTGGGGGGACAATTAGTAGGCAACTTCATAGGAATGAGTCTAGAGAATGGAGAGAATTAAAAAAGGATAAATGTTTACAGAAGTGTGAAATGACAAAATTATTCCATATTTCATCCTGTGCCTAATCTTAGGGGACTGCAACTGATGCTGTGCTGGTAGGATCAGCATTATAGATGGGGAGGAGGAGGGAATTCTGAAAACTCATTATGATGTGGCAATACACATCACATAGCTGCTGTCCCTCGTGGCCCCCATGTAAACATGTATTCTTATATCTGCTGATGTATACAGCAACACATCCCTACCAGAAGGCAATTTTGAAACCAGCATGCCTGATCCTTGTTTTTCGCAACAGCAGATGTTTGGAGAAATCTGGATGAACCCATACACATTAGATTATCAGAGAATCCCCCCTAAATCAGGAGAATGTATGTGTATGGTCCACATAGGCAGTGGAAGACCTCCATGAAAGAACAGTATATATGGGCCTATTGTTAGGATCTCCTTAACATAGAGAACCCCTGTTATGTCTCTCCAACAATTCATCAGTAAGTGTGAGCTATCAAATTCATTATCCCAATCACATACATTCAATCTAACGCACTATGGGATCCTGCTAATTGCAAAAGTGGCAGAGTGTCCTCCTCTTAGGCCCCTGTGCAGCTGCACAGGTTGCACTTACTGTGTGGTATGTTCAACCATGGCATGGTCAGCTTAAATGGAATCTGTCAGTTCCTTTCTACTCATTAGAGCTTATTCAGATGGCCATATGTATGGGTCCGCATCTGTTCCAAATTTTGGGGAATGGGTGTGGACCAATTCATTTTAATTGTAATGCAAAAGATGCGGACAGCACACAGTGTGCTGTCCGCATCCGTTGTTTTGTTTCGTGGCCCTGCAAATAATGTAGAGCATGTCCTAGATTGAGGACAAGAATATGCATTTCTATATCGTGCTGGCCCTGTGCATTCTGCAAATTCTGCAAAGTTCTGAAAAACACTTATGGCTGTCTGAATAAGCCCTTAATCTAATTATAGTGCTAGGCAATGGACTGAAACCGATGTGCTATCATACATTTGTGGCCATGAAGACTGGTCTAATTGAAGAGAAAACATGAATTTATACAATTACTTTAATAATCTCCTTGAACTGAGCTCCCCCTAGTGGCAGCTGAATGAAAATGCAGTGCTTTCATATCAGGGAGCGAGAACGTTCAGCATCAGGCCACATAGCAGTCGCGTGATCTGCCTACATTGAAAGGTACACCATTGGATTTGCCCCATACAGTGTGAAAACACATGAGCATATGAACGCCATGTCCCTCATGTGGAGTTGGAAGAGATTATTTAAGAGTTGGTCTTTCAGTGTATACCCTGTCAGAAGTGGAGCTGTGATTCTTAGGCCAAAGTGTCTGGTGTGTTATAAGGGAGTTGTAGCTTGTGCTAAAGGCAAGATTAACACAATGCTGCAAGATTTGACATAGAGACTTTAAAGGAGTTCTCTGGGAATGAAAAAAATAAAAATACCATAATATTACTTTATTATAAATGTAATCCCAAATAACTTTCATTAGTTATAATGGCTGGTTTTGTCTAGGGAGCAATCAACGGGAGAAATAAAATGGCCGCCGTCCTATTGGTACACACAGAACCTGTCCTAATCATACGGCAGGACAAGTTCCTTCACAACACTGAGGTAAAGAACTGCATCATTCTCCTCTCCTACTTGTCAGGGGTTATGATCCTAAATACAGTTTTTAATAAGATCTTCAGCTGAGTCTCTGTAGGAATGGTGTTTATGAGGAGACATGAAGTACAGAGGATGGACAGGACAGACTATGGTAATGTCACAGACTGCATACAAGTTTACCCCCATCCTCCCCTCTGTACTTCATGAACGCCATTCCTGAAGAGATTCTACAGAAGATCCTATCAGCTGTATTAAGGATCATAATCCCTGACAAGTAGAGAGGAGGAGGAGGCACCTCTTTAGCTCAGGGTTAAGAGGTAACTTGCCCTGCTTTGTGAATAGGACAGGTTTTGTGTATACTAATAGGAAGGCAGCCATTTTATTTCCCCTAATGGATGCTCCCCAGACAAAACAAGCCATTATAACTAATGAAAGGTATTTACAATAAATATATTTCCAAAGTAAAATTTTAGTATTTTCATTTTCCTAATTCCCAGAGAACCCCTTTAAGGAGGCATTACAATGCAATTACAATACTGTAGCTACTGACAACCCTGCATCAGCTAGGCATATTACATGGCTGAAAGCACCATGAGGAGAGCCTCCACTGCCAGTGTACACTTGTGCTGTTTTTGATACCGGGGTTTAAAGGGGTTCTCCAGGAATTGAAAAAATTAAATTACTGAAAATACTTAAATATTACTTTATTATACATTTTATTCTCAAATATCTTTCATTAGTTATACATTTGTTATTTCTGGGGAGCAATCATCAGGGGAAATAAAATGGTTTCCAGTCCTAGTCACCCAGGAGTTACTAAGTTACTTCATAAACACTGAGGTAAAGAGCTGCCTTATCCTCTTGAGGAGAAGTACAGAGAGGAGGGTGGGGATGTGGATAATGAGCAGCAGCTCTTGTATGTAGTCTCCATTTCCACAGTTCCACATTACCACAGTTTGTCCTGCCCGTTCTCTCTGTATTTCATGTCTCCTAATCAACTCCATTCCCACAGAGATTCAGGTAAAGGTCTCATCAGCTGTATTCAGGACCTTCATCCCTGAAAAGCAGTGCAGAAAGGAGGATGAGGCAGCTCTTTACCTCAGTGTTGTGAAGTAACTTGTCCTGCTGTGTGATTAGGACTGGTTTTGTGTGTGCTAATAGGACGGTGGCCATTTTGTTTCCCCTGATGATTGCTTCTCAGACAAAACAAGCGATTATAAATAATGAAAGGTATTTGCAAATATATTCATAATAAGGTAATGTTTAAGTATTTTCTTTTTCTTAATTCCTTGAGAACCACACGTGTGGTCACATCGTTCAGCCTCTGCTACCATGATACTGTATTAGGCTCCTGATGAAACTAAATGTGGAAACGCGTTGAGCTTGCACTTTGAATAATTGTTTCTCTAGTGCCCCAGCACTGTGCCAGTGGGCACGTTGTTTGGCCGGGGCATATATTATATTGCAACCTCAGCACTGTCAGCTGCATTATTCACTAGTTTCCAGGCAGTAGCTGAGATATTGAATATTAGGCAAGGGGGGTATGGTGTACCCCAGTGTGGTTATTTGCCGAGGGTGTGAAGTAGGTGGATGTAACTATTCCTACCTAGTTGGGACTCGGCATTACATTAGCTGGGATCTATACGGACCCCCACTATACATACCATATATATGTTGCCACTAAACACTTGGTGTTATAGACCTATGATGTGACATTGAGTGCCAAGGGTTAGCACTCTTACTCTCTCATTATATATACCCAGCTCTACTCAATATACCCTGCTATAATCTATTTGGGTGGTGGGTGTCAAGAGTACTCTGTATTCCTAGACAGGCCTGTTATTTGGGTGTCACCCCTTTGAACCTAAAAATAAAGGTTTATTTTGTTTATTTTTTAGCATCTAATACAGGCAGTGATTAACTCAGACAGACATGTCAATGAGAAATTTAAAAAAGTTATGGCTGCTCAAACATGGACAGGCAAAAAAAATTGCTTGTCATTAAGGGGTTAAAATCATTAGCTTATTGTTTACATATTTGAGTTATTAAAGGATAATTTGATTTGAAATCCTCTAGGAATACTGTAATTTCTACATAGTTTGATTATATGAAGTAGTGTCTATGATTGAATTTCCACCGAGCAGTATCCATACTGTATGTAATGTCAATTCATTTCGAAGTGTTATTTTTTGTTTTGTTTTTTAACTGAGAGTTTAATTGCATGGAAAACGGTAAACCTTAAATATCAAAAATTCATTAAAATATATTCTTACCCTGTAATTAGTCAAGGAAGTTCCACCTTCATAATGACGCTTGTATGGAGACTTAAGAGAGCAAGCATTAGAAAGTTTCCGGCACAAATCTGTTTTCAAAGCCTAACAATGAAAAGAAACAGATTTAGTTATCCTACTGGAGAGCATTTGAAACTGTGCCTTGAAAGCATTCATGCACTATTGAACATATAGAGGAGGGTGAGTCAAAAATTATCCGCACTCTGGCCGTAGAATTTCTTTTTAACCAACTTTCTGAAAAAATAAATACATCACCTTTTGATATAATCTTCGTAGTCACTACTGTGTAGGTTTGAATGTGTTACATCAGTTCATTTGTGACTGCAGTATGAGAACCAATAGCTGCCCCACTTGTGATTTGCACGAAAGAAAAGCAGCGTGCAGTGATTCCGTTTTTTTTTCTTCTGGTCTAAGGTTGTGTCTGGTGATGATATTTATCGAAGACTTTGTGTACAGTATGGAGAAAGTGTTTTCATTGTGAAGAAGTGTGTATGACTAGATAGAGAAGTTTAACCCCTTCTACCCCAAGTCAGTTGTCACTCTCCTGGACAGGCCTATTTTTGCAAATCTGATATGTCACTTTATGTGGTAATAACCATGCAATGGCTTTACCTATCTAACCGATTCTGAGATTGTTTTCTCATGACACATTGTACTTCATGCTAGCTAAAAATCTGAAAAAATTCACAATTTTCTAAATTTAAATTTCTCTACTTTTAAGACAGATATACTTCATAATGTAGTTATCAATCAACATTCCCCATATGTCTAATTTATGTTGGCATCATTTTGTAAATGTCATTTTATTTTTTTAGTAAGAGAGATACCACCGCACGCTCTGGGTTAATATGCAAATAAAATTCTTGTATTGTGACATATCCTTCAATAAATACATAGGCAAATACTAGTGATGAGCGAGCATCAACGTGCTCGTGTCAAACACATCGCGATGCTCGTGTGTTCTACGGAGCACCCAAGCACAATGTAAGTCAACGGGAGAACCCCAGGCACCCCCTGTTTGGAAGAGGGGAGGGTGTCGGGACTCTAGTTCCGCTTAGGAGTCCCTGCTCTGACTTCATATATAGCTATGACACACAATTTAGCCTGTCATATATAGAGATATAGCAGAGCTGAGTGTACTGGGGTAGCTGTCATGTGTATAGATGTAAGAGAGCTGGGTGTGCTGGAGCAGCTATCATATATTGAGATATAGCAGAGCTGAGTGTGCTGGGGCAGCTGTCATGTGTATAGATGTAGCAGAGCTGAGTGTGGTTAGGCAGCTGTCATATATAGAGATATAGCAGAGCTAAGTGCGCTGGGGCAGCTGTCATATATAGAGATATAGCAGAGCTGAGTGTGCTGGGGCAGCTGTCATGTGTATAGATGTAGCAGAGCTGAGTGTGCTTGGGCAGCTGTCATATATAGAGATATAGCAGAGCTGAGTGTGCTGGGGCAGCTGTCATATATAGAGATATAGCAGAGCTGAGTGTCCTGGGGCAGCTGTCATATATAGAGATATAGCAGGGCTGAGTGTGCTGGGGCAGCTGTCATGTGTATGGATGTACACTGGCTATCACAGAGTCTACAGTAGAAGTCGATGTGTCGAGCATAGCAATGCTCGAGCCGAACTAGCATGCTCGCTCAACACTAGTAAACACGGAAGAAGGAAGTAGCCACCACTCGAGTAGAGTGGGCCTTTACAAACTCAGGTGGCTCAGAGCCCTGAGACACACAAAACTCCCAAATTGCCTCTTTAATCCATCGACTGATGGAGGGCTTCGAGGCTTTCCTACTAGTGTTGATCACGAATTTTCGAATTGCGAATTTTAATCGCGAATATCGGCACTTCGAGAATTCGCGAATATTTAGAATATCGCAAAATATATTCGCAATTGCGAATATTCGGTTTTATGCTAATTTTTATGCAAAGTTATGCACATTTTTATGCGAATTTTCGCAAACAGAAAATAATGACTGGAGATTACGAATTTGCGAATTTTCGAATATATGGTGAATATTCGCCCAAATATTCGCGAAATATCGCAAATTCGAATATTGCCCCTGACGCTCATCACTATTTCCTACCCTTGTGGGTACCGTAAAAAAGGATAAGGAGGTTTTCATCTTTCCTAAATACCTTGGATCGTTCCAGGTAAATCCTGAGACATCTCGAAACGTCGAGGGTATGGAGCCATCTTTCTTCTGAGGAGGGGAGTGGAACCAAAACTAGAAAAGAAATCACCTGGTTGATGTTGCTGAAAGTAGGTACCTTTGGAATAAAAGGTAGGTAAGAACTTGAGCAGCACCCGGTCTTGCAGGAACTTGGTGTACGACTCAAAAGCAGAAAAAGCTTGGAGTTTCCCAACGCGCTTTGGAGAAGTGATAGACAATAAAAAAGTAATTTTCCAGGTAAGAAATTTGAACTCCACCTCCTCTAAGGGCTCAAAGGGGGGATGATAACCCCCTGAGCACGATTGTTAAATCCCATACCGGGATAGGTTTGATTACCGTAGGCTTTAACCTTGAAGCTCCCCTCAGGAACCTCTTGATAAGGGGGTCTTGAGAAATGGACCTGTTGAGACAGGCCAAGATAGCAGAGGTTTGCACTTTGAGGGTCGATGGTGACAACAACCCTTTATCCAGATCATCCTACAGAAACTTTAGGATGGTAGGTATGGAAGCGTCTGTGTATGACAAGTGACGACTGGAACACCAAGTTGAATTTTTTTTCCAAAATCTTGAATAAGATCTGTAAGTAGCCGCAGATCTGGAGTGCTGTAGGGTTCTCAAGACAGACCCCGATAGCCCTTCTATTCTTGGAAGGGACTGATCAACCTCCAGGCAGTCAGGTTGAACATTTGAAGATTTGTGGAGATCTGAGTGTCCCTCGACACCAGTACTCTCTCTGGGGGAAGCCTCCAAAATTGACCCCGACTCATTTGAAAAAGTTGGGTAAACCAAGCTCTTTTCGGCCAGTATGGAATAATGGTGATGACTGATGCATGGTCCTGCCTGATTTTTATCAATACCCCCAGGATCAAGGAAATTGGAGGGAAGATATAGGCCAGCCTGAACTTCCATGGGATTGACAGTGCATCTATTGCCATCGGGTTGTCCTCCCTGTAAAGGGAGCAATACCTCTCCACCTTGGTGTTGAACCTTGTTGCCATGAGATCGATCTCTGGCACACCCCACATGAGCGTTATCTCCTTGATGATGTCTGAATGGAGAGACCATTCTGCGGTTGGAAGACCTCGGCTCAGGAGATCTGCAATCATATTGTTAACTCCACAAATGTGGACGGCTGATAAGTGGGTGAGGTTCAATTCTGCCCAATCCAATATCACACCTATCTCTCTCAGGAGACTTTGTAACTTCGTGCCCCCCTGCTTGTTTATGTACATTACAGCGGTCATGCTGTCTGACTGTACTTTCACTGTGCTTTGCCTTGAATGCAGGGAGAGAAATGAACAAGGGCTAGTTTGATCGCACTGATTCGATGACAATAACTTCTCCTGAGATGTCCAGGTTCCTTGGACTGAGGGTTGGATCAGGGACCTGCCGCCCAGGAACTTCACTGAGGTGACTGGCAGGAGTTTGGACTTGTCCCAGTTGATTATCCATCCTAGCTGGTGGAGGAAGGCAACAGCCCGCTGAATATGTTAGGATAGGATCGCTTGGGAAGGAGCTCTGAAGAGCCAGTCGTCCAAGTAAGGAATTATGCTCAGATCTTGAAGTCTTAGAGCCACCACCACAGAAACCACCACCTTGGTAAATGTGTGTGGGGTCGAAGAAATTCCAAATGTGAGGGCCACAAACTGAAAGTGCTTTAGGACTCCCCTGACTTGCACCGCGATCCTAAAGAAATCTTCTGGACCCAGGATGGATGGGAATATGGAGGTAAGCATCCTTGAGGTCCAAGGTTGCCAGGAAATCCCCCGGCAAGAGAAGATTGGTCACTGACTGGATAGTTTCCATCCGAAAATGTTTGCGTTTGATGAACTGATTGAAATATCTCAGATCTATGATCATCCTCCAGTCTCCAGTCACCTTGGATACCAGGAAAACTGGGGAATAGATACCTGCTCCTTGATCCTGAAGATGGAAGCAGTTTTGTTTGAACAAACTTGTCCGATGGGGGACTGTCCAAGTCTACCAGGTATCCCTGAGATATAATACGGATCACCCAGGGGTCTTGGATGTGAATCTGCCAAGATTCTAGAAAGTGTTGTAGGACACCGCCTACAGGAATATGGGGAGCAAGGAGTTGTGAAAATCCAGTCAGACCGGCAAGGTACCAAGAGCCTCGAGGAGGCCCGCAATCAGAGCGTCGAGGATTTCTTGGGGGGGGGGGGCTTAGAGACCCTGGAGGATCTTTCTCCTCTACAGGAGCCCCAATCTCTTTGGGCTTTAGGCTGAGGACCTGACATGGATCCATACCTCTTGCCCCGACCATGAAAGGGCTGTTGGGGAAGGGATTTGCAGTTCTTGTCCAACAGTCCCTCCATTATGTGGTCCAGCTCTGTCCCAAAAAGTTTGCCAGGTTCATATGCCATGGCGCAGAGATTATGTTTGGAAGTAGTATCAGCCTTCCAGGGTTTTCACCAGAGCGGATGCCTGCCCGCGGTAGAAAGCGTCAAGGACTTGGAAGCCAACTTCAGTTGTTGTGGAGCCGCGTCACACAAAAAATCAATGGCTAGATTGGCCGTCTTACAAGAGGCCAAGATGTCGTCCCTAGAGACCCCCTGGCCCAGGTTAGACTGAATTTGGGCGAACCTGGTTTTGAGGAAGTTCGCTACTTCAGAGGAGTAAACACGCCTAAAAGCGCAATAAGCCTTCCGGTCCACCAGATCCTGTAGACTTGAAACGTCGTCAGATGGTATTATGGTCCTCTCGGAAAGCTTGGAAATGGCCATGTCCACCTTTGGAACCGACCGCCAAGAGGACAACTGATCTTCTTTTAATGGAAAGACCGATTTAAATCTTTTGGTCAACACGGGACCCTTTTCCGGTTTCTTCCACTCCATCCTCATTAATGACAGGAGGGAATCGCCAACTTTAAAGGCCCTGGGCCCCTTAGAGGCGGATGTTGAGGCTTCACCCTGATCAACATTCTGGTCCCCCGACTGGATGGATCTCAGCAGCCGCTGGGCCTTCTCGGGAGGGAAGAAGTAAGCAAAACAGTCTTCATCCTCGGAAGAAGAGGAGAAGGATCCCTCTCTGGCATCTTGAGCCCCCGATTCCTCTCTGGCCCGATAAGGAGAGGAAGGTCTCCGGCGCTTGGATACAAGACCCTGTTTCAGCTCCTCAATAGAGGAGTTCACTTGGCTCATGTTGGACTCCATATAGCCCTTCACCCAGTCTACCACATCATAAACCGTAGGTTCCTGCTGGGGAAGAAGTGTAGCCCTACAGGGCAGACATCGGGAATACACATAGATGTCCTCCAGGACAATCTGACAGTCATGGCCTAAAGATGGCATCTTTTGCCAGAATTTTTCCTGCCAGGACCCCGATCACCATCCCCTGTAGAAGACATGGCTGCAAAACAGAAACAGAATTTACTGTTAAGTCAGGAGGAGGAAAAGAAAAACCAAGCAAACAAGGATCTTTACCCAGAAAGACCAAAAAATAGCTTGAAACAAAGAAATTTAAAGTAAAGCACAAGCTGACCACAGCAAAATCGCTTGCACTTCAGCCTAAGCAGATAAGCAGATTAGAGGTACATCTGCGCTCCAGGAGGCCGAATGACAATAGACACAGACTTTAAAAAGCCTACCTGGCACCAAAAAAATAGTCTCTGCACCTATATAGTGCGAAATATCTTAACCCTTTAAGAAACTTTTTATAACTACAAATGGACTCAGAGATCGCCACCAGTGGTGCTAAGAAAGGAATATCCAATATTATCTAACATAAAATAAAGGGATAAAGGGAGCGTCTGTAAGAGAAGGGGAAGTGACATCACATAGACGTCACTTCCCAAAATGGCGGTGCCCAACAGAACACGCGGGGCTGCCGGAACTGACACTAGCGCACAGACAAGCCAGCCTGAGGGCCAGAAGAGCACCACACACGCAGGAGGCTCCTGCTTCACGAAAAATTAACCTGCAAGATACGCGGGAGAAAAGAAGCCCCAAATAACCCAAAAGGGTAGGTGTCAAAGAACAGGAATCAGGAAAGAAGGGGGGGGGGAATACCCCAACCGACAGAAAAAAACACAAGAGTTCTGGGGTGATCCCCCTCTTTATTGAGGTTCTATTATTTAACTGTCAATAAATTTCCACCTGTCCTACCAGTCCACGGGGGGCAGAATACCCCATCTGTGCCACTGGTTAGGACATAAGGGAATTGTGTTTTTGTGTTACCATTTTCTGAGAGCCCGATTTTTTTTTCCCGAGTGATTATCTTAGGTAGGGGCTCTTTTCTTGAAGGATGAGATGATGGTTTAATTGGTACTATTTTGGGTACATAGGACGTATTAATCGCTTGGTATTACACTTTTTGTGATGTAAGTGGACAAAAAAATGTCCATTTTGGCACAGTTTTTATTTATTTTTAGGATGTTCATCTGACAGAGTGAATCATGTTATATTTGTATAGAGACAGCCAAAATGGACGTGACGATACCTATTATGTCTTTTTTTTTTTCCTTCTTTTTTTTTTGCAATTTTATATGACTTAACTATGGGAAAATGGTGCTTTTTTCACTTGGAACTTTTATTATTTTTATTATCTAAAACACTTTGTCTCACTGTGGGACTTCAACTTTTGGGGATCTGATCCCCTCTGCAATGCATTATAATACATGCCTAGAAAACTCTCCCATGTAAGTCAATAGGTCCCCTCCTGTCCATTATGTCTATGGCCCATTGGGACACAATCCCAGTTCTGACCAGTCGACCGTCAGTGAGTCAGATAAATATAGTGATTGGAGTTTACTACATCACAGAGAAAATCACTAAAATATAACTTTTATTAATTCAGTTAAAATGTCATCAATTTACTTCTTCACCCTAAATGTGTTGGTGGGTTCTAGATGGTAAGGTATGTGATGGGGCGAGAAAGGAAACTGGCCCTGCCACTTACCCTAGCACTAGATTCCCTGCCTATCACATACCTTACCATCTAGAACCCACCAACACATTTAGGGTGAAGAAGTAAATTGATGACATTTTAACTGAATAAATAAAAGTTATATTTTAGTGATTTTCTCTGTGATGTATGGCCCATTGGGAGCCATAAAGAAATTTTCTTTTAATGCTGTGTAAACGCTGTTAAGAACAGCTCAGGCAAGATGACCGCCCCTATGATAATGTTTTGGAAATAGAATAAAAAAATCTATAATCAGAAAATGAAAACAGATTAGAAAAAAAAGATATGTGTTACTATCTGTTTTAAATTGTCAGATAACATGTTTGGTGACCGATTTTCTTTAGGTGTAGTTACGTGCACAGTATTTATTATATTATTTTAGGGGTATAGTAATTTAATATGAATTTATGTAAAAGGGATGATCATGTGAATACTTTGGATTTTGTATCTTTCCCCAAACAAATATAGCTTATTTGAATGCATTACAATATGCAAGATAGTCACCGTACATAAACTCCCTGTAAGATATATATGCCAATTCCTACACATGTATGCCAATCCTTTCTACACACCGCGTATGGGAACTCACCAGGAATATGAAAATGGGTATAGCCAATATGAGCAAGATACACATGACAATAATTGCAACTCCATAACCTGGGACGGAACTCTGAGGTGGTGAATTGGTTGGTACATTAGGACTTGTATCTGAAATAATAAAAGTTATTTTAAAAGGGTCATTTAATGTTAAATATTAAAATACATGCTGTGTGCAGTAAAAATTTGTTTAACATCAATTTGTTTTTGGCCTCTTCTGGAACTTTTGCACAGAAAGTTTCAGTTTATAGAGAATAAACATATGTCATCAATAGGGTAATATTACAAAATATGGGATCTTATGATGGCAAAAGCAGAGTTTTACCCAATATAGGAAAGGTGTACTGGCTAGGGCCACACTATGACCTTTTGTGGCCCTACAGATTGATTTTAATTATAACTATCAAGGCACACCAGGCAGAGGCTTCCGCCCAGTAGTGTGTTCGGTGTCGTCACCGGCTCTGATGAGCCAGCTTTAGCTCTGCCCTTGCCATTTTACAGGCTAGGGCAGCACTAAAGCCCGCCCATCAGTGCTGGTGACATCACTGGGCTCACTGCTTGGCAGAAGCCTCCGCCTGGCAGCCCTAAGGAGAGCCCGGTTTGTCACCGGAAATCTAGAAAATGTCTTTGCCCTGCGCAATTTAGCGCAGGGCAAAGGAGAGCATCGGAGCATGAACTGCTCCGATGCTCAAATCAGGGGGGCTGCCTGGGTGAAAATAGGGATATGTCAGGGTTCAGCTCTGAACCCGCACAACCCCTTTAATGCCCTATCCCCAGGATATGTAATCAATATCAGATCAGTGGGGGTAGAACACACAGCACCCCCATCGATCAGCTGTTTCAGGCCACTGTGGCCCCTAAATACTATACTAAATATGGAGCAGAAATGGAAGGTTCTGTATCCTGTGCTGCCACACAGCAGCTCAGCTCCCATTCACTTGAGTGGCAGCTGAGCTGCAGTACCCCAACATGGCCACTGCACTGTGTACGGTGCTGTCTGCCAGATCTGTACACTGTATAGTTTTCAGTGTTGGCAGCTGCCCAAAACACCTATCGTGATGATATGTAATTGATATCTAAGTCCATTAAAAAACATTAAGAGGTCTGCCACTTACACAGAGATTGAGGATCCAAAACAAGATTAAAACCTGCAAGATTATTTTTATTATCCACTATTGCTTTGGTCACTTGAAGATATGATGTAGTTGCAGGAGTAAAAACTGTTTCTACTTCGCCAATAACTGATCCTGGTCTGCAAAAGAGAAGCAGGAGGTCAAAAATTTTTTTTTTTACTTAGAACTTAAAAGGGTTGTGCAGCCGGTACATATAGATGGCCTATCCTCAGGATAGATCAATATCTGATCGGTGTGTGTCCGGCTCCTGGCACCTACAGTAAGTGATGTTAATAAGAGCACAGGTTCCTCTGCAAGATTACACTGCATGTCGTCTCACTTTCAGTGGCAGTGCAGTGTAATTACAAGTGATCATCCCATTCAAATAGATGGAACAAACACTTCTAATTACATTGCGCCTCTGAGTGAAATCACAGTATAATCTTGAGGAAGAAGTGGAGTTCACATCAGCATTGCCTAAAAACATACCAGGGGCTGAAAATCAAATACATACACTAGCTCAATGTATTTGTATGGCAGCAAGAATTCGATAAGCTAGCCTTTATAAGATACTGAATTACTAAATTTTCCTGATGCTTATTCCCTGATCCAATAATAGAAACAACACTAGTCCGCAGCAATTTATGAGTAGGCCAACTATAGTGGAAGGTACTTACTGAAATGAAAGCACAACTGTCTGTTTCACGTTGAAACTCTTTAAAATACCATTTAGCTGAAACAATAAGAATATCAGAATTAAAAATTAGTAAAAAAAATATACTATTATATATACACTATTTTTTTAAATGTGCTTTGCTCATATATAAAAAATATATACACACTAGCAGGGACATTTTAATGAATTTCTAGCTTTATGGAGGTTCTCCATGATTTAACTACTGATGATCTGTCCTTCAGATAGGTTATCACTATAACATCAACAGAAGTTCAACTCCTGACAACAGAGGCTGTTCTGTTTCAGTATCTTGCATTGTGTATTGGTATGCTCCTCTCTCCCCCCCACCCCCCCAGCCCCTCTGTTTCAGCTTCTAGTTGGTTCAGTCTAGCCCCTTCCGGTTTTCCCTGTCATGCAATGCTGTTTGTGTGTGCTGTAATTCTGAGGAGAATCTGAGGAAAATCTGTGTAGTATCTCATCTTCTTATCAAGGAGAATATTAGAGGCATAATTCTTTTACCATCTGGATTCCCTGCATATCTTGTAATACAATCTCCGGATTAAAGACTACTTGATTAACTCCTGGGTGTCTGATGCGTAAACTGTAAGTGGAGAATGTCTGATTCAACAAGTCACCTCACAGATGCGTGATTGTATAAGGCTGACATTTCAAAATGCCACAGAGGCATACAGAGATCTAACAAAGTCCCATAGTAAAAACCTACTATGTGCCCCCATCCTACCCAGTACATCAGTCACATGGACCAGGGGCAGCTCAGTTCTGAATGTGCAGTGCTGTGCTTTGTAAGCTGTGAGGAGTGCAGCAGCCTCTTCAAACAGCTGATCTGTGGGGGTGCTGGGAGTCAGGTCCCTTCGACTCTGATATTGACCACCTATCCTGAGGATGATCCATCATTATTAATTCCCAGATAACCCCTTTAACTGAAGAGCTGCAAAGCAAAAAGCATTTGTATGGGACGCCCTTCTGTTATAATAGCTGATGATGGGAGCTCATACTGGTGAGGCCCCAATTATTTGGGGGAACTGGTGGATCTGCAGCTAAAAAGATCAAAGGGTGGTCACCAGGTAAGTGTTCTTATCATTCCCCTGTATTTTTTTCCTTTCAACCAGAGAGTTGCTTTAAATTGGTACGAGGTGCATCCAGCAAATTTACAGGCCAATTGATACATAGATTAGTGTCTCTTGAAATCACAATCTTATTAAATGCCACAAAGAGTCTCATACTTAGACATAATTAGAAATTTTATCAATGCCCTAGTTCATTGGCATATACAGTCATGGCTGAAAGTGTTGACATCCCTGAAATTATTCCCGAAATTTATTGCAATTACACATGTTTTGTTATACACTTGTTTATTTCTTTTGTGTGCATTGGAAAAACACAAAAAACTGAGGATAAATGCCAAAAATAATAAAATTTCACACAAAAAATGGGCCAGAAAAATTTACTGGAACCCTCAACCTAATATTTCTGATGCATACCCTTTGAAAGAAATAACTGAAATCAATCGCTGCCTATAACAGCAAGCTCGATGAAGCATGAACATGAACAAGCTTCCTACACCTCTCAACTGGAATTTTGGACCACTCTTTTTTTGCAAACTGCTCCAAGTCTCTCATATTTGAAATATGCCTTCTCTCAACAGCAATTTTAAGATCTCTCCACAGGTGTTCAATGGGATTTAGATCCGGACTCATTGCTGGCCACTTCAGAACTCTCCAGCACTTTGTTCCCATCCGTTTCTGGGTTCTGGGAAGTATGTTTGGGGTCATTGTCCTGCTGAAATACACATGGCATAGGATGCAAACCCAGCTTTCTGACACTGGGCCCTACATTGCTACCTAAAACGATCCTTTAGTAATCTTCAGATCTCATGATGCCTAGACAGTCAAGGCACCCAGTGCCAGAGGCAGCAAAACAACCCCATGTGAACCTCCACCATATTTGACTGTAGATACTGTGTTCTTTTGTTTGTAGGCCTCATTCCATTTTCGGTAAAAAGTAGAATGATGTAATTTACCAAAAAGCTCTTTCTTGTTCCCATCTGTCCCCAAGATGTTTTCCCGGAAGTATTTTTTACTTACCCATGTACATTTTGGCAAACTGCAGTCTAGCTTTTTATGTCTCTGTGTCAGCAGTGGGGTCCGCCCGGTTCTCCTGCCATAGCGTTTCATTTTATTCAAATGTCGATAAATAGTTTGTGCTGACACAGAAGCACCCTGAGCCTGCAGGACAGCTTGAATTTCTTTGGAACTTAACTGGGGCTGCTTATCCACCATCCTGACTATCCTGCATTGCAATCTTTCATCAATTTTTTTTTCAATGCAGAAAATTGTGTGAAATAAAGTGATGAATATAGGACGATCATCTGTTTGAGAAGGCACTGGCTCTCATAGTAGCACCGAGGCCTTCTCTCTGCTCACCAAGGACAGTGTTGTACATTGTATAGTGGCTGTGCTTGGTATTGCAGCTCAGTCCGATCACTTCTGATTCACTTCAATGGGACTGAGTTGTGCTTAGGCCATGTGACTCATGAACATGATGTCACATGGCCTAGCCAAAGTTGCATGAAGCTTATGGTGCTACTGTGAGCACCGGTGCCTTTTCAAACAGCTGATCGGTGGAGGTCCCAAGTGTCGGATCCTCACAAAGGATAGGATAGGTAATCGGTAGAAAAGTTTCTGAAAATCTTTTGCTTACACTGACAAGATTGGTTTTGGAAGTTGTCACAAGAGGGAGACAAGGGTGATAAACTAACTGCCCTCACTTAACAGTCTGATAGGGATTTTATTCATATTATATGGAACTGTATAATTCAGTCATATTGGGTCTCTGTGTGCTGCACATAAATGTTGTGCATCTATTATACAATGTCGTCTTACCCCTTGTGTAATATTTCTTTCCAAGTCCGTGAACATTTTACTATTTCTGTCTTTTAAGTCTGCAGCAAAAACTTGATTGCTAAATCTTGGCTTGATTATAAATGTGTCAAAAATCGTCCGAATGCCTAGAAAAAAAAAAAAAAAAAAAGTTATATATCCCAGCCACATACTGCTAGAGCTAGTTAAGTTATTTTATGGTATAAAAACAAATATAGTTGCAAGAGAAAGTATGTGAACCCTTTGGAATGATATGGATTTCTGCACAAATTGGTCATAAAAGGTGATCTGATCTTCATCTAAGTCACAACAATAGACAATCATAGTCTGCTTAAACTAATAACACACAAAGAATTAAATGTTACCATGTTTTTATTGAACACACCATGTAAACATTCACAGTGCAGGTGGAAAAAGTATGTGAACCCTTGGATTTAATAACTGGTTGAACCTCCTTTGGCAGCAATAACTTCAAATCACAGAAAATGGTGCACTAAAATAAATGCAAACATTATGTGGAATAAGCCCTCATTCTAATAACGTCTGAGACACTTAGTCAACATATTTTGATCAAAACACATCTAAGCCCACCCACCAAGCGACACGGTGGTCTCAGTCCAGGCGGGTAACTACGCTAAACCTATTAATGCTGTTGCGCATTTTTTCTACAGGAGCGCAGTCCCGCACATATGGTGTGTTGCCCCTTGTTACCTCCATGTGCTTTAGCAACCGGTGGGAGGAGGGACACACACACCTATATGTACCACCTTAATCAAGGTCGCCTATTAGATGGGCGGGACACTAGTGCACATGAATCTCACCCCTGTATAGGAGCGTATTCACACATGAAGGTGCCACTCCTTCAAGACAAGTTAAACAATTCACAGAAAAGACTAGATAAAACATCCTGCGCGATATGATATTAAGTGCGCGGATGAACATGGCTGCATTTATCAAATCACAGAAAATGGTGCACTAAAATAAATGCAAACATTATGTGGAATAAGCCGTCATTCTAATAACGTCTGAGACACTTAGTCAACATATTTTGATCAAAACACATCTAAGCCCACCCACCAAGCGACACGGTGGTCTCAGTCCAGGCGGGTAACTACGCTAAACCTATTAATGCTGTTGCGCATTTTTTTCTACAGGAGCGCAGTCCCGCACATATGGTGTGTTGCCCTTGTTACCTCCATGTGCTTTAGCAACCGGTGGGAGGAGGGACACACACACCTATATGTACCACCTTAATCAAGGTCGCCTTTTAGATGGGCGGGACACTAGTGCACATGAATCTCACCCCTGTATAGGAGCGTATTCACACATGAAGGTGCCACTCCTTCAAGACAAGTTAAACAATTCACAGAAAAGACGAGATAAAACATCCTGCGCGATATGATATTAAGTGCGCGGATGAACATGGCTGCATTTATCAAATCACAGAAAATGGTGCACTAAAATAAATGCAAACATTATGTGGAATAAGCCCTCATTCTAATAACGTCTGAGACACTTAGTCAACATATTTTGATCAAAACACATCTAAGCCCACCCACCAAGCGACACGATAACTTCAACCAAATGTTTCCTGTAGTTGCAGATCAGACGTGCACAACGGTCAGGAGTAATTCTTGACCATTCCTCTTTTCAGTTTAGCAATATTCTTGGGATGTCTGGTGTGAATCGCTTTCTTGAGGTCATGCCACAGCATTTTAATCGGGATGAGGTCAGGACTCTGACTGGGCCACTCCATAAGGTGTATTTTCTTCTGTTTAAGCCATTCTGTTGTTGATTTACTTCTATGCTTTGGGTCGTTGTCCTGTTGCAACACCCATCTTCTGTTGAGCTTTAGCTAGTGGACAGATGGCCTTAAGTTCTCCTGCAAAATGACTTGAAAAAACTTGGGAATTTATTTTTCCTTCGATGATAGCAATCCGTCCAGGCCCTGACGCAGCAAAGCAGCCCCAAACCATGATGACCCCACCACCATACTTCACAGCTGGGATGAGGTTTTGATGTTGATGTGCTGTGCCTCTTTTTCTCCACACATAGTGTTGTGTGTTTCTTCCAAACAACTCAACTTTGGTTTCATCTGTCCACAGAATATTTTGCCAGTACTGCTGTGGAACATCCAGGTGCTCTTGTGCAAACTGTAAACATGCAGCAATGTTTTTTTGGACAGCAGGGGCTTCCTATGTGGTATCCTCCCACTAAATCCATTCTTGTTTAGTGTTTTACTTATCGTAGATTCGCTAACAGGGATGTTAGCATATGCCAGAGACTTTTGTAAGTCTTTAGCTGACACTCTAGGTTTCTTCTTCACCTTATTGAGTAGTCTGCGCTTTGCTCTTGCAGTCATCTTTACAGGACGGCCACTCCTAGGGAGAGTAGCAGCAGTACTGAACTTTCTCCATTTATAGACAATTTGTCTTACCATGGACTCATGAACAGCAAGGCTTTTGGAGGTACTTTTATAACCCTTTCCAGCTTTATGCAAGTCAACAATTCTTAATCGTAGGTCTTCTGAGAGCTCTTTTGTGCGAGGCATCATTCACATCAGGCAATGCCTTTTGGGAAAAGCAAACCTAGAACTGGTGTGTTTTTTTTTTTTTTTTTTAGGGCAGGGCAGCTGTAACCAACACCTCCAATCTCATCTCATTGATTGGACTCCAGTTGGCTGACACCTCACTCCAATTAGCTCTAGCAGATGTCATTAGTCTAGGGGTTCACATACTTTTTCCACCTGCACTGTGAATGTTTACATGGTGTGCTCAATAAAAACATGGTAACATTTAATTCTTTGTGTGTTATTAGTTTAAGCAGACTGTGATTGTCTATTGTTGTGACTTAGATGAAGATCAGATCACATTTTATGACCAATTTGTGCAGAAATCCATCTCATTCCAAAGGGTTCACATACTTTTTCTTGCAACTGTATGTAACCTTTAACTGAATTACTAGTAATGGAAAGCAGGCTGCAGCAATATACATAAAATATCCTTAAAATTAAATGTAAATGAACAATCAGTGATACAGTATGCATTCTCCACGCCTCTGCACTCCACTGTGTCCCTTTCTCAGGGATCATACTTTCAGGCCCCTAACAAACAGGACCTGTTAATTACTGCCTATTAAATGGATTTTATTAATTTCCTACTATTGTAAGAATATGGCTACACAGCGACACTGGTCACAGCCAGGATTGCAGAGCAATCACAGTATATCGGTGTTCTCATATAAATGAATGGGGTCGCAGTACGTCTTGCACATGTGCCAGTACTGTGACCCTGAATAGAAAAATATGCAACTCTGCTGGATTTTTGGCGATTCGGGAGTCTCACGCGCAGTCCACATAAGACTCACACTGTGAACCCATTAATTTCTATGAGATCACTGCTACACTGCGATGCTCCTGCGATCTTGGCCGCTACCAGGGTTGCTGTGAAGCTGTACCTTAACAGTGTGTGCTGCATTTGTTGACTAACGGGATGCAGATGGCAACCAAGCATGAACCTATTTGTTAAACTCATCAGCCCGGGCCCTGTTTGCCCCTACTACAGTAACATCTGTATTGCTGGCACTGTCTGGACTATATCTCTGTATGATAAATAATTTTTTATTTGGTAACATTAATTGACATTGTAGTTTCTTATGCATTGTTATCACTACCTATTATTACCATCTATGTCTTGAGTCAAGTTAAACCATATGTTCACCTTTGAACCCAATTCTTTCATTTCTTATGGATATAACCTACATAAAAACTTTGTTACATTATTCCTACAATGGACACTTTTCTCTTTTCTCACATTCTATTATAATGCGGTTTTGTGCTACATTTAAAAAAAAAATCTAGTTTTTCTCCATAAATCTGCTCTTAATACGCTATAATGACAAAGTAAAAACAGAATTTTAGAAATGTTTGCAAATGTACAGTATTACGATGGAAAAACTAAAATTTTGCATGGAGATAAGTATTCGGACCCTTTGTCTTGACACTTGAAATTTTTGCTCCGGGGCCTCCCATTTCTCTTGATCATCTTTAAGATCTTTCTGCACCTTGATTGGTAAATTCTGCTGATTTAATATTATTTGGAGAGACACATTGGTCTATACGGTCTTAGAGTAGACAATGCATATCAGAGCAAAAACTAAGCCATGAGGAGGAAAGAACTGCTTTTAGAGCTCAGAGTCAGGATTGTATGGAGGCACAGATCTGCACTGAAAGTTTCCGTGAGCACAGAGACCTCTATAATTCTTAAATGGAAGAAGTTTGGATCCACCAGGACTTTTCCTAGAGCTGGCTTCCTCACCAAACTAAGGAATTAGGGGGGACGCCTTGGTAAGAAAGGTAAAAAAAGAACCCAACAGCCACTCTGGTTAAGCTACAAAGATCCTGTGTACAGACAGAAGTAACTTCCAAAAGGTCAACTATCGCTGCAGCACCCCACTAATCTGGGCTTTATAGCAGAGTGGCCAGAAAGAAGCCTCTACTCAGTAAAGGAAACTTAAAAAGCCAGCCTGCAAACTGCAAAAAAGCACCTAAAGTACTATCAGACTGCGAAAATCAAGATTCCCTGGTCTGATTAAACCAAGATTGCACCTTTTTTTCAATTTTAAGTGTCATGTCTGGAGGAAACCAGGCACTGCTCATCACCGACAGAATACTATCTCTACAGTGAAGCATTGTTGTGTCAGCATCCTGTTGTGGGGTTGTCCAGCAGCTGGGGTAGGGAGACTGGTCAGGTTTGAGAAAAAACTGAATGGAGCAAAATACAGATATATTCTTAATGAAAACGTAATTCAGAGTGCTCTGAACCTAAGACTAGGTGGAGTGTTCTTCTTCCAACAAGATAATAATCCTAAGCAGACAGACAAGACAACACTACACAGCAGGTACTTAGGAACAACTATGTGAATGTCCTTTAGTGGCCCAGCCAGGTCCTTGACAATCGTACCTCTGGAGAGACCTCAATATGGCTGTCTACTGGCGGTCCCCATCCAATCACAGCAGGGGCTTAGGCCTTGTTCACAAGCTAGTTATTCGATCAGTTATTTCCATCAGTTTTTGTGAGTAGTGCTAAGCTACCCGAACAGCAAAGTTTAGTGGGTGACCTTAAAGAATGAGGAGAGCATTAAATAGGGGATGTGGTCCTGGTTGCGGTGTTGCTGGAGAGAAAGAGGAAGTACCCTCCTAACCACCAGCGATCCCTGGCCCTGAATGCCAGCATTTCAAAATTCCTGGCCTTTGAAATACTCTTATTCACTCTGGTGGAGATGGAGACTTTTAAAAACCTTATGGCGGTGGCTGTCCCACAGTAGGTGGTTCGCAGCCGCCACTACTTTTCCAGACGAGCCATCCCTGCCCTGCACAACCAAGTGGCAGACAAAATCAGGTGTGCACTGCGCAAAGCCATCTGTGGACGTTATATCTCCCTAACTGCACACTGGGTAAATGCAGTGGCGGCTGGGCCTGAGGCGGATGGCAATTTGGCGCATGTCCTACCGCCATCGAGGATTGCAGGACGTTTCTTGTTGCCTCCTGTTGCCTCCTCGTCCTACTTCACTTCCTCCTCTACCACCTCCTTATCCAGTCAGCGTAACACCTGCAAAACCCACTTCAGCACTGCTGGGAGAAAAGACAGCAGGCTGTTTTGAAAATCATCTGTTTGGGGGAAAAACCAATGAGTGGTTAGTGCGACTGAGCCTAAAGCCTGGCCTGGTGGTGTGCGATAAAGGGTGAAATCTCGTAGCAGCTCTGGGCCTAGCCGGTTTGACGTACATTCTTTGCCTAGCGCATGTGCTGAATTTGGTGGTGCAGAGGTTCCTGTAAAAAATTACCCCAATATGTCAGAGCTGCTGCAGAAAGTGCGAGCTGTCTGTGCGCGCTTTTGGCGTTCTCACCCTGCTGCTGCTCGCCTGTCTGTGCTGCACCATAACTTCGGCCTTCCTGCCCACCGCCTCTTATGTGACGTACCCACAAGGTGAAACTCCACCTTGCACATGCTGAAGAGACTGTGGAATCATCAGGCAATAGTGGAGTTTCAGCTGCAGCACGCACGGGTGAGTCGCTCTGCGGAACAGCACCACTTCACCACCAACGAGTGGGCGTTCATGCAGGATTTGTATGCAGAGTTGTTTCGCTGTTTCAAATACTCCACCAACATGGCCAATGCTGATGACGCTATCCTCAGCGTTACTATCCCACTTCTATGTCTCCTTGAAAAAAACGCTTTGGGCGATGATGGAAGAGGATGTGGCACAGGAGGAAGAGGAGGAGGAAGAGGGATCATTTCCATAGTTATCAGGCCAGTCATTCACAAGTGGCTCAGAGGGTGGGTTCCTGCACCAACAGGGGCCAGGACACAGTTTTGGAGGAGGAGGAGGATGATGAAGAGGAGGAACCTTTTTCAAAGCAGGGTGGCACCCAAAGCAGCTCATGGGCCTCACTGGAGCGTGGCTGGGGTATAGAGAGGACACAGACAATACACCTCCCACAGAGGACAGCTTGTCGTTGCCTCTGGGCAGCCTGGCACACATGAGCAACTACATGCTGCAGTGCCTGTGCAACAACCGCTGAGTTGCCCACATTCTAAACAGTGCTTTTTACTGGGTGGCCACCCTGCAAGATCCCCGCTACAAGGACAACGTGCAGACCTTAATTCCGTTACTGGAGCGTGATTGAAAGATGCGCGAGTACAAGCGCATGCTGGTAGACGTGCTGCTGATGGCATTCACACCTGACAGCGGGGGCTGACTGGAAGCAGAAGGCAAAGGCAGAGGAGGAAGTTGCCAAAGTGGCTGGGGCACCGCCAGCACCTCAGAAGGGAGCATTAGTTTGGCGAAAATGTGGAAAAGCTTTGTCAGCACCACCAGCTAATACGAAATGTCTTAGCAGGAGGCACCATTTCAGCAACATGGTGGAACAGTACATGTGCACACGGCTACACATACTGACTGATAGTTCTGCCTCATTCAACTTCTGGGTCTCCAAATTGGGCACATGGTCTGAGCTTGCCCTTTACGCCTTGGAGGTGCTGGCCTGCCCTGCGGCCAGGGTATTGTCCGAACATGTGTTTTTAAAAAAACAACAACACAAAAACAGTCTTTGTTATCTCCTCCTCCACCGTGGCTTCCACCTACACCTTATGTCTTTATTCACAGGGTCACAGCACAGACACCTATCATCCGGCGAATTCCGGGTGCACGTCTGTTTATTCCCGGCTCCACCTCAGGAATTCAAACTTTGACAGCACTCCGTTTTATGCTTGTGAAATCAGTGAGCTTTTTATTATTCACCCGGTCATAATTAAGCCACGTTTCGGGTCATACAAGAAAGACCCTTCATCAGGCCACACTGTAGAGCTGTAATGGGGCAGCCGGCACATGTTCACTGATTTCACAAGCATAAAACGCAGTGCTGTCTATTTCTGTAAAATTCAAGCCTCCACCTACACCGCCACATCTACCCCCTCCTCAACCTCCTACTCCACTTTGACCTCCACCTCCTAGTTCAAGATTATTATTTTTTTATATTCTATGTTATTTTAAGTCATTTGTTTGCAGGGCACTTGTTTCACTTTTGTTTCCTTTTGCAGCCCTCAAGCCCTTACTATAACTACTTTACAGCCATTTTAGTGCATCAAAGTTCGGGTCCCTATTGACTTCAATGGGGTTCGGGTTCGAGTTCGGGTCCAGAGATAAGGTATAATGAAAAGATCTGCAACTGTTCTGTGTTTTAGACCCAGATCTGCTTTTGGCTCGCAACAACTGATGGAAATAACTGATTAAATAACTAACATGTGAACAAGGCCTTAAGAACAACTATGTAAATGTCCTTCAGTGGCCCAGCCAGATCCTTGACCCAATCGTACCTCTGGAAACACCTCAATATGGCTATCTACTGGCGGTCCCCATCCAACCTGACAGAGCTTGAGAGAATCTGCAGAGAAGAATGGCAGAAAATCTCCAAATCCAGATGTGCAAACCTTGTGACATCATACCCCAAAAAGACTGGAGGCTCTAAATGCTGCAAAAGGTGCTTCAACTAAGTCCTGAGTAAAGCGTCTGGATACTTACGTCAGTCCAAGATTTTAGTTTTTACTTTTCAATAAATTAGCAAATATTTCACACATTCTTGTTTCATTTTGTCATTATGAAGTCTTGAGTGCAGCCGATTGATAGAAAAAACTTGATTTGTTTTGTATTTAACACAAGGTAGCAACATAACTGAAGAAATAAACTGGTCTCAAGACTTTCCAAATGCATTGCATTAAGTATCTTAATCTGACCCTATATTCCAGAGCTTCATGTAGGTTGTATTACGGTCCAGAACTGCATTCCGAATTCTTATGCAATATTGGTTGCTAATATTGGTAGCTTGTTGAAAACAATCAAGAAGCTTGTCAATTTATTCGTTTCTAGCAAAAACAAATGATTTACCTTTTAAAGGGAGCTACATAAAATGTAACTTATAATGCATCATATTAGATAATTAATCTGTCCACAAGAAACTATATATATGATATAAATAACTATATACTGTATTTTTCGCTTTATAAGACGCACCTGATGATAAGATGTGCCCGAGGTTTAAGAGGAGAAAAATAAGAAAACATTTTTTTTTATCAGACCTCATATCAGATCCTCAGATCAGACCCCCATAAATGTCAGGACATCAGATCAGACCCCCATAAATATCAGGACATCACATCTGACCACCTTATCCAGACATCACATCAGCCCTCCATGTCAGAACCCCATCAGACCTCAGATCAGCCCACATTGTCAGACCCCCATCACAACTCAGATAAGCCCTTAATGTTAGACCTTATCAGACCTAAGATCAGATAAAAATAAAAACCTCCTCTTACCTGTCTTGCACGCCGGCTCCTCTCCACCTCCGGCAGAAGTCGCGCTCCCCTGTCTTCCCAGCCTGCGCTGCTCTGTCATCTGACTGCGTGCAGATTCAGGTCATAGTGTGCACACTACGTCCTGATGCTGTATGCAGTCAGGACAGTGAAGCGCCGGCCCCAGGCAGGAAGACCGAGGAGGGTGAGTACCACAAGCACTTGCGGCGATTCGCTCCCTGCTCCCGGCACCTAATTCATACTAGTGAGCAATACCATAATGGAAGCACTTACTAGTATTTGCTTTATAAGATGCACAACCATTTTCCGCCCACTTTTGGGGGGGAGGGGGTGTCTTATGAAGCGAAAAATACAGTATATTATATTCTATATTAATTAATATAACTATGTCAGCCAAGCTTTCTGAATTCCGGCTGTTTGAGAAAAATCAGAACAGTTATATGGATTGACTTACCATTAACAGACCAACTTGTAAGGCGTGTGATATTGGTTAGACCAGTATTGTTTAGAATAGATGCTAGCACTGATAAATTGACCACATCTGTTGTATAATTAAGCTGGTATTGAATGATCATCGCTGCTGATCCATCAGCATTCCTAAAAGAAGAGTGAACAAAGAAGAGTGAACCATTTTTACTATGTGCACCAAAATGGTATGGTTCAATATATATGAGAAAGAATAAAACTTCATAGCAAAAAGTAAAAAAACATGATCTTAATAAAACAGTCACAAGAGGAAAGGAAAACTTCCTTTGTCATTTTATTTCAGCCCCCAATGCACATTAGACTAACTTTGGAGATCTACTATTGATCAAATACATGGTGAGATATGCAGGACTAGTGTTGAGCGAACAGTTCGAGAATAGTTCGGGTTCGTACCGAATTTTGGGGTGTCCGTGACACGGACCCGAACCCAGACATTTTCAAAAAAGTTCGGGTTCGGGTCCGGTGTTCTATTTAACCTCTTGCCGACCGCCTCACGCAGGATTGCGTCCTGCGGGCGGTCGGTCTGTTCCTCCTTGACGCGCCCGCGCGTCATCTCGCGAGAGGCGAGATTTCCTGTGAACGCGCGCGCGCGCATGCGCGCGTTCACAGGATCACGTCGGGGACAAGGTAAGCTACAGCCTGCCAGCGCTGATTGTGCGCTGGCAGGCTGTAGAAGTTAAAAAAATGGCATATCAGACACTGTTTTGTTAACAGCGTCTGATATGCTTGCTGATCGTTCCTTTGGTGGTCCCTTTTGCTTGGGACCACCAAAGAAACTTTTATAAGTGCACCAAAACACCACACAGACCCCCCCCCACCCATCCACCCCACCCCCCCACCCCCGTCACTGATTAACCCCTGATTAACCCCTGATTAACCCCTGATCACCCCATGTCACCCCCTGTCACCCCCTGACACTAATTACCCCACTGTAAGGCTCATTCAGACGTCCGTATGTGTTTTGCGGATCCATGGATCCACGGATCCGCAAAACACGGACACCAGCAATGTGCTTTCCGCATTTTGCGGATCCGCACATTGCCAGAACTATATAGAAAATGCCTTTTCTTGTCCGCAATTGCGGACAAGAATAGGACATGCTCTATCTTTTGCAGAGCTGCGGCCGGATGCTTGGGGGCCGAAACCCGGAAGTTTGCGGCCGCAGCTCCGCAAATGCTGATGCGGCGAGCGCATAGTGTGCTCTCCGCATCACCGCCAGCCCCATTCACACTGAATGGGTCCGCATCTATTCCGCAGAATTGCGGAATAGATGCGGACGTGTGAATGGGGCCTTACTACTTTTTTTGCACATTTTTTGGCAGAGATTTATTCATCCACATTGATCGATGCGAATGAGGAAATCTGTGCCGTTTTGTTTTTTTTTGCACATTTTTGGGCAGAGATTTTTTCATCCACATTGATTGATGCGAATGAAAAAATCTGCGCCGTTCATTTTTTTTTCTTTTCAGCGCAGAGGCTGAACGGGAAAAAAAAATCTCATTACCCGTATGCTCAATATAAGGAGAATCGCAGAAACTCCTAATGCTGGCCATACGTGTAATGATTGCGGAGACCCTCAAATGCCAGGGCAGTACAAACACCTCACATGTGACCCCATTTTAGAAAGAAGACACCCCAAGGTATTCTGTGAGGGGTATGGTGAGTTCATGTAAAATTTTATTTTTGTCACAAGTTAGTGGAATATGAGACTGTAAAAAAAAAAAAAAAAATCAATTTCCGCTAACTTGTGCCAAATTTTTTTTTCTGTGAACTCGCCATGCCCCTCACATTATACCTTGGGGTGTCTTCTTTCCACAATGGGGTCACATGTGGGGTATTTCTACTGCCCTGGCATTTTAGGGGTCCTAAAGCATGAGAATCCAAATGCGTAAAAATGCCCTGTGAAATCCTAAAGGTACTCATTGGTTTTAGGGCCCCTTTGGCATCTTGGCTGCAAAAAGTGTCACTCATGTGGTATCGCCGTACTCAGGAGAAGTAGGGCAATGTGTTTTGGGGTGTATTTTTACATATACCCATGCTGGGTGAGAGAAATATCTCTGTAAACGACAACTTTTTACATTTTTTATTCAAAGTTGTCAATTTACAGAGGTATTTCTCACACAAAGTATGGGTATATGTAAAATACACCCCAAAACACATTGCCCTACTTCTCCTGAGTACGGCGATACCACATGAGTGACACTTTTTGCAGCCCGAGTGCGCAAAGGGGCCCAAATTCCAACGAGTACCTTTAGGTTTTATATGGCTGCTCACAATTTAGCCCCACCCAAAATGCCAGAACAGTACAAACACCCACAAATGACCCCATTTTGGAAAGAAGACACCCAAGGTATTCGCTGAGGGGCATAGTGAGTCCATGAAAAATTTAACTTTTGTCAAAAGTTAGCAGAAAGGTAGACTTTATGAGAAAAACAATAAAAAATCAATTTCCGCTAACTTGTGCCAAAAAAATCTTCTATGAACTCGCCATGCCCCTCACAGAATACCTTGGGGTGTCTTCTTTCCAAAATGGGGTCACATGTGGGGTATTTATACTGCCCTGGCATTTTAGGGGCCCTAAAGCGTGAGAAGAAAAATGCTTAAAAATGCCCTCCTAAAAGGTACTCATTGGTTTTAGGGCCCTTTGCGCATCTTGACTGCAAAAGTGTCACTCATGTGGTATCGCCGTACTCAGGAGAAGTCGGGCAATGTGTTTGGGGTGTATTTTACATATACCCATACTTTGTGTGAGAAATATCTCTGTAAATTGACAACTTTGAATAAAAAATGTAAAAGTTGTCGTTTACAGCAATATTTCTCACACGCAGCATGGGTATATGTAAAAATACACCCCAAAACACATTGCCCTACTCTCCTGAGTTCAGCGATACCACATGAGTGACACTTTTGCAGCCAAGATGCGTAAAGGCCTAAAACCAATGAGTACCTTTAGATTTCACAGGCCATTTTTACGCATTTGGATTCTCACGCTTTAGGGGCCCTAAATGCCAGGGCAGTATAAATACCCACATGTGACCCCATTTTGGAAAGAAGACACCCAAGGTATTCCGTGAGGGGCATGGCGAGTTCACAGAATTTTTATTT
The DNA here is from genome assembly GCA_033119425.1 of Bufotes viridis. Classification (NCBI taxonomy): domain Eukaryota; kingdom Metazoa; phylum Chordata; class Amphibia; order Anura; family Bufonidae; genus Bufotes; species Bufotes viridis. The sequence goes on along the minus strand of CM065590.1, from coordinate 148,094,717 downwards.
TTGGCACAAGTTAGCGGAAATTGATATATTTTATTTTTTTTATTTTGTTTATTACAAAGTCTCATATTCCACTAACTTGTGACAAAAAATAAAATTTTACATGAACTCACCATACCCCTCACGGAATACCTTGGGGTGTCTTCTTTCCAAAATGTGGTCACATGTGGGGTATTTATACTGTCCTGGCATTTTAGGGGCCCCTAAAGCGTGAGAAGAAGTCTGGAATCCAAATGCGTAAAAATGCCCTGTGAAATCCTAAAGGTACTCATTGGTTTTAGGGCCCCTTTGCGCACCCAGGCTGCAAAAAAGTGTCACACATGTGGTATCGCCGTACTCAGGAGAAGTAGGGCAATGTGCTTTGGGGTGTATTTTTTTATATACCTATACTGTGTGTGAAAAATATCTCTGTAAACGACAACTTTAAAAAAAAATTATACAAAGTTGTCAGTTTACAGAGATATTTCTCTCACCCAACATGGGTATATGTAAAAATACACCCCAAAAGACATTGCCCTACTTCTCCTGAGTACGGCGATACCACATAAGTGACACTTTTTTGCAGCCTGGGTGCGCAAAGGGGCCCAAATTCCAACGAGTACCTTTAGGTTTTACATGGCGGCTCACAATTTAGCCCCGCCCAAAATGCCAGAACAGTAAACACACCCCACAAATGACCCCATTTCGGAAAGTAGACACCCCAAGGTATTCACTGAGGGGCATAGTGAGTCCGTCTGAGATTTCTTTTTTTTTGCCAGAAGTTAGCAGAAATTGAAACTTTTTTTTTTTTTTTTTTCCTCAGAAAGTGTCATTTTCCGCTAACTTGTGAAAAAAATGAAATGATACATGAACTCACCATGCCCCTCCGCGAATACTTTGGGGTGTCTTCTTCTAAAATGGTGTAATTTGGGGGTATTTATACTTTCCTGACATTCTAGCACCTGAAGAAACATGACAGGTGCTCAGAAAGTCAGAGCTGCTTCAAAATGCAGAAATTCACTTTTTGCACCATAGTTTGTAAACGCTATAACTTTTACCCAAACCAATAAATATACACTTATTGGACTTTTTTTATCAAAGACATGTAGAACAATAAATTTAGAGAAAATTTATATAGAAATGTAGTTTTTTGAAAAATTTTACAACAGAAAGTGAAAAATGTAATTTTTTTGCAAAAATGTCGTTAAATTTGTATTAATGGCAAAAAAAGTAAAAATGTCAGCAACAATGAAATACCACCAAATAAAAGCTCTATTAGTGAGAAGAAAAGGAGGTAAAATTCATTTGGGTGGTAAGTTGCATGACGGAGCAATAAACGGTGAAAGTAGTGTAGTGCGGAATTGTAAAAAGTGGCCTGGTCATTAAGGGTGTTTAAGCTAGGGGGGCTTAAGTGGTTAAGCTGGAGTCACGTAGCGCCGCACGTCACACTGCTCTGATTAGTGTAGGGAGAGGACGCAGCTTCTATCAGGGCGAGATTAGGCAGGTTAAAGTCAGCAACAGCACCTAATGAACGGATCAATTTACAGCTGAGAATCATTGAACTTCTGCTAGTTACTTGCTCGCTGGTTTTTAGGCTGCACAGAGCGTTTTTCTGTCACTTATTTTCTGGGTTGATCGGCGGCCATTTTGTGACTTGTGGTGCGCCAGAAGAAGCTGCCACCAAGTCCATCAATCCATCAATACTAGTTTTTTTTTGCTATATCCTACATCAGGGGCTTGGCTGTGCTAATTGTCACCCCTAGAAACTCAGGAAAGAAATTTCTATATTTTATTAAGGGGTTAAATACAATTGCCCAAATACCAATCCCCTAAATCTGGTGTTCCAGCTTTGGTTAGACAAGTATAATACTGTCTGCTGTCTGGCAAAGGATAGATTATTTTCTGGGGTTAAATTCAATTGCCAAAATAGCAATACCATAAATCAGTGGTTTCAGCTGTGGCTGGCAAAATAGAATAGTGTCCGAGGTAACGCACACACGTACAGACGCACGTACACGATTCTTGAATAGTTGTATTATCGCGATAATAAAACTAACAGTGTAAAGTTGACTGTATTGCTCTAAGTTATATTCGCGTACGAATGTAACTTCTATTACAGCACACCAATACTAAAACTGACTAAGAGACAGCTTTAAGTTCTATTCGAACGCGATTGCAACTTTGGAACTTAAAGTGGTGTACGATTTTAAAAGTTGAGTACTAAAAAGTTGGAATCGCAATGCGATTCTTATGTATTTGCTTAATCGCATTGCGATTACAACTAAGTTGAAATCGCAATGCGATTAAGCAAATATATAAGAATCGCATTGCGATTTCAACTTAATTCTCAGATCCGACAGTACATTCTACTGGAGGAGGTGTTCCCATGGTGATCGTTAGCTCAAAGTTGTAATCGCAATGCGTTTATTGCGGTATATTATCCCTCTGGGTGTCTTTTACAGCCTTTTTAGTGCCCAAAAGTTCGGGTCCCCATTGACTTCTATGGGGTTCGGGTTCGGGATGAAGTTCGGGTTGAGTTCGGATCACGAACCCGGACATTTTCCGGAAGTTCGGCCGAACCTCTCGAACCCGAACATCCAGGTGTTCACTCATCTCTATGCAGGACTACTGTTTTTATTTGCGACTAGATGACAAAAGTTTAAAGATGCTTTGGTGATATAATCGGGTAAATATGACATTTTATGATACTCAGAATTATGAAAGTATAGATGGACACTGTATACTGTATTTGTGTTTTATATCTGTTAGTCTGTACATCTTCTAGATGATTTTTGCTTCTTTCCGATATAGTATATTTCTGACCCAAGGATTTTCCAAGATTTTTTTTACTGATAAACTATCCACCATTCGGTGCAGGACACCTCTCAAAAACGGGTGATACCCCGACCCCCGGCCCCGCTTACAGAGACTGGGAAAAAATCCTGATCTGAAACAAGGGATAATGCAACCCAAAGGCCCATTAAGTGAGCCCCGTGGCCTAGTAAGGACACATATATCGGATGCTGGCGGTGCCAGGGGACTGGAAATACAGCCGCTAACTGCCCCTTGACTACTGAACCTATAGATTGCGGGTTTGGTCGCGGGTCCTCATTCTACACCAGGCCTGTCTGTACCGCGGACGACATGCTGAGGGCTGGTGAACCTCCCATGTGCCAGGTGTGCATTAACGGGTACCGGATTAACGCGCTGTTAGACTCCGTGAGACTAGTGACTCTAGAGCATGGGTCACTGGTTTCTCAGGAAAATCCCTCTGAACCAAAGGTCGCCGTCATCTGTAAATAAGGTGATATCCAAGAGTATCCGATGGCAATGGTTGTCATGGCCACGCCGGGTGGGGAGGTGCAGCACATGGTGGGAGTGGTAAAGAATCTTCCATACAGGGCTATTTCGGGAAGAGATTAGCCCATATTCTGGTCCTTATGGAAGGACGGAGCGCAATCTCTTGTGGAGAAAGACTCTCCGGGTCCTGAACCCGAAGATGACGAATCCAGGGTACCAGCCATAGGGGTCCCCATCATAGGGGCAGAGTGTAACCCTGATAGGTTTCCGCTAGAGGTATTGGCTGGTGAGGCTGCGGAGGCCACATCTATCCCGGAGCTGGAGGTGTCCCAGGACATGTTCGGGACTGCCCAACTCCAGGACCCCACTCTAGTACGGACAACTGCCCAACAACCAGGCTCAGAAGCGGTTTTTACCCACATGCCTGTTTCCCAGGACTTATTGTACCTGGTGGACAAGGTCCGACAGGATGTAGTGGAACAATTAGTGGTAACACAGCCCTATTGCCGGGCGGTATTAGATTTGGCTCATGCACATGTAATGGGAGGTCATCTTTGGGTCAAAAAGACACTGGAGTATACTCCAGTGGTTCTTTTGGCCTGGTGTCTATGAAGAGGTTAAGAAATTTTGTGAGTCGTGTCCAGAGTGTCAGATTACTGCTCCTACAGTCAATTTCCAGTGTATCACCCCCAAACAGATGGGCTGGTGGAAAGATTTAATAAAACCCTAAAAAATATGTTAATAAGGGTAGTATCTCAAGACGGGAAGGATTGGGATATGTTGCTGCCATATTTGATGTTCGCCATCAGAGAGGTACCACAGTCCTCAAAGGGGTTTTCCCAGTTCGAACTGTTATATGGCAGACATCCCAGAGGCCAAATAGACATGGGAGCAAGAGCCTACTCCCCATAAGAGTGTAATAGAACATATTGCAGATATGCAGGACCGGATTGCATCAGTGATGCCTATTGTGAGATAACATCAAGTAAAGGCTCAGGCAGCTCCGAGCCATGGGTATAATAGAAAAGCCACAGTAAGGACCTTCTCCCTGGGAGATAGAGTACTCATGCTCGTACCCACTGCTGAGAGTAAGTTTCTGGCCAAATGGCAAGGGCTATGTGAAGTACAGAAGAAAGTTGGAGAAGTTAACTATGAAATATATCAGCCCGGGCGGAGAAAAACAGAACATATATATCATGTGAACTTGCTAAAGGCGTGGAAGGACAGAGAATCTCTGTGGGCCATGGAGGCGCTGGTTGGGACTAGTGTAGACCATCCAACGTCAGTCCCGACAGAGGTCGGAGGTAAAATAGCAGAGGTCAGGAAGTTAGTGCAGCAGAATACTGATGTCTTTTCATAAAACCCGGGCCTTACATCAGTGGTCCAGCATGACATTGTCACCGAACCGCGGGTAAGGGTACGAGTGAAACCGTACTGTGTGCCAGAGGCCCGGAGACAATCCATTACGGAAGAGGTACAAAAAAGGCTTATTCATAGTGGCGACCAGCAGTCTCATTTGTCCCATCTGCAGGCAGTCGATGATTCCCTCAGAGATGAAGGCTTGACTGAGAATCCTCAAAAGTGTGCAATAGGGCTAGAGGAGGCCTGTTATTTGGGGTACATGATTTGCCTCGACCTCTGACTACAAAGCAAGTACAGTAAAAGCGTTTCTTGACATTATTGGGTAGTATAAGTAGTTTATACACAACTTCGCTAGGCGAGCTGCACCCCTGACCCATCTGCTGAAAGGAAGGAAGTCAATCAGGATTCTGTGGAATCCTTAAGGCAGAAGAAGCCTTTCAGGCCCTGAAGTTGGTGCTATGCGAACAACCTGTCCTTTCCAACCCCAACTTTAAGGACAAATTCATTGTCTGAAGTAGGGCTAGGAGCAGTTCTATCTCAAAAAGTGAACGGAGAAAAACATCCGATCACTTATTTGATCAGAATGCTTACCCCAGCAGAAAAGAACTATAGTGTAGTGGAGAAGGAATGTTTAGCTATCAAGTGGGCCTTACAGTACTACCTGCTGGGGCGACATTTTTGCCTGGTGACAGACCATTCACCAGTGGTCTGGATAAGGAATTCCAAGGAGAGAAATGCTCGGGTCACCAGGTGGTTTCTCTCTTTGCAGAATTTTAATTTCTCAGAACATCGAGCGGGAATGCTGCAGGGTAATGCGGATGCCCTGTCATGAGCATTATGTTTTGGTGCAAGTGTTCACCCCCACAGATTTGAACAGAGGGAGGGGGTATGTAAAAGTCAGCAGCATGAAGCAGGGTGTGTCTGTATGAGTAAGAGGCTTGCAGATCACAGAGCGCAAGGTGTGTGTGAAGCAACACTGGCCTGAGGTGTTATGGACTAATTGCCTGACCCGGCTGCAATCCGGCTGTACTGAACTATAAGTTGGTTGGAACTATCATTAAACTGTATTGAAGTGACGTTGTTGTGTCCCTGCATTTCTTCAACACTGGTCATAGAAGCTGACGGCTCTACAGGCTGCTTAACTGAACTTCAACAAGAAATTCGATTTGTTAAGAAGTACTTAATCACAAATTGCATTCCATTGTATGTAGTGAGGTGAAATGGCAATCATGCCACCCCCATCATTGAACCCCTCAGATGCCACATTCAAAACTGATCAGGCCGTTTAGGGGTTAATTAGGGGTTGAAAAAGAGTACAAACCCACCTCAACAATTTAATCGCAGAGAGATAGTCACGGCCATCTGGATTGAAGAAAACATGCCAAATCTTACGTGCACTGACGTGATGATGTCACCGCATCATCATGCTGGGCGGACTCGTTGACGTCATCACTGATCTTCAACCAAGATGGCCACAACGGCCTCTCCGCAATGAAATGGATGAGGTCAGTAAGTTTTATTTTTTTAACCGTTATTTCAGGAAAAATGTATTAGTTACCACAAAGCGAGAGGAAATTTGGCTTTGTGATTAATCAAATTTTTTCTGAAATTCAGATCGAAGTCAACTTCCGATACTTCGATTTGCTCAACACTAGTTAGTACTTTACAGAATAATAATGTTTGCCAATACTAGTGTACAATATTGTTTGATTGACTCCCTTTAATCCTTTTTGCTCATATAATGTCTGTCACTGTTTTATATCAAGGTAAAGAAAAGGGAAATTAAAACTGCCATGTTGGATGTTACCAGCCATTTTTTCTGTATCCTCAATATAAGCAATACCATGGTAAGAGGCATTTTTACAGGGAAGATAATCATCTTAAGCCATTTATTAACCCGGAAGTCCATCAATCTTATTAGTTAATTCAAGACAACCCTGACCAAGGTGATGTAGAACATAATTTCTTTTGGGTGGCTGTTTGAGCATGTGCTGTATAGTGTTGATCACGAATTTTCGAATTGCGAATTTTAATCGTGAATATCGGTACTTCAAGAATTCGCGAATATTTAGAATATCGCAAAATATATTCGCAATTGCGAATATATTTTGCGATATTCTAAATATTCGCGAATTCTCGTTTTTATGCAAATTTTTTATATGCAAATTTTTGCAAGCAAGAAAATAATGCCAAGAAAATGTGCATAAAAATTTGCATAAACATTTGCATAAACTGGTATTTAAAAGGTATCTTAAATGCCAGTTTATGCAAATGTTTATGCAAATTTATGCAAATTCTTTTATGCGAATTTTCGCAATCATAAAATAATGACTGGAGATTACGAATTTGCGAATTTTCAAATATATGGCGAATATTCGCCCAAATATTCGCGAAATATCGCAAATTCGAATATTGCCCTTGCTGCGCATCACTAGTGCTGTACCACTTATTCTCTGTGTGACTGCTGGAAATAGCCAGATGTTATACTGAGCTAATCTTTGGCATTCCCATAAAGAATAAATGGTGCCTGTTTGACCACCCACTTCATTCATTTTGGGGTATGGGTCCTACCTCTCATAATCAGTGGGGGGGTTGCTGCAACTAGACCCCCGCTAAACTAAGGCTAGATGCAGACGACCGTTAAACCCGGACGTGAGCAGTCCGTGGTAATGCGTGCTAGATTTGTTCTTTACAGCCGGAGCGCATGGTGTCATTTGTTGCTATGACGCCATGCGCTCCCTGCCGCCGCTGCAGGATAGTAATACACTGGCATAGATCATCCAGTGTATTACTGTAGTGCAGCGGCGGCAGGGAGCACACGGCGTCATAGCAACCAATGACGCCATGCTCTCCAGCTGTAAAGAACAAATCCAGCCCGCATTACCACGGGTTTAACGGACGTCTGCATCTAGCCTTATACTTACCCACCATTCTGTGGATAGGGCTAACTAATCAGAATACCCTTCAAAGGCAGGTTTCCACATTCAGGTTTTTGCAGTTTTCGAAGCCAAAGCAAGAGTAGATATATAAAGGACAGACTAATGGTGTCATTTATCAATTTTTTGACAGCTCCTTTGGAAAATAAAAGGTGGAATTTATTTTGGTTGCTAGGGGCAACTAAGATAGTTCTATTTTAGACCAGTTTGATAAATGACCCCATAAGTCTTCTTTTTTTTTTCTTCTTTTAATCGAATCCTGATTTTGGCTTCAAAAGGTGAAGCAAAAAACCTGCCTATATGCCTTTGGAATATTCTGATGACTGATCACTGAAGTCAGCAATATAAGATGCATTTTTATATATGATCATTAACATTTTGTATAATTGATTTTAAGCTCATACGTGAAGGACACCAATGGTGGATCTTGTAAACTGTTGCCGTAGAACTTTCTCAGTTCTGGTGTTAGCTGAAAATAAATATAGCGGAAAAAATGTATCAGACGATGCAGTATAACAGTGTCACATTGTTTTATTGTCTATGCACTGGCTGTGAATGTAATTCTACATAAAGAATGAAAATTCATTTTTACTTTTAACTAGAGGAGCCAAAGGCATTTATTGTATGCTGAATATAGGTGGATTATGCTCAAAGTTAAAAGTAATCTATAAACTACTGTATGGAATACTGGTTGTACATACCTGCACATAACTGGTAAAACTACAAAACTAGAACTATACAATATAATTATTTTTATTTCTAATTTCTTCTCTGCGGGACTCCTGGAAATAGCCAAGAGCTGTACTCAGCTAATCTTTGGCATTCCCATAAAGAATGAATGGTGCATGCTTTATCACCCACTTCATTCACTTTGGGGTACTGGGCCCTGGTTCTCATAATCAGTGGGGGGCACTGCAATATTCTGTGATATACTGTGCATACCAAGTCCAAGATTTTTTTTTTTAGTTCAATGGCATCAGATGATGAAGCATTGGATAAACTTGATGTGTAGTCCTGTATTAGTCTGGCTGTCACTTGAACACCCACTGTAAAAAATAACACAAACAAAATTCAATGAAGACTTATAAAGGTGGAGGAGGGTGAAGTAAAATACATGGAAATGTATAAAACAATTTTTTAAAACTAAAGAGAAAGTCTTTGTTAATGAAACCAAATAAGCTATACTGTGGATTTTATCTAAAATTACACATTTGGATCATACTTGGAGGGGTAGTACTATCTCGCTGAGTACTCTGTAGAGGTCACATGTCTATAATGAGAGGAACCAAGAGGTACTGAAGTCAGCAGTGGAGTTGGTTGATGTTGGAACAGGGGTGGCAGGGGATTGGTAAGATGACTATTGCTGCCCACCATTCAGAGCATTTTTTAATATTAAAGTTTCATTTTATCAGTCACCCTTATAAAGGTCTTATTACAAGCACTGATAATTTTTACACCATACAACATGCAAAAGTCTTAGGACAGGAATACTTTTAGAAAGTTACTGTACAGATGTATGTATAAAACAATGTACAGTAAACATATTTGTCCTCTCCATAGCAGTATTCCTTATGTTTATTGCTTGGGAATCAAATCTGGAGTGAGTATGTATAAGCCCCATTTATTACAAGTGAATTACCCCCTTATATTATATCATACTGGAGTGGTTTAAATAATTAAAGGGGTTGTCCAGGATTAGGCAAACATGGCTGCTTTCTTTCAAAAACAGCACCAAAACTGTCCACGGGTTGTATCTAATATTGCAGCTCAGCTCAACCAATGTCAGTTGGGCTGCAATACTGTACACAACATGTGGAAAGGGGTTCTGCTGAACTTGGAAGAAGGATAACCCCCTTAAAACTGTACAAATAGGAAATTATTTTAATCTAAATTGCTGATGAGGTTATAAACATTCTGCTATACCTATGAAAAATATAATATGTTCTTTCTTACATTACCTTTAGGATCCAATGGTAATAGATCCAGATTGATGCTCCTGTTTCTGAATGTTCCCTCATTATTTATTATTTGTGTGATAACAATTGATTTATTCACTGTATCATTTTGAAAATACAGGTCAACTGCGGCCATGACAGGAAGTGGTTCATATCTGTGGATTATAAATGCATGAGAGGAAAGTGTGAGTGATATTCTCAACAGTAGGAGAATAAAAACAGGAAGCATACTGAGCAGACCACTCGAGGATACAAATCTTATTCTGTAGAACGTTCTACCATATGGACTGAATTTGGGCAGTTTGCTGCCACAGCAGTTGATGTGGTGAATTTCTTTACCAGATGCTTCATTGTTAAAACAATTGATAGACATGGCACTTGGAGACATATACTTTAGATTTGGCAAATTTCCCAATCCTACAGATGGTGTAAGCTTAGGGTACTTTTACACTAGCGGCACGGACCTCCGGCAGGCTGTTCCGTCGGTGAACAGCCTGTCGGATCCGTCCTGCCGCTAGTGAACGTGCGCCCCCGGACTACTGCTCCGGCCCCATTGACTATAATGGGGACAGGCGGAGTTCCAGCGGCGGCACAGCAGCACACGCCGAGAGACCGCCAGAATAAAACTACGACATGGATGATAAATGTGGTGCAGGGATAGACTCGATTAGGCTTGAGCGAATTGATCTTCGGATCACAGATACAAAGTTGATTCAGTCAAACACTTCGTACTTCTGTGAGTGAATTCAGTATTCATTTCAATATCTTTAAAAACATTTCAGATTAGGAATCCAAAGTCGGGTTTGGTCACAGGTGAAAGGTCTCCATATAGTGTTAAAACGAAGTGTTTGAACAAATTGAATTCAGATCTGTGATTAGATCGTCGATACGCTCAACCTAATCTCTATACCAAATATTGGTTGGATTGCTTTTAGACAGAATTTTATACCAGAATTGTGGTGCAACTTTAATGCCAAACACCAAGCACATATTAGGCCCCTCCTTTCTATTAAGCCACGCCCCCTTTCAAGCTAGGCACAGAAACTTTCCCTAAGCCTAGATGTCCTAAATTGTACCACTTTTTTGGTGCAATTTAAGCTAAAATCTAGCTGCACTCACATGAATAAATGTGGGCCACTGAGTAGTACCATTGCTCATATTGAAAATTAGAGTATTGTTTTCACAGACAAGGGGCATAGCTGGTGGCTGGTATGGTACATGGGTGGTGTGGTGGTGTCATTGAGAAATGACAGAGCATGTAAACAGACAGTATTATAATATTTGTAAGAATTGAATGTTTGTTCCCGCATGTGGTTTGCTTTTGCATAGATTGACTTCCATTCTTTCACATATAGGTTGAGTTTGCTTCAGTCTAATTTCTCGTATTCCATCTGTCTTATGTCAATGACAAGACTGGAACACTCAAATATGTCAAGCAACAATTGGAAGTGCATGCTCGGTGCCAGGGGCACCAAAAAGGCACTCTGCCTTGACCATTGTATTTAGCTATAGGGTTATCGCAGCTAATTTTACGAAGCAGGAAACTTATTGTTCAGTGCCTGCATTGGTTTCTTCTACTGTATGACCCATAATAGTTTTGTGGTCTGCATAGTTGTCTAGTATGACTCCATTTCTCATGTTTTACACCCATGACTACAAACAGAACTGAAAAGGGCAAAGAATTAAATTGAGTAATCTGTTGGTAATTTCAATTATCTGTTTGTTTTCTGTCTTGCATAACGGGAACCAGATGGATTTGTTATAATTCCCATAGACTTGTATTATGACGGATCAAAACGGAATGCCTCTTAAAGACTTCTGCTTTGCATTCCGTCATAATACAAGTCTATGGGCAGCGGATCCGTCCTGGTTTCCGTTATGCAGGACTGGACTCCTGCATAATGGAAACCAGGTCGGTTTCATTATGCTGCCCATAGACTTGTATTATAAAGAATCAAAACGCAATGCCTCTTAAAGGCTTCCGTTTTGACTTCCGTCTTATGGATTCCGCTATTTTCTGTTATAACCATGTCATAAAGGAAAACAAAAAAGGAATACATAACAGTGATGTGAACCCGCCCTAACAAATATATCAAATATATAAATGGCCCGTACAAACAATATGGTGAGAAACCTGTTCTATGTAAAATCCCCTCAAAATACATCAAGGCCTCTTTACAGTAAGAACAGTAAATCTGTGGAAAGGTCTGCCACAGGATGTGGTCAGAGCAGAATCAATTTAAAAAAAGGCTTAGATGAATTCCTAAAATTAAATAACTGTAATGCTTATTTCTAAGTCTCACTCCCCTTTCCTAAAATGTACATTCTCATAAATCCTTTGATTGAACTCGGTGAACTTGTGTCTTTCTTCAACTATATTATGTAACTATGAATACAGAGGACACAATACAGGCGCAGCCACTCATCGATTCACTGCTATTGGATGTCAGAACATACTTGTCACAGGGTTGAAATATATGTGTGTATATATATATATATATATATATATATATGTGTGTGTGTCCCCTTATAGAATATGTCCCCTTTCATATATATATCCCATATATGCCCCCTCTTTCCATGGCCCCTTTTATCTTATCAACTTGATACAGGCCAGTGTTTAGCCTGTAGGCCATGGCTTGCATTGTTATCTGTTGAATCGCCCAACTGTCCCTGGGAGGTAGTTAGCATAGAGATGCTAACTAGGATGTGGGTCCAGGACAGGAGATTGCAGACTTTATGGCACCTTTTGATCAGCACATGGCTTACATGCTAAACCTGTTTCCTTCTCCCCCATCTTTGCCCATGGCCAAACTACTTGGGGGGAGGGCTCACAAGGGACAGTGGACTACACAGATATATGAAGGCATGCGACTACAGAGGAGAGGGCTTCTGAACTCTGCTCCTTACTGAGAAGGACACACACAGATGGGACCTGAAGATGGCTGAGTACCCCCAACCCCTGCCCTGATTTCCCAGATCCCTACATTCCCATGTACCCCTTCCCTGCCCAGCAGCATCAACTCCTGCTGCTGTGTACCCCATAAGCTGCAACCCTTATCCAGCCCCACAGTACCCCAGCCCAGGACCCTTGCAGTGCCCAGCAGCCCTGTAACCCTGAACCCCTTCAAGGCTTCTGTGTGCAGAGTGACCCCTGCAGCCCATTTAGTGTTATTTGCATTAACCCTTTATTCCAGTAGGGACAGTGTGAATAGCCAGGTGGGTGGGTTACTGCTGTAATGTATGTTAGTGTAATTGTATAGCTAGTTTGTGGGGTGGAATTGGGATTGTATGTAGAATAGTTAGGAATATTGTATGTGAAATAGTGTTGTAGTGTTGTAATTGACTGACTGTATTACTGTGTGGCTATAAATATATATATTCATATTCCCTTTTATATGGATATATATAATTATAGACTATAAACGTGTATTGTGTTAATAAATACCTTTTATTATTTAAGCACAGCGTGTAGTCTTTTTTTATCGTAGGCGCCACAGTATATAGTAGCAGTGTAAGTCGTATGTAGTTGAGTTCAGTGAATAGTGTAAGGCAAAAGGAGGTAATTAGATCCTTATTTGAGGTATAAATAGGCGGAGTCATATACAGATGCCCGCCTATTTATGAATATTAATTATTGATATTTGCATAAATATTAATAATTAATAATCCCCCTTAACAACAACAGTCAGGCAATTGAGAATCCTGATAGAGCTAATCCACGCAGTACCTAAATACTCTGTATCACAAAAGGCACAGGGGGTTTCTCCTTACGGGTGCTCTGCAATGTTAGTTTATAAAGGGGACAGTACAGGGTAAGGGGATCCCTTCATCTTCCTCACCCTTTGCCCATTTAATATCCATCTCAGCAATTGTCTCCTCTTTTCTGATGTTTATATTTATGGTTGTCTTTTTGGCTCCCCTAACTAATTTTAATGTATCTTGTCAATAAAAGTTATGTTTTAGCTCTCTGCCTTCTGTGATAGGGTTTCTGAAAATAGTTAAGCCAGTACGCAACTATTTTTAGGAGGTCCATAGCAGTGAAAGGATAAATCTGCACATATGCAGCTTGCTCTCCATTCATGTTGGGGCCCAATTTTTAAGATGTGACTTACACTTATTAGACATTTATGGCATAGCCTATCAATATGCCTTAAATGTCCAGATGGAACAATACCTTCAAAAACACAATGTCGAATATGTCAAAAACGTTCTTAAATATACAAAAACAGCTACTTACGTGAAGTTGGCTACTACCGGTTCTATCAGCAGCTGACCAAATATATCTTTAAACTGAAAAAAAGATATTGAACAGTTGATGCTTTTATATATGTTAACAAGTGGAGATGAGAAAATCATTTCTAAACAAATCGGAGTTGTTGTGAATTTCACAGGAATTCTGCTGCCAAATGAATCTGAAGTTTTGGCGATTTGCATCAGACAAATTGTGCAAACCAGAACCCACCATTTTACTGTGAAAATTGGAGGGAAAAAGGGCAGGAAAGATATAGATGGAGGATCAAATGACTCTGGCTTACCATGGTTGGCCTCTAGGCTAACAGAGAGCCTGTGAGCCAATCAGGAAGCAGGATTTTGGCAGGTCCTTTAAGTTCTGGGCACACATGCAATTCTGAGCTTAGCCTGCCAAGTGATAGGTGTTGGATGTGTCTGACAGACATCAATTACAGGGTGTTGTAGTGATATTTTAGGGACATAGTTAATAGGGTTATCTGGGAAAAGATATTAATGACCTATCTTTGACACCGGATACCCCTGATGATCAGCTGTTAGAAGAGACTGGGAACTCTGTGATTGTCGCAGCCTCTTCCTAGGCCAGAGACGTCACTGTACATCGGTCATGTGGCCTGGTTGCATCTCAGTCCCATGCAAGTCAATGGGGCTGAGTTGCAATATCAAGCATAGCTGCTATACGATGTATGGTGCTGTGCTTGGAAAGCTACTAGGAGCTCTCACCAGAGCATCAGTGAGTGTGGCAGCTCCCTGAAACAGCTGATTGGTGAGTGTCTGAGCCCCGGCACCAGATAGGAAATTATCTTTTCCTGGATAACCCTTTTAAGTAAATTGAATCATTTGGTAGAATAGTCAGGATTTTAGCAGAGAGGGAAAGCATTGGGACAGTCAGAGTTCGCTGTGTGTATGTTTTATAATGCTGGCAAGTGGAAAGCTTCATGTAATACACTGCAATAAACAAACTCCTACAAAAAGATCTTGCACAAACTTCAATTTTTTTTTGTGCATGAACAGACAGAATTTTTTAAAATCCTGAAGCTTGTGCAGTTGATAATTGTTTTATAGGCTTATTCTCAGCACATGCAGCAACATACAATTTTCTGGAAATGCTGTGCAACTGCATCTTTTTCTTTTTAAAAACCAGTTACAATTTTCATACTGTTCACAATTGCACACTTCAGCACATTTTCCTCGGTTAATATGAGTGTGTTCATAGAAGGGGACATATAATTGTGCCACATTTGTTACCAAAAAATCTACAATTTTGCTGCCATTTATAATTAAGTAGTTTAGCGCATTTCAGTGTGTCAGTGCCAGTGTGCTCGTATACTGTAAGGCCCCTTTCACACGGGCGAGTTTTCCGCGCGGGTGCAATGCGTGAGGAGGACGCATTGCACCCGCACTGAATCCGGACCCATTCATTTCTATGGGGCTGTGCACATGAGCGGTGATTTTCACGCATCACTTCTGCGTTGCGTTAAAATCGCAGTATGCTCTATATTGTGCGTTTTTCACGCAACGCAGGCCCCATAGAAGTGAATGGGGCTGCGGGAAAATCACAAGCATCCGCAAGCAAGTGCGGATGCAGTGCGATTTTCCCGCATGATTGCTTAGCAACGGGACCAGATCTTTATTATTTTTCCTTATAACATGGTTATAAGGGGAAATAATAGCATTCTTAATAAAGAATGCATAGTAAAATGAAGAGGAAGGGGTTAAAAATAATAAAAGTTAACTTACCTTAGCCACTTGATCGCGTAGTTACGATCTGTCCTCTCTTTCCCAGCATCAGCTAACAACTAAAGGACCTGTGATGACGTCACATCACATGGTCCAATCACATGGTCCATCTATAATTGTGCTTCTTTTAATTAATGAAAAACTAGTTTCAATTTAGCTACTATTGTAATTTTAGTGCATATATACCGTATTTTCGCCCCATAAGACACAGTGGGGAAAAATGTCCCTGCATCTTATGGGGTGAATAATAATGAGCGCATCCATTATGGAAGCACTCATTAGTACCGGAGGACCGGTAAGGGCTCTCCTATTCACCACTTCCAAGTCCTGCGTTGTCGGCTGTGTTGTGGCTGCCCACAGAGTGAGGGCACTCTGTGACCTCACGCTGTGTGCGCCAGTTCACAGCACAGCCGACACGCTGGCAGTGTGGAGCTGGAGCAGCGGAGCCCGGAGCAGGAGAGGTAAGTGATTTTTTTTAATTCTATGTCATCTGATGCATGGGGCACATCTGAGACAATGGGGGCTGTTTAAAAGAGGCATGGGGGATGATATGAGGCTGGGAACTGATCAAATGAGGCATGGGGGCTAATATGAGACTAGGGGCTGATCAAAAGAGGCTTGGGGCTAATATGAGACTGGAGGCTGATCAAAAGAGGCATGGGGGCTGATATGAGGCTGAGGACTGATCAAATGAGGCATGGGGGCTGATATGAGGCTGGGACTGATCAAATAAGGCATTGGGGCTAATATGAGACTGGGGGGCTGATCAAAAGAGGCATTGGGGCTAATATGAGACTGGGGGCTGATCAAAAGAGGCAATAGGGGCTGATATGAGGCTGGGGACTGATCAAATAGGTCATGGGGGCTGATCAAATGAGGCATGGGGGTCTGATTTGAGACTGGGGGTCTGATCTGAGGTCTGAATGGGGCCTTATTTATATTGGTGTTCATATCTGATTGGGGGTCATTCACTTTGGGGTGTGAGCTGAGGTCTGATTGTGGGTCTAAACTGAGGTCTTATTGGGGTCTTATTAACATTGGGGATCTGATTTGAGCTATGATCTGAGGTCTGATTAACATTGGGGGTCTGACTGCTGGTCTGACCTTAGGTCTAATGAAAAGTAATGTATTATTGTCCTCCTCTAAAACCTAGGTGCGTCTTATAGGGCAAAGAATACGGTATACTAATGTAATAATACACATTGTACTACATTAATATACTATCCAGTTTAATTCAACACATTGTACTGCATTAATATACCAGTTTAAAGAGGTTATCCAGGCTTTTAATATTGATCGGCACCGTGCTAATTTGCTGTATGAAGGGAAGGTGTGCAAAGTGTGCTTTGCCATAGACATAGCAGCAATGAACAGGAGGAGAGATGGGAAACTGTACATGCACACTGCGCACACCTTCCATTCACACAGGTGTTTAGAACGGGTGCTGGGTGTCGGACCCCTGCCTATCTGATATAGATGACATATCCTGAGGATAGGTTAGCAATATTAAAAGCCTGGAAAACCCCTTTAATATACCACAGTTAATTGTCAATACCAGTGTACAGTGTGTTTGTTGAAGAGGAGGAATATTTAATCGTGCCTGTGTCAGTTAGTGGTGAAAAAGAAGCCTTTTAATTTTGCTAGTGTTTTATAATCAGTGTACCAAACCCGTTACTTTTGTTTAATGGGTTTTTCTAAGACTTTTTTTTACTGATGACCTATCCTCTGGATGACCTGTGGATAAGTTATCAGTAGTATCTAATCTGTTGAGAAGGCACTGGCACTCACAGTAGCACTGCAGACTTCTCTCAGCTTACCAAGCACAGTACTATACATTGTACAGCAGCTGTACTTGGTATTGCAGCTCATCCCATTCTCTTCAATGGGGCTGAGCTGCACACAGGCCATGTGATGTCATGTTCAAAGCTGCAAGAAGGATGTGGTGCTACTGCAAGCACCAGTGCCTTCTCAAACAGCTGGTTGGTGGGGATCCCGGGTGTTGGATCTCCATGATCAGATATTGATGACTTATTGAGAGGATAGGTCATCAGTTGAAAAATCTAGGAAAAAACCTTTTAAGTAGAACTCATAAAATGTCTGATAAACAACAATATGGGAAAATACACATGCCTTGTCACCTGCAAGTCATATTTTGGGTGGTTGCCACAAAGCACCAGCTGTTGAGACATTAGTAGTAGTCAGAGGAGGCCACAGTTCTACCTCTCTTTCGATAGGCATCACATTAATAATGAGGACAAAGTGGATGACACTGTGGACTGCATGGCTCATAGCTCTTCTCAGTTACAGTAGGATCACGTTGATGTCAACTCTGATTCTAACATCATGCCTTTGAGCCAGGAGTCAGCACAATTATCCCGCTACTACTCCTTGCACCCCCAAAGAAGCCTATCACTTCAATTATCTCTGTCTTCACTGCCCTCCCTTGGTGGGGCTCCTACTTTTTTCCTAAGAAGAGGCAACAGCACCCCATGTGCCGCAGAAGATACTCAAGAAAGTCTTCCTGTTGATGACTTTTGAGATAAGTATCAGTGTTTGGACCACCAAGAGAAGGAGATTCAGGTGGAGGTGGGAACCCTTCTGCATAGCTGTCTTGGTGGTGGTATTTGTGTTAGTGGCACTTGTAGCCATGGTGGTGGTGGTAGGGGCAGTGGTAGACAAGGATACAGCGGAACTTGGGCCAAATACAGAGAAAGGAATCATGAGGGGAACCAATTAGCCCAAATAAACATTTCACAGTCTGCTAAAAGTGGCAAGGAAGGTGAGGACTATTGTGCATTAGACAGGACCTGGGAGCCGAATTAGGGTGCTGGGGAGGAGATGACATCTGAGTAGAAGGATGTGTAGTGTCCCACATATGTGTGTATGGTCCATTCCAAATTGTTCTGTATTATAATGTCATTTTGCACTATTTCTTTGTCTTTGCTGCTAAATGAATATTTAATGCTGGTAACACACACTACACATTTTCACCACTAGAGCTCTTTATCACACTAGTTTTATACAGCTGTTGCAGGAAGCTAGAGGGAGTTAAGAGTAGAGTGGAGGAGCGAGGAGGAAGGAGAAGAGACAGGCTTAGCCCAGGGGAACCAATTTACCTCAACCATTAAGTCTGGGATTAAGACTATATGACCCTACACTGTAGATTAACCTTACGGGGTACCAAGTGGATTAATACTCTGAAGACCACAACCTGTACAAATAATGAAGGTTGTTGGACTACTGAACTATAGAATATTGACAAAGGAAGGTAACTGCCATTTAACAGGCTTTAGTCACCTTTGCATTAGGTGGATAAATTCTAAGCTACAAGCGGTCCGCCATACTTAAGGACTGAAAGGCTATCTGTTAGAACACTTGTTTACAGAGGATCTAAACTACCATTACAAGGTTGAGTGAACAGATCAACATCAGAAACTAAGTACAAATAAGCACGCTTCTCCTACTAAAGTAAGCTGGAGCTAACCTATATACTTCACCTCAAGGAGCCTGCTATTGTGGATTTGCAGAATTACTATTTTTGCCATCTTTATGAAAGAAAAAGCGATGAGATTGGATGCCTTACTTCATCTGATAAGTAAAGTTCCTGTTTGGATTAACCTCTGCTTCACTCCTCATTCTTCTGCTCCATCTCTAAATTGCACCTTACGGTGCTGGCATCACGAACACAGGGGCCCAGCCACCAAAGTACCCTAAACACCAAGTATCATCAAGGGTACCTCAAACAACATCTGGCTGGTGTTCCCTGCAACCGAGAGTGCCCCAGAGGATTTTCTGCTGTCTTCCCATCCACTGCACGCTGGCCCCAAGAGACAACTTAACCGTGAGTACTACTATCCTCGGCACCTCATCACCAGTAGTACACTCATGCACATCATATCCTAGGGTGTCCGGACATTGCAGATGGTGTATGTGATTGCAACAAAGAACATAGGCAACGTACAGCCAAAACCTCCAAAAAAACTGCCAGGGCTAGATCTGCTTCTATTGTAGTCAGCCTGGGAACTGGTGATGCTGGTGATGCTGCTGATGCGAGACCTAGGCCAAGCTCGGCTGCTGGCAGTTTTTCTCTAAAAGACCAGCAGACAAAAGCTTTGCCGTGTGCAAGATCTGCAAGATGGAAAATAGCTGTGGAAGCTCAAACACAAACATAGTTTGCAGCAGATAAGGCAGCATCACTCGAAAAATAGAACTCGCCAGCGTTCAGAAAGTTTTTCCTCCTTCTTCTTTGTAGGTGCACCCTCAAGTGCTGCACTGTCCTTGGCCTTGTCATTCTCCAATTGTGGTGCAGTTCTGCGCATTCACCAAAATTTAATTCAGCAGTCAATAGCTCTTTTGCTAGCTGTCTGTAAAAATTGTCAGCATTTATCAAATGTGACTTGGTTCCACACCTTCTCTATAATTTAATTCAGCAGGCAGTAGTACTTTTGCTAAATGCCTGTAAAAATTGTCTTCTCATTCTCCAAATGTGGTGCAGATCCACACCTTCACCAAAATGTAATCGAGCAGCCATTACTCCTCGTGTTGCTTGACAGCCATCTGTAAAAATTGTCTTGTCATTCACCAGATATGGTGGAGTCCTGTGCCTTCACCCATATTTTAAATTTCTCTATGCCATTTGTATTTTTGACCACCTGTACTTAAAATATGTCTAATTGGTGGTGCATATTCACCAAAATTTAAGTCACCGCACTCCCACTGTAAGTTTGCTATTTAATAGAACAGTTTTTTCCACAGCCACCCCAAACCAAACACAAAATATACTTGGATAAAGCTGCACAACACTTATGGCAGCGATACGTGCTGTGAGGCTTTTCCTCAGAGCACTGCATTTGAGGTCCACTTGTTTCCTACAACAATTACAGGCCACATCATTATGAGCTGTTTATCACTGTATGAATTTGCACTAGCACTTTGCTTTTTGCATATGTGATGCTTTATTTTAAGAATATTCTTAGTTTTTACCTTTATTATAATCATGCAATAATTTTTCTTGATTTATCTATCTCTTGCACGTAATCAAGGACCTCTTTTCATTGTTATTATGAATTGTGCTGTGGATGGAGACCTTTTTTAGATATTGTTTGGGCATCTCCAGTTTCCTTGTTTTTAAGTGTTTCTAAATGATCCAATAAAAATATATACATTTTTTTATATGGTTATGGCATGTACTTGTACTTAGGGGACCGCACCTAAGCAAACTGACATGCACTGCCTGAACAACAGTTGTACCTGGACCTTCTGTGGTACATACAATGTTCGCTGACCCCATGGACTTTTGGTAGGCAGACTGGAACCATGGATGAAATTGGCCTCCAATGTCGTCTCAGAGACTGTCATTACCTTTGTCAAAATGAATCAGGCACATGCATCTGTGAGGATTTCCTCACATCTCCACCAGATGGCAAGATACTGTAGATCTCCCATTGCTGACAGTGGCTATTTATCACCAGCTCAATGACGCAACTGCCACTGTGTACATGTTCATTGTGTTCCATATTGTACTGCAGCAGCTGCCGCAGTGCGACATGTAGTCACAGTTTCTTTCTTTTTTTTCTTCTTCTTTGTGTTTTATAATTTTACACTTGTGGCCACAAACAAAACCTTTGGGGAACTTTTAACATACTTTTTTTTTAATTGCTGATTTCAGCCCATTACCAGAGGAACACAGCTCCGAGAGAGGTTATACGTGGTTGTACAGCTACACTGCAGTGCTGATCCAGCAATTTCATGACTGCTGGGACTGGAGCAGAAAGCAGTATTGCTGCTTCCTGATGTGGATATGCGGTGCTCATTGAGCACTGTGTATGCAAGGATGAGGAAGGTGGGCATGGAAGAGACCATCGCTGCCATCTCTATGGGGACCCCTGCTGCGCAGCGCAATCCTTTCAAGGACATTGATAAATGTCCATGATGAAATAAGTGCCTACTGCCAGACAGATAAGAATCTAAACTTGTGAAAAGAAAACCGATATTATAATGCTGCGCTATTTTTGTCCTGTATGTTAAATGGAATCTGCCACAAAGGGCCCAAACAGAGCCTAAGATGCAGATGTGAACACAGTCTTAGGCTGGGTCCACACCACTCTACTGTTGGTGAATGTTCCGCAATAATTTCTTAACATACTCTATATGCTGAAGAGCTTCTAAGCTTTAACAGGAAAATATATGCGAAATGGTGTCCCATAGCCACAACTGTGCAATGTTCTTTTTAAAACAATTGTCTTAAAAATCATATGGTAAATGTCAGAAACTATAAGGTCCAGAAACCTTTTTCTTTCATTTATTTTTTAGACACAGAAGCCTGTCTTTTATCAAACAAATCATTGGCATAGGGAGTGAGGTGCGGTCCGTTACTTTTTAAATAAAATGTAGGTATATTTGAAGGTTGGGTTACATATTTAGAAATTTCCTTTATTCAGCAGAGGAAATACCAGACTTCCACTTGAATCCCTTTTGGACAAACAACAGTTTTTGAATCAATGTTATACGTTCTCCACCCACAAAAATTCTTGTCACTTTTATGCTTTAGCATAAGATTTTAAACATTAAAAGGGGTTGTCCAACTTTTTAAGATTTGAACCCTAGCCTGCTGTACCTGTAGAAAAAAAACACTCATCTGTTTTCCTATGTACCGTTTTGGCTCTTCACCAGAGTTCTGGTCCTCATCTGTAAACTACTGGAAGGATGGGGTCACGTGTGCTGCTGCAGCCAATGACTGGCTACAGAGGTGATGTTTCCCCCAGAAGCACATAATTCTTGGATCATGTGTGGCTTGGGGACATGTCAATCCTGAGGCCAATCATAGGAAGCCTATAGATGGGACCGGAAGACCAGTGAAGGCAGCCAGGGACACGGATTAGGGTGACGCGGAGCAGTTGAGTATGCAGGTGGATAAATAAAGTTGTACAACTCATTTAAGTACCCACATTGTCCCCATAATGTATGTGAACCTTTATGATCACGATTTTAATATATTTTTTTTATTCTAGAATTCATATTGTGAAGCAACAATGTATGAGACTACACTTTCAAGATATTAGAGAAACTTACCGAAGCTTCAATATCTGTACTGTATTTCAAAAAATCAGGGCTGGATTTCATTGATAGATCAGTCGACTGAGATATGCCTAGTAGTCTAAGAGATTGGCTGATGAATCTGATCATAAACATGGCTGAGATGCCTGCAGAAGGATACATCGTATCAAGACTATATATTGTACTTTATACACAGAAACATGCTATGATTCAGCAAGAAACATTTCCACGTAGAATATGTTACAATGCATGTAGTCAGTGTATTGAATAAGGCTATGCTCACATCTGTCGTGGAGGCTCCTTTTGGAGTCACCGTCGAACTTTCGTCAGTTTTTAAGGGGAGTTCTGCAAGCATTATGCAGGAAGTCATGATGAAAATGCTATGGGATCTTAATACATGTGAATTTTCACAAAGCTTTTCTACATATTTTAAGGCAAATATATTTTCAAAATATTGAGTGAATGTTACTTTAGTGTTAGTGGTTATGCACAGGCGTAAAACAGCTCTGTTCCATCTCCTTTTAATTGGCATAAACGTATGTAACTCATATAAACTATATACAGTCTATAACTGGTGTCTGGAGCTATGAGAATTAAAGAGGACCTTCACCAGTCCTGACATTACAATATAACTACCTGGCAGTGTAAGGCATATTAAGGAGATGTCATATCGCTGATGGGCTGCCCCGTTCCCCCTCGTGCCCTCCGTTCTGGTTTCCCTCCCTGTATGCTAAACCATACCATCGGTACAGGGAGGAGGAGACAGATGTGTTTCTCAAGGGGCATCTCCTTCTCCCTGGCTGGGGTAGCAGAGCAGCCTATTGGAAAAAAATAAGCAATATCACATCTCTTTAATATGCCCTATACTGCCAGGTACTTATATTGTAATGTCAAGACCGGTGAAAGGTCCTCTTTAGGTGAAAATAACTTACCTTCAACTTTTAGTGTGTCTGGTACTATGGTAAATCCAGCACGCTGTCTGTTTGATATTAAGTTCCTGAGAGCTGCATTCACATCAAATAAATTTGTAGTGTCAATAGGAAAAACTACAGACGCATTTGTCCATCCGCTGAAATTCCTGAATTGTAGATATAAAATAGAAGAATCAATCCTGCATGAAATGTCTCGATTTCTTTTACATATTTTAAATGATCACACTTGTTATACTCAGCTGTCAGAT